>JAFMOD010001044.1:77397-102361 GCA_019802435.1 Corydoras maculifer | reverse complement strand
GCAATTGGTTGCACTCAGGGAAAAGGGGGCTGAATAATTTTGCACATCGCACTTTTCAGTTTTTTATTTGTAAAAAAAATGTTGATTCATGTATAACTTTCATTCCACTTCACAATTGTATACCACTTTGTGTTGGTCTTTCACATTAAATTCCAGTGAAATATATTTATGTTTGTGGTTGTAATGTGACAAAATATGGCAAAGTTCAAGGGGTATGAATACTTTTGCAACCCACTGTAATACTACATTCATAGCCAAAAGTTTTGAGAATGACACAAATATTATATTTTCACATGATCTGCTGCCCTCTGGTTTTTATGTGTGTTTGTCAGATGTTTTTATCACATACAGAAATATAATTGCAATCATATTATGAGTAACAAAAGCTTTTATTGACTTGTGATGTTCTCATTTGTAAGTCGCTTTGGATAAAAGCGTCTGCTAAATGACTAAATGTTAATGTAATTGACAGTTAGAATGAGTTAATGCAGCAAGTCAATATTTGCAGTGTTGACCCTTCTTCCGGACCTCTGCAATTCTCCATAGTATGCTCTCAATCAACTTCTGGACCAAATTCTGACTGATAGCAATCCATTCTTGCACAATCAATGCTTGCATTTTGTCAGAATGTGTAGGTTTTTGTTTGTCCTCCCGTCTCTTGATTGACCACAAGTTCTCAATGGGATTAAGATCTGGGGAGTTTTTAGGCCATGGACCCAAAATCTCTGTTTTGTTCCCTGAGCCATGTTGTTATCACCTTTGCTTTATGGCAAGGTGCTCCATCATGCTGGAAAAGGCATTGTTGATCACCAAACTGCTCTTGGATGGTTGGGAGAATTTTCTCTCGGAGGACATTCTGGTACCATTATTTATTCATGGCTGTGTTTTTAGGCATGACTGTGAGAGAGCCGATTGGCTGAGAAGCAACCCCACACATGAATGGTTTCAGGATGCTTTACAGTTGGCATGAGACAAGACTGGTGGTAGCGCTCACCTCGTCTTCTCCGAATAAGCTGTTTTCCAGATGTCCCAAACAATCAGAAAGGGGATTCATCAGAGAAAATGACTTTACCCCAGTCCTCAGCAGTCCACTCCTTGTACATTTTGCAGAATATCAGTCTGTCCCTGATGATTTTTTCTGGACAGAAGTGGCTTCTTTGCTGCCCTCCTTGAGACCAGGCCTTGCTCCAAGAGTCTCCGCCTCACAGTGCGCGCAGATGCACTCACACCTGCCTGCTGCCATTCCTGAGCAAGCTCTGCACTGCTGGTAGCCCGATCCCGCAGCTGAAACACTTTTAAGAGACGGTCCTGGGGCTTGCTGGTCTTTCTTGGGCGCCCTGAAGCCTTTTTGGCAACAATGGAACCTATATCCTTGAAGTTCTTGATGATGTGATAGATTGTTGACTGAGGTGCAATCTTTCTAGCTGTGATACTCTTCCCTGTTAGGCCATTTTTGAGCAGTGCAATGAGGACTGCACATGTTTCTTTCGAGATAACCATGGTTAACAGAAGAGAAACAATGATGCCAAGCACCAGCCTCCTTTTAAAGTGTCCAGTGGTGTCATTCTTACTTAATCATGACAGATTGATCTCCAGCCCTGTCCTCATCAACACCCACACCTGTGTTAATGGAGCAATCACTGAAACAATGTTAGTTGGTCTTTTTAAGACAGGGCTTAAAAATAAAGTTGAAATGTGTTTTGGGGGATAAAGTATATTTTCTAGGCAAATATTGACTTTTATATTGACAATTAAATGCTGTTAAGCTGATCACTCTTTATAACATTCTGGTGTATATGCAAATTGCAATGATAAAAACTGAAGCAGTAGACTTGTAAAGTATTAAGTTTTTTGATGCAGGTTTATAAGATAATCAGTATCAGTTTAGTTTAGCCTCCTGTATTACTGTCTTCAAAAGATATCAAAAGTCCAAACCCATCAGCATGGGCTGAGAGAGTATCGCCCAGTCTTTAATCTTCCTCTGGTTTCTGCTCTTAATAACCTTTCTAAGCAATATAATTAAGAAACAAAGTGAAATGACTTAAAATAAATGAGCTCATCTACTTTGCAAGTGGACAAGAACTAATCATGAGCATACTTTTAAACTTGTAAACTCAAAAAAAACTTTACACTTTTTTTCCCCACAATCCTCAATACATATGTCAGAGTCTAATAAAGTCTCCCAGCTCCCATTCCGAATTTGTCTTGACACTAGGTGCAGACAGCTACTTAATTGTTATAATTTTACAACCACATACTTATTTAATAATGTGATAAGATTATTTTATAAGTGTAAAACACTCATTGAGTAATTTGTCTTTCAAATTAAAAATATTTAATTATATTTGATATGTGACACATTCAATACTAACATGAAGTATTCATGAGATTCAAATCATCACTTTTGAGACTATTCATGTATCTTGATTGCAACAAAAAAAAACCTTCCAAACTCAAACAATGTCTTAAACTGTATCTTAAATCTCGTTATGCAATCTCAAGAGACATGATTGTCTTACAATATGAATTATGAAAAAAAAAAAAAAAAAAACTAACAAAAAAGG
Source organism: Corydoras maculifer (assembly GCA_019802435.1). Lineage (NCBI taxonomy): Eukaryota > Metazoa > Chordata > Actinopteri > Siluriformes > Callichthyidae > Corydoras > Corydoras maculifer. The sequence continues at coordinate 99,797 of JAFMOD010001044.1, read as the reverse complement.
CGACTGAGCATGACATTTGGAAGTGAGGAACGTTATGTAACGTCTGGGTATGATGCTTTATTCTTTCTACTCGAAAGTAGCTGGGAGAAAAGCCAAGGGAGCTGTGGAGAAGGAAAGTTAGGCCAGAAATGCTGCTGGCTAGACAGCTTGCTGAGTACAAGCTTTGGGGTTGCTGGAATCCTAGGTGGGAAAAAAAAAAATTCTACGATGCAAGAAGCAGGAAAATACCAGGACAGAGTTAGATTTAGACTTTATCTGTATATATATATATATATATATATATATATATATATATATATATATATATATATATATATATATATATATATATATATATATATATATATTTATCTTTTTTAAATATGTAATAAACAAAACTTGATATAGCAAAACGTATCATAAGCCTACAATAAAGCAACATTGTAAACATCATATCTTTTTCATTATAATTAACAAACCCTTATACTGAGAAAAATTTTATTATTAAAACACTTTTAATAAAATTAGTGTTAAAGAACTATCTGAAGCCTGAATGTGCAGGGAATTATTTTGCTGGTCCAGTACTATAAGCACTAAACTATTTAGATTGTTTTATGGGATCATGATATAAAATATTTTACTGGATCAGATTTAAGGAATGACAAATCTATTTTAGTTTGTTCTATTTGTTCCTACGACCGGCCACATAATTTAAGTCACACACTTGTATCTACAATCAAATTCCAATCTGCCAGCACTTTGTAGATGTATATTTACATACTGTAATTCATTTGCTTATCTGCATAATTTGTTACCCTGTTCTTTTGTTGTCAGGAACACCAGATGATCATCACATAGCAGGTGTTATTTAGGTGGTGGATCACTCAGCACTCTCAGCACTGTAGTGACACTAACACATGTCAATTTCACTGCATGTCAACAACATGTCAAAAGTAAAATAACTCAAATTTAACTTGTCCAGTGTTATGGCTGTCATTAAATTGAAGTTGTGTTGAAACTGGTATTGTAGTATAATTATTTGCTGCTTTGCTCTTTTTTAAAAATAAATCCCCTTTGGCATGTTTTATGCTTTGAAGCATAAGTGGGAAAGGTTTCTGTCCCAGAGAATGTTTCAGACCCTGGGCAGACACCCCCAGGACAGGGCGCGAATCCATTGCTGGGCACACACGCAGACAGACAGACACCCACAATTACACACTATATCGGGGCATTTTAGAGCAACCGATTCACCTTGAATTAAATTTTTTGGACTGTGGGAAACCGGAATACCCGGAAGAAACCCACACGGACATGTGGAAAACATGGAAACTCCATCAAGATCGGAATGCAAACCCGGACCCTGAGCCCTGAGCATTTTGTGTCATTTTTGGCAGAATGTTTAATTAGTAATACATAAAAATAAATATATCATCTTGGGTAAAATTAACACATTTTATTTTCCATGTACCTTGAATTAAAATTATGAATTTCTCTCATTATCTTCTGCTTAATCCCATACTATGCACTAGGATCACAGAAGTTTCCCCATCCTCATCCAGGATAGAATTTTTCAAGCACTGGCCATTTAAGGAGCATTTAAGAGCAGTCAGTTTCCATTGATTATTAAATCCATGTTTTTGGACTGTAGGAAAAAAAACTGAGAACCTTGAAAAAACCCATGTGGACAGGGGAAGAACATGAAAACTCCACCCAGATTGGAATTCCAATTTGGATCCTCAACACTAAAAAGCACCCTTATTAAATATTAAAGTAGTATTAAAGTGAGCTGTAGTACAAAACAGCTCAATTTCAACATGAAGTGAAACTTGTTTTTTAAAATAGCAGTATAGGATTTGTAGTAAAATTATCCAAAATGTTTAGTGGGTTTAAAAAAGGTAAGCATGCAATATTATCTATTGTTGCAGGTGAAATTAATTACTATTTTGTGTAATTTAAATAAAAATAATGAATGATTTTTTTTTTAATTACATAGAGCAACCTAATACGTTACAGTATTGATGTTGCCTTTATTGTAAAAAATGTATGTAATATTTATTTTATAGTACTATAAGTATAAATCTTTGTATTGCGACTGTATATAAGATATTTTATCAGGAAGCATAGACACAATACTTGTTTATTTAATCTGAAAATAATCAAAATTTTAGAAGAAAAGTATTCGGGACAGACTCACAAGGCTCGCATGTTGTTCTCAGGCAGCAAAGGGATCTCCAACACTTTGGTGTTAGACTGAATGGCCTCATGGCTGGCAGTGGATACAGTCTTGCCAGTGATTCGATGAACTTGATAAAAAGCATGCGGCCGCAGAAGCCGGTCATCCGCCGTTCCAATAAAGAGCTGTAGTGTCAGCGGCTCATTTTCCATGTAGCCATAAAGCTGTTGGAATAACAAAGAAAACTATGTGAGATGCTGCACAACAACTAACTTTAACAGTATTTCTGGGGTTTGGTCTTCCATCTGATTGCTACCTGTACTGTCAAAACAAAATGTAAATGTTGATGTCAGTCTTCAAATTTTCCCACTTTTTATACATTTCCCTTAATAAGAACCTCACAAAATGCTCTCTTATTATGGTGAAACCTACACATTATACTCTTTGACATACTATTACAAGTTATTTCCCACTTTATAGCTATAACATATTTAACTTTTTTTTTTTTTTGTACACTCAAGACAGTGTGCCAATCCATCGCTGGGCACACACTCACACATACACACACTATATAGAGGCAATTTGGAGCAGCTAATTTAACTAGAATCCATGTTTTTGGATTGTGGGAGTAAAAAAAAAATTATATATATATATATATATATATATATATATATATATTCATTCATTCATTATCTCCCGCTAATCCTCTATTAGGGTCGCGGTGGGGGTTCCCCATGCCCATCCAGGGGAGAACGTCTCGGGCGCTGGGCAGATAGACCCAGGACAGGGCGCCAATCCATCGCTGGGCTATATATATATATATATATATATATATATATATATATATATATATATATATATATATATGTTATGAATGAGCTCTAACAAAATCTAATTCTAATGAATAACTAACGCATAAGTACACAGATCAAAAATAATGCAATTCTTGGATCACAATTCATTTAAGAGCTAAATCCAGTTTCATGTCATCTACAGTACCTGACATAAGTTCTGTCGCTTATCTATGTTGTGGAAACAAAAGCTTATAACCTGACCTTAAATTTATCCATTGGTTTTAGAAATGACTCATATGAAAGCTGAAACACTCCCAAATGAGATTTAATTTACGAAAATAAATTTGCTTCACTGCAGAAATATTGATCATTTGATGAACACAGAAAGGTCAGATTTTGGCAAGACAAAAGTTGTCGCCCACAGAAAGTAATGTGAAAATCAAACAAATAATTCACTTCGTATACAAAGATATGCTTCATAACACTGGTGAATGACGTTGTGGTGCTATTAGAGCCATATTTAATATTTTGTGTGACTTCCATAAGCTTGAAGGACTGCATCCATGCAGTTCAACAATGATTCATACAATGACGTCATCAGGAATAGCAAAAAATGCAGTCTTACATTCCTCCCAGAGTTCAAGATTTCATCCTACCCCAAACATGCTCAATGATGTTCATGTCTGGTGACTAGGCTGTCCTGGAGCACCAGTCCTGGAGCACCTTGATCTTCTTCGCCTTGAGGAACTTTGATGTAGAGATGGATGTATGAGATGGAGCACCATCCTGCTGCAAAATTTGACCCCTTTTATGATTGGGAATGTAAGATATAGCTAATGCTTCTTGATATTTTAGGCTATTAATATTTCCTTCCACCTTGCAAATGTTTCGCACACCCCATACTGAATGTAACCCCAGACCATGATCTTTCCACCACCAAACATGACTGTTTTCTGGGTGAATCTTGGATCCATACGGGCTCCAGTAGGTCTCCTGCAGTATTCGCGGCGACTGTGGTGTAATTCAACTGAAGATTCATCTGAGAAATCCACCTTCTGCCACTTTTCCAGTGTCCATCCGTTTAGCAGGCTGTGGGCCTTGGCAAATGCCACATGTTTTTTTACCTGCCTTTTGTTTATTGCTGGCTTCTGGGCACTGATTCGACCATGGAGGCCATTTCGAGACAGAATCCTACAAACTCTTTTAGTTGACACAGGGATTTGAGGTGACCAGGCCTGGTGGAGCTCTGCTGCAGTGGAAGAGAAACCAACAAACGTTCCTCCCGAGCAGTTGTCTTGTGGGGTCTGCAGGACCTGGGCTTGTCAAAAACATCTCCAGTCTATTCAAATCTTTTTTTAATTCTTTGTACTTGACGCTGAGACACATTAAAGGTGCCAGCCACCTCTGCAGTGGATTTGGTCTTTAGCATCTTGATAATCAAGGCTTTGGTCGCAGAATGGAATTTTGGCATGTTGTCAGAGGTCAAGTTGCAGTGCAAATGAAGGTCTGGGGTGCTGGAGCTCTTTTTATACACACCCACTAATTAACCAATCAATTAGTGAGCACAGGTGAGGCTGTAAACTAGGATTGGGGTATTATATGACAGGGCGACAAAACTTTTGTCTTGCCAAAATCTGACCTTTCTGTGTTCATTAAATGATCAATATTTCTACAGTAAAGCAAATTTATTTCCGTAAATTAAATCTCATTTGGGAGGGTTTCAGCTTTCATATGAGTCATTTCTAAAATCAATGGGTGAATTTAAAGTCAAGTTATAAGCTTTTGTTTCCACAACATGGATAAGCGACAGAACTTATGTCAGGGACTGTAGCTATAATAACACTCGAGTTTAATTGCATATGAGTACATGTTATTGAGAGTGTGTGCATGTGTGTGTGGGGGGGTGAGGGACAATAATGAGGAACTTATTGATTTTTTTGTTAAAATTAAACATTCATAAATAATTATTCAATATGTGGACAAAAAAGAAGTGTCTATCTACAGTAGTATGTTCCAGTCTGAACTACATTTAAATAATAAGTATTTTAAGCTCACGTTCATTGTATCATTGGTTTTAAAAATGCTGCCTTTCTGACAGGGTAAAGAACTCACATTATGATTTTTTTGATGTCTGACAGTGTCTGCCCTGTCCCAGCAATGGTGTCATACTGAGATAAAAGCACCTAAAGAATCCCAACTTCAAACAGGTACCACTTCATGTCTCTAGGTACTACTTAGCTGCTGTGTTCACTCATAAAGCTTTTTCACCAAATAAATGAGAAACAAAGGGTTGGCACATGTAGTGTAGATGGGTTAGTACATTACAGCAAGTGTATCTATATTGTAGTAGTCTAGGGAATTCATAGGCTTGTGGTTAAGGAACTAGTCTTCGATTCCTGGTTTGATTCCCTGTCCCACCAAGTACTATGGCTAAAGTGCCATCAAGCAAGGCACCTAACCCCAATTGTGCCCAGGGCACCATATACAAGGCTGCGCAACGCTCTGGGCAGATGTGTTCACTTCGACAGTGTGTGTATATGTGTGTGTTTCACTGCACGGATGGTTTAAATGTGGAGGACAAATTCCTGTGCAAACATTTACTTTACATTACATTCAGTTGTACAGCAGACAATTTTATCCAAAGCAACTTACAAACCATGCATAGGGTTGATACAGCATTCCTGGAGCAACAATGGATTAGGGCCCACATGGGTATATTTAATGGAACTGGGATTTTAACCCACAACCTTCAGATTGATAGCCCATCACCCTAGCCATTAAGCTATCAAGCCCACACTGTGTAAAGAAAGTAGGTAAAATAAATGACTTATTGATGCATTTGAGCAGATAAAAAATAAACATAGTGGACACTATAGTGTGTATTGTTGATTTGCAGTCACGAGAGAAGATGGAACCAAAGGAAATGTATGGTAAATTAATGGTATTAACACACCTGCTCAAGGTTGACCAAAAGGTTTGTGTAAAGGTATTTAAGAAGAAGTGATATGTACAGCAGGGAAAGATAGGAATGTGGTGAGCACAGCACTGGAAGACATGGCAGCAAATGGAAGAACGGCGTGTCGATTTTGGTGCCAACCGTTATAATATCCGTTTATTTACTCTGTAAATAAATCTAATTCGTGTGTCTGATAAAAATGTTGTTTCTGTTCGTTATTGCACATGTCGACATATGACATTTTTGTTTTACTTTTGTATAGATGTTAGCCTTAAAATATCAAAAATAAACAAAGTGTCCACAAGCAAATTGTGGGTACTTATGATAAAAACTTAATGTACACTGTTAGTGGGAAGGATTGTCTAACAAGATCCTATAGGTGGGATGGTAGACCAAGCTCATATTTTCCCATTTTTGCATTTAGTGCATGTGAAACATTAAGCGTCAGATCTCTACACACATACTGCTCACTGTGGGTGGGCATCTGGACTACTTAAAACTATAAGAAAACACAAGAACAACAGCCCTCCAAGGGGCTAAAAGCAGTCTCCAGAACTCAACCACCATATGTTTGATTGCCTTTAAAGTAAATAAGAAAGAGCTGTCAAAATAACATGCGGGTGGTAAATCCTGCTGCTTTTGCCGTCATCTCTTTGTAAACGTGTGCTGATGCGGTTAGAAGGTAAGCCTGTCGAATCAAATAGAAGAGGCCAAGCTTATTTAAGTCATTGAGTCATCCAACACGATGCAGACCACATGAAACTATGACATGATCTGATTAATGCCTATATAATTACCTCTCTGTGGGGTAGCAAACTTGACTGGGCGGATTTTGGGGAACAAATCCTATGGATTGGTGAGATTAAAGCATTATTGTCTACTGCAATCAAACTAAAGGACAGGTAAAATCCATGATACAAGAAAGTGGTGGGTAGGTTGGTTAAAGATCCAGTGCATGGATTTTAACAAACACTTATCCAAAGCAACGTACAACATGTAAACACAAGTCATCAAGTAAAGAAGTTACCAGCTAAACTAAAGAATTGTCAATCCTAATTGAATCCATGTTTCTGGGCTTCCGGAGAACCTGGAAGAAATCCTCACGGATAGAGGGAGAACATGGAAACTCCAACCAAATTGGGATTTGAACCTGAATCCCCTGTGCTGAGAGGTGAATGTGTTAATCACTAAGCCACCATGCTGCACCCATCTGAATATTATATATATAATTTCCAAATTGTTGGACATTGATCTTTATTGGTTTTACAATAAAAACTTTCTGCCCTGTGAAGTAAGTAAGAGCAATGGGAAATTCAGATCTTTAGGATTATAAATATAAGCATTTTTTTTTGCCAATGTCCTAATCTAATACATGTGTCAACTTGTGAAATTAGGAATTTGAAGATTTTTCAGTGAATAAAAGAAAATTGTACACAATAACTTTTGTATTTTTATTAACTGGACACACAGTAAGAAATCAGCATGACTCAACCAATTCAACGATTTGCCTAGCATTGAATGTTACCTTGAAGCAGATTATTAGTCCTTACATGTTTAATATGATCTAACTTTTAAAATTTGCTTGGCAAAAGTATATCAATATATTTATCATTTGTATACCATTGTCTCAGAGATTTGTTTGTAAATACCACAGTGGTATTTACATTACTAATGCCTTACATTTAATGTTAAAATGCTAAAGTAAAATTGGGGCTATTGCATTTTTTCCTGTTTCATTGATTCAATTGTGGCGGAACGGTGGCTTAGTGATTAGCACGTTCGCCTCTCAGCACTAGGGATTTCCGGTTCGAATCCCCATCTGGGTGGAGTTTCCATGTTCTCCCCGTGTCTGCATGGGTTTCCTCCGGGTTCTCCGGTTTCCTCCCACAGTCCAAAAACATGGATCAAGTCAATTGAATTCTCCAAATTGCACCATATAGAATGTGTCTGTGTGAGTGAGTGTGTGATGACTGAGTGTGTGCCCAGCGATGGATTGGCGCCCTGTCCTGGGTCTATCTGCCCAGCGCCCGAAACGTTCTCCCCTGGATGGGCATGGGGAACCCCCCCGCGACCATAATAGAGGATAAAGTGGGAGATAATGAATGAATGATTCAATTGTTGGCTAGTCGGTTTATGACAAATGCTGAGAAAATTCAAGATTTATATTGATGTCTAAGCATCATTTCCAAAAAATATTGTCCTAAAATAACACATCAAACCACTGGCCACATTCTTTTTACCTACTTTTTTTTCTCCCTGCAGAATTTTAGCAGCTGTCTTGACCCTGAGCACTACACACATATGCTTGTCATCAGCAAAGCATGGTGAGGTCAGGGGCTTCTTAAAGTCTTGGCTCCTCCAGAGAACGGTTTATCTCCAAGGTGATCTCACCCAAGCACCCGCTCTGCTTATTATATTTTACTCGCTGTGTCACCACTGCTAATCAGTTTCAGGCCCTGGAGCTACCAGGAACAAATAAAGACAGGAGAGAAATGTTTTGATGGACTTACCAAGAGTTCATTAAAATATGGATCACATACATTTTTTTCTAATTTGAGTTTTCACATCAGTTTATGAAAGTTTAAAAGTTTTCACCTTTTTTGTTGCAGTTGACTAGACATTAGCTTGACACTAGAGTTCCTGAGAAATAGCCTGCATGGGGTCTTCACAAATTGGCAGCATGGAGTGACAGCTGAAGTTTGGTTCTTTCATAGTATGAGTAAACTCACACATAAAGGAAAGTGATAAATGAGGTCAGGTAACTTGCAGAGATGCTGGTGTTTCAGACAGTGAAGGAAGGTGGTTTGTCTTCCTTAGGCTACGCTCTTTACCTCTTTAGATTATTTTGCCATATGTATACCCCCCCAATAAATGGCATGTTCTTGCTTTGGTCTCCATCCACACACACATGTTATACCTTTTAAAATTTTATCTTTAAGTAGTTTAAGTTTTTGTGGGTTTAACTGATGATATTTATATTAAAAATAATTATTTAAAAATAAATATTTATTTATTTGTATATTTAACTTTATACAAAATATTCAAACATTGAAACGTTATAGGGCGGCACGGTGGCATAGTGGTTAGCACGTTCGCCTCTCAGCGGTTTCCAGTTCGAATCCCCATCTGGGTGGAGTTTCCATGTTCTCCCCGTGTCCGCGTGGGTTTCCTCCGGGTTCTCCGGTTTCCTCCCACAGTCCAAAAACATGGATCAAGTTAATTGAGTTCTCTAAATTTCCCCATATAGAGTGTGTTTGAGTGAGTGAGTGTGTGCCCAGCGATGGATTGGCGCCCTGTCCTGGGTGCATCGAGCGCCCCATGCCCAGCGCCCGAGACGTTCTCCCCTGGATGGGCATGAGGAACCTCACCGCGAACCTAATAGAGGATGGATCGGGTGATAATGAATGGAATGTTATATGGATCATGTAATTACCTTTAAAACAGCATAATTTATTTAGCATTTAATTTTTTTATTATTTTTTTTAATAGGGTTACCTTGACAGTGTAAGACAGTGTAAGACATTAAAACTGTCTATTGCAGGGCAGACATACAAACAAATTCACATCCTGAGCAATTTAGGTTTTATTACAATTACCGTATTTTCCTGACTATAAGGCGCACCTAAAAGCCTAAAATTTTCCCAGACATCAGACGTGCGCCTTATAATCCGGTGCGCCTTATACGTGTACTGAGTTCCAAAATCTATAAAAGTATTGTTGTTTGACTGGGTGTTTTTTTTCCACACATCACCGTCACTGCTGAAAAAGCAGAGGGAGCTTCGGAGCTCACCATCATTCCAGGAGGATTAACTAAAAACCTCCAACCGCTGGACATTGGCGTAAACAGGGCGTTCAAAGTAAAGTTGCGGGCGGCTTGGGAGCGATGGATGATAGACGGCGAACACATGTTTACTAAAACTCGGGAGGCAGTGACGGGCAAGTTACGCCACCGTCTGTGAATGGATTGTGGATGCCTGGGCTAAGGTTTCTGCTGCAACTGTTTTCTGAGCTTTCGCGAAAGCCGGCATCATTACTGAACAGCCGCCTGGTGACAAGACGGACTCAGACATTGATGAGAGGGAACACCGGAGTGCAGCTTTTTAATTCAGACACAGAAGATGATGACTTTGATGGATTTGTGGGAGAAGAGTGATTAAAAATAATGTGTGTTTTGTCAAGTAGTAGAATAAACTTCAATTATATATCACCGTATTTCATCCTTTACTTTTCTTGTAGATCGTATGTGTCACAGGTGCCTGGGGCACCTGTCCCTCATTTCATGGACTCATTGTCTCCGTTGGGTGATTGGTTTATTTTGTGCAGGTGACTCGGTGTTTTTTGTATTTAGTTTCCGTCTTCCATCAGTGTTATCTGTGTTCCGTCTATCATCAGTGTTAGTTCGTTTGTTTCGTTCCCCCCCTTTTCTGTTGGTGTCCCTACACCATTTTTAATAATAAACCCTGTTTTGTTTTTATGCCCGGTGTCTTTGAACTCTCCTTCCGCGCTCAACCACGGTGCGGCGCTGCACATTACTCCCGCGCAGGTTGTATCCGTGGGAGTGTTTTACCCGACGGACCGGTGTATGCATTCTTTCCCGCGTAGCCGATTCCCGGGAAACGTTCATCAGGCGCAAGACGGCGTACGCATTCCCTCCCGCGTAGCCGATCTCCCGGGGAAGAACGAGCGCTGCTAACAGTATGTTTTAGCAAGTGCCTTATAATACGGTGCCGTACAGAATAAGTACCGTACAGAAATAGAGTCCCTAATTGAGACAGCGCCTTATAGTACGGTGCGTTTTATGGGCCGGAAAATATGGTAGTTAAAATTTGAGCTACTAAAGAAATCCAAGAAAAAAAGCTCAAAGTGGCAGTACGACCCACTGCACCACATCAACTTTATGTAAATTAAATAAAATCAATAATTTTATGGCTATAAAAACAGAAGTAAGTTCATTATGAATTCGTGCTTAATGTTGTTCTGTAGAAAAACACTGGAATCAAATGCATCTCTAAAGCACAAAATTGTGTAACCTTTAACAAATATCTTGTTTAAACTGGACAATAATTTACATTTACTAGTGCATATTGGGCTTTACTGTTGGTCTATTTCCCATATGTTTTCTATATTACTTTCACATTCTAAAATATGCTTTTTATATGGCTGATGTTTTACATGTTTTGAATAACATCACTTAAAATCATTTGAAATCACTACTAGAACAAATGGAACATTTATGTGCACATATGTCACATGTCACTCTTGACAATTTTTTTTATGGCAGAATAATCACCTTAAAATCACCTTAAACTTTGTTATGCATAAAGCTGATAAGTGATGTTATTTAAAACTAATCTGAATGCCGGTCACTGATTATTATTTCTCATCACCTTTTTAAGACTTTGCCAATTTTATATTTTATTCCATAATTTGAAGTAGACATTTTTGTTTCCTCTCTATTGGACTCTTTAAGTAGGAATATCTGTAAGTAGGAATATCTGGACTGCTCTAGTCCACATGGCATCCCAAGAGAAGGAGAATAAAACAAGTGATGAAGTGAGTTTAGAAAGAAGGCAGAAGGTCTAATTATTACATTTGCTCCCAGGTATTAAGAGTCCCAAAGAGGCTTTTCTGTACCAGTTTAAAATTTCAACCATTCTAACCCAAGCATTTTTAATATTCACATCCAAGCATCTGTTATTACCTCACACTTGATCCAAATTATGTTTGCTCAGCATCCATAATTGTGGCTTTGAGTGGCTCGAACCTACAGTATATAAGCCTGGTTTAGCACTTCTAGTTCTGGTTTGTCGGTAGAGTGATGATAGTCAGTAGTGGGCACTGCATAAATACAAAATGACTGTTGTGTGATCAGAAGCCAACATCCATAAGTACAGGCCCCTGTCTAGACCAGAAATCACAGAAATCCTACATTCAGTTTAAATTAATGTCTTCAAAAAAATCAGTACCCCAGCTCTTTGCCAAATGCTACAAACTGACGTGTGCAGGATTCCATGCCCCGTAATCTAAATGGCGGCCAACAATGCCTTACCTCATAAATCTGTGGTCCACACTTCAGACAGATGAAAATGTTGCTGTCGCATAGCATTCCTCGAGTTTCTCTCCATAGCTGCAATTAGTGGTTTCCCAATACCAAGGTTGTGAGTAAAGGAAGCCTCTCGAAGAAAAAGTAATCTGGGCATGGGTGTTTCAAGGGTCTTTACATAAGCAGCACGGACTCATAATTAGTTCCTTCAGTGTCACAATAAAATTTTATTGCAGTTGTCAGCTGTATAAAATGAAGGCAAACCCAAAATATATCTTCCTCTGAATGTGTACAACTTTCACTTACATGAAGTATCCATCCATGCCTTATTTTCCACATGCCACAGCATCCCTAAAACAATAAGGGTTAAGGGCCTTGGTCAAGGACCCACATTGATAACTTTAGTGAACCCACAACCTTTAGATTGATAGCCCCGCTCCATAACCACTGAGCTACCATGTCCACATCAAATTTACTATGTGATTCTCAAAAATTATATGTCTGAAAAGGTCATAATGTCATGTTATCATCCACGTGATCCATTTTGCGTACTGGACAGATACCAAAAGGGTCTTAATCAAAACATACAGAATTTTTATTTTATGATTAATATGCTGGTGCATCCATTAATAACACACTTGTAATGCGTAACCAAATCGAGATTCAATCCTGGATTCCCAGCGCTGAGATGCGAATGTGCTAACCACTACACCTCGATATTGATATCAATTCACCTGTGTTAACAACCAATGTTCTGATCTCGCTAAAGTTAAATATGGTATCCCACAAGGGTCAGTTCTGGGTCCACTCCTATTTGCATTATATATGCTTCCATTTGGATCAATTATTCGTAAACATGGAATCAGTTTCCACTCATATGCAGATGATACACAGTTATATGTTTCAGCTAACCCTATTGATGGTCGTTCAGTCAGTAAGCTCGAGGACTGCATCCAAGATATTAAAATATGGATGTCAAAAAATTTCCTACTGCTAAATTCTGATAAAACAGTTTTGATAGTTGGACCCAAGGACAAAATTAACAAAGCTTCTAACACTATGTTAAACCTTGATAACTCTTTAATTAGACCCAGCTCATCTGTAAATAAACTCTGTGTCATTATTGATTTGGATCTCATTAGCAATATTACTAGAATTGCATTTTTTCACCTTCGTAACATTTCAAAGCTACGAAATATCCTCTCCCTCCAAGATGCAGAAAAACTAATTCATGCTTTTATTACCTCTAGGTTAGATTATTGTAATTCACTGGATGTTCTAATAAATCATTACAGAAATTACAACTTGTGCAAAATGCTGCAGCTAGAGTTTTAACTTAAACCAGAAAGTTTGATCACATCAGTCCTGTGTTATCAAACTTGCACTGGCTACCAGTTAAGTTTCGTATTGAGTACAAAATTTTATTGATAACATATAAAATTCTACATAATCGGCTCCACAGTATCTGAGTAAGCTGATTCAATCGTACAAGCCAACATGTGAGCTCCGATCTCAAGGTGCTGGTCTACTCTTAAATAAAATTACTGCTGGTGAAAGAGTGTTCTCCCACAAGGCTCCTCAACTTTGGAATAGCCTTCCAGTTACTGTTCGTGATTCTGAATCACTATTAATCTTTAACAATAAATTAAAAACACATTTATTAAATCTTGCGTTTAATTAATCCCCTGTAGATAAAGATGTAGATCTCAGGCTTGGCTGTGTTGGGGGGGTAATCTGTGATCAGTGTATGCTGGTGTTTCACCGCTTCACCCACCTCATCGTTAATGGGGGGGTGTGGCGCTGAAATGATGCTGTTTCGGGGCGCCATCTCAGCTATGTAGAGTCTGCAGTATCTGCCTCTTTTAGTTATGCTGCTCTAGTCAGTGATGCCAGAGTCACATACTGCACTGTGTCAATAAATTGCTTATTAATTAAATGCCGTGCTTTATTATTAGCTCTAACTGCCTTCCTTGTCTGTTTCTTTTATGGTGTGACCGGCTTCCTGGAGATCTTCATCCATGGCTCTGCTGATGAATACTGGATGGAACCTGAGTATCAATTGGACTGGCGGTCCTGCAGGACGCCCCCTTATGGACTCATAAATAGTTTTCCAGTTTTTAGTTTTTCTGTTTGTTTAATATCTGTACATAGCTGTCCTACATTGTTGTGGCTGCCTGGCCGCTCAAGGAGGATGAGTCCCCCACTGAGTCTTGGTCCTCCCAAGGTTTCTTCCTTGAATAACAACATAAAAAAGAGTTTTTTCTTGCCACTGCCGCTTCGGCTTGCTCTTTTTTCATTCTGTAAAGCTGCTTTGTGACAATGTACTGTTGTAAAAAGCGCTATATAAATAAATAACTTGACTTGACTTGACCTCAACTCAATGCAGTCTACTTCAATTGTAGTATATACAGTATAAATTATTCAATTGACAGGATTATAGAAAACAATACTAAAAAGTAATGAGATAAATGGTACTGAGCAAATAAATTATACAGAGAATTATAAGTGTAAAATTAAGAAAAAAAATTCTTCTCCTCTCTTGGGTGGTGGGGGGGTTGGGTTCTCTATGCCCATTCAGGGGAGAACATTTTGGGTGCTTGGCATATACACCCAGAACAGGGCACCAATCGATCACTGGGAACACACTCACTCACACAGACACACACTTACTTATTAGTTTTTTAAGAGCAGCCAATTTACCTTATCCATATCCATGTTTTTGGACTGTGGAAGAAAACAAGACCATCCAGAAACCAACAAAAACATGGGGGATTCCCCATGCCCATCCAGGGTAGAACGTTTTGGGCACTGGACAGATACTGGGAACACACTCACTCACACAGACACACGCACTCACTTATTAGTTTTTTAAGAGCAGCCAATTTACCTTATATCCATGTTTTTGGAATGTGGAAGAAAACTAGACAACCCAGAGAAAACCCACAACAACAGGGGGGTTCCCCATGCCCATTCATGGAAGAACATTTCGGGCGCTGGCAGATACACCCAGAACAGGGCGCCAATCGATCACTGGGAACACACTCACTCACACAGACACAAACTCAATTATTAGTTTTTTAAGAGCAGCCAATTTACCTTATATCCATGTTTTTAGACTGTGGAAGAAAACTAGACAACCCAGAGAAAACCCACAACAACATGGGTTCACCTCTCAGCGCTACGGATTCCCGGTTTGAATCCCCATCTGGATGGAGTTTCCATGTTCTCCCCATGTCCACCTTTCCTCGGGGTTCTCCGGTTTCCTCCCATGTCCAAAAACATGGATCAAGTCAATTGAGTTCTCCAAATTGCCCCATATAAAGTGTGTATGTTTGCGTGTCTGTATGAGTGAGTGTGTGCCCAGCGATAGATTGGGGCCCTGTCCTGGGTTTATCTGCCCAGCACCTGGAACGTTCTCCCCTGGATGGGCATGGGTAACTCCCCCGCGACCCTAATATAGTATAAAGCGGAAGATAATGGATGGATGGATGTTTTACAATAAGCTATCTGTGGTATTATAATTTTGATATTGTGTTCAGAAAATGTAACATATTATGTTACATTTCAGTTTACTTGTTATAAAGGCTATTTTAAAGGATAACATAAGACGTACTTCCAGCTTACAACGACAGCAAATGCAAGCAAAAAATAAATAAAATCCTCAAGTTTTCTTGTAATTTATATATAAAAATAATATATAATAATACTGCATCTGTGGTAAAGCAGTGAGCCTCTGTGAGTAAAAAAATGCCATTCATTATTAAAGTGTTCTTGTTGGTAGCTACTAAACAAGTAAATTTTTTTACATCTACCTCTATTTTTATTGAAACAGGAGAAATTTAACAAAAATTCAAAGATGATTGTGAGCAAGGTTAAAGATTTCAGTTGGTTTACACAAATTATACCTTAGTCCCAAATCTCATAGTGGAGTGATGTCATTAAGTGAGGTAATTTTTGTAAAATATATAAATAAATAAATAAATAAATTCACAAACAAGGGGCCTGTGTGTTTGGCATCAGCTAGTAATCAATAATGTAAAATAATCTCAATAATGATAACATTATTACAGAAACAGCAGCTTGGCCTGGGTAGTATCCTTTTTTCCAGTAAAGTTTTATGAAATTTTACTATACTATTAAAATAAATATGGATTGTCCTTCAGTGAACCAGTTGAGCCTTGTGGACAAGAAACATTTTGAAGTTTGAAAACGTTTTAGCAGGCTCATGGAACTTTAAAAACACAAGGAAAAGCATCAGTTTCAAACCACACAGTCTTTAGGGTTACTCATACCAAGTTTGGGCCACATCTCAGTCTTTCGTCTAAATTCTTTACCCTTTTAGTATTGGTGTGTAAACGAAATTATGCAAACAATTAGTTCAACAACAATTGAATTTCTTGCTAGAAATGACACCGTTAATAAGGCAAATGTCCCATGAGCTCTATGCAGATGCTTCCCTCTGCTCCATGCTCTACTTTCCTCTCTTACAGGAGCACCGTTGTGCCTGGTGTCTTTAATCAGCAGGAAGCACAAAATCCCAGAAGGGTAAAAGCCCTACCAACACCCAGCATGCCTGATGACTCCCTGTGTCCCACACCCAGTACACCATGCCACTATTCTCCATGGCTGCAATCTACCAAAAGATCTCAAAACATTGCACTTCATTACTGATTTGCCTTTAAAGAAACAGAATGTCTCTTAGTAAAAAAAAACAAAAAAAAACAAAGCAACAATAAGCTATATACACACCCACTCTGCTCTCTGCATTTGGATATTCTACGGTTAACAATACAAATATCTGAAGCATGACTAAGGTGAAGCTCTTTTCTCTTCGCACCCCTCTTACTGGAGAGCATTGCCTAACCCTCTCAAATGAGCAGCACCAGCTACTGTTTTCTGCTGAAGAAGCCGCAGGCAGATGATGAGAATAAGTCTTCAAATCTCAACCGAACTTAAGTCCTTTAAGGTGGCAGTCACTAAGAACAGTTTGGATGTTGGACAGTATGGATTATAGTGTAATAATCCATACTATTAAACAGGTAGTTCCAACCCTTAAATCTGAGTCGTTTGTCTCAGCTCTTTAACCGCTTTAACCGCACACCTTTATCCGCTTCACAATCCTAATAATGTGCAACAAATATCCCAACTTGGTTGACGTCAGGGAACAGGGTTTATGCACAGGCACAGTTCTTGCTTAAGGCCTTAAATTTGTAACTTCATAATAATTTAAACAGCAAGCCACATCCTGATCAGCACTAAGCTATATCATTATATTCTGCAGGGAGAGAGATTCCATGGATCTGACAGAACTGGAGTGATAGAGGACACATTACATTTATATGAGAAAGCCTTACTGTAAAGCCCAGTGGTTCTAGAATGTAAATGTCGGCAATGAAGTCTGTTTATATTGGGAGAAATCCTGACTCTAGTTGGAATTCCTTTAAACAGAGGGTGTGCATTCTTGTAAATAAATCAGAAAAAATAAAATGTAACTGCTCTTCACATTGGTGCTGCACATTGTGTCTAAGAACATTACTTGCTTGTAATTTATTCACAATATTGCACACCCTTTGATGCCTTATAGCTTTATTAATAAACATCAACAGTGTAATTTACCCATGTCCAGAATATCTAAAGCATCATTTAGGTTCTATTTTCAAAGAGAAAAGTTTTTAAACATACAGATATTAACTGAATGCTTTTCTAGCCCGTAAAACAATTGCAGGAAGTCTAATTATAGTGTTCACAAATGCTTTGATTCAAATTAGGATTGACAAATTTAATTCTGTCCTCACTGTGGATAAAATAGGGGAGACACCCTAATCAGGTCTCCAGACCATCCTAGGGCCAAGAGTCAGGGTGTCAAACAAAAAAAAAAACGTGTTAAAGCAAGTTGTTTTCTGAAAATTGGAAAACTTTGCTGCATTTTGACCTTCCATCTACTCATCAAACAAAAACAACACAGACCTTATAAAATGAATTCCATAATGGAGAAAATGTGGTCCCTATAGTACTGTTAGGACATGGACAAACAAGCCAAAATGAAAATAATGATGTCATTTCTCCACCATTTGCAAGGGTATTATGTTTAACCTTATGCAATACATGCACAGAAATCTTCTGTGATAATCTACAATGCATGTTTGAATTATTTGTCATTGCAACAGATGAAATGGAAATAAAACTGATGACAGGCGAGATTAAACTGGACTTTATTTTGACATCAGTCAAACTTAAATTAAGCATTAAAACATAGTTTTAAAAGGTTCTTAGCCACACACAGACAGAGTTTTAAGGGAATAAAAATTTTACTCAATGTAGCTCCCTTTTACTCTATGTATTTCCCTTACTGCCAGCTGAAAGAATAAGCAAATGTAGGTGAGTCGTTTACATGATCAGCATCCCTGGCTCAACTTTCACAGAGCTGTGCATAATCAAGCCCTCTCTTCCACATTTTCCCACCACCTGTTCCAGGTAAAGCACTAATAATTTTGCGACAAAGCAGTAATCTTATAAAAGCCCTACAAGATTAAAGGATCAACTTTTTAGAATAGAAGGCACATTGACACTTGTGGGGTGGTTATTAGATTCACCAGCCGATATTTATGACATGCTGCACACCACTGGCAAACATGAGTACGAATTTCTAGCCAAGAGTAGGTTATTAGTCTGCTTAGTGTTTATCCAAGCCTTAATGCTCCACCATAGGATTATGATGACCGTCCAGAAATAAACTGCCTGAAATTGTATTAGTTTTTTTTTCAGTTCCAAGCCACTGTTGCCCTTTCAAACACTTCTGTTATCTGCCAGTTTCATATTTGTCATATTAAATTCCATTAAATGGACACTACATATTCAATAGAGGAGAAATGAGAGTTATTAAGATCATTTGCTTCAGTAATACCAAAGACTGACTTTTTTGAAAGTACATACATATTAGCAACAAAGTATAATTCAACTTTTGGCAAAAGTCCTGATTTGCCAAATTTGCAAGATATTTTACCATGTAATTACTATGTATAATTAGATATAGCATTACTGTGTATGCATTATGTAGTTTCAGGAGGTAAGGTTAACTACTATATACATTTTATGCAGTTTACATGTACATGTAGTTGTGTAGTTACAGAGATACCAGATCAAGTTAAAGGGTTAGTAAAAAAGGAAGGGTTAGTAAAAGAGGAAGAATGAAGTTTTGATTCACAAACCTATTTGTGGGTAAGGTAAAGGTAACTTCAATGAGGCGTACCTGCTGCCACCGTTACTTAAACCCAATTCCAAGCAGTATGCCACATCATATGGTCTCTAAGCCACTTGCCATATTTGTAAATTTGTAACTGTCCAACATTTTTCTGTTTTTTAAGGTTTCTGAAGGCAAATATACTCATGCTCAACAGCAATGCAGTGTGAATTCAAGCTTGTGAATAAGACTTTTTGCATGTTGATCATTTGAGCTTACTGTATGGATGAAAATAACATAACATATCATTATGTTGGCCTGGAATTGTAATTGTAAAACATGGCGTACCTGCACCACTGGATGCCCTCCCGACAGAGCTTTCACTGCCCCTCGACTGCCTTCAGTCTCATAGTGGGCTCGGTGGTGGGATTTTGGCTGCACTTCGATTTGTAGGCTGTAGGGACCCGAGCATGATGGCAATTGCCAGTCAAGGGCTGGCATTGTCGGGCTGCTGCCAATCAGAACACAAAGCAATTAAGATTTATTAATCTCACATACACACATAGGTTTGCATACTTTAATTTAACTGGATAAATGAAAGCGGAATTTTGGAGGGTTTAAGTCTGAAACTCTTCCATTTCATCATTCCCTCTAATCTAATTCATTGTAGTCTCAGCCAATATACGTCACTTTTCTGCCAGCGAATTGTTTTTCCTTTTCTCTTTAGCAAAGGAATTAATGAAAGAGGCATGAGTCCTGCTTTGGACCATTCAATGTTTTCTATCACAAACTGACAGCTCATCAGATCAAATAAAAAAAAAATACATTATTTAATTACAGATTAAAATTACATATCAGAGGCCATTACCAACATCTACAGGAATCACGAAGACACAAATTTCCAATTTTTTTGGACTTTAAATGTATATTTTGTTGCCTTTTTGTAATTCTAACTCTCTGTTGTCTTGACCTGGAGCAACACATTCCCACGAAAGATGTTTGCAAATATGTTGCATTCATGCAATATTGTGGCACACCCAGATGCTTGAAGAAGTCACCTATCTGTAAAAATAGTCCCAATCTCAGGCATCCTCTTGGAACTTTACTGACCCAGAACAAAGTCACTTTTCTTTGTTTCTTTTATCTACAGGTTTTTTTCACTAGAATGAGTTTGCAAAAATAAAACAGAATCTGTTGCCAGTGCCAATGCAGATGACACCATCCTTTCCTGTTTCTCACTATCACTCTCCAACACTTGATGTCCGGCAGGAAAGTGGGTCACCACACACACGTCCAATACAACCACAGGGAGACCAAACAAGATGGTAAAAATGGCAATAACAACAAAATAACAAAGATATGTGAGTGTATGTTTTCCCAGATTGCTATAGAAACTGTCCCACCCTTTCAAAAACATTAGCAAAATACGTCAAAGAAAGAAAAGCTGCTTTTACAAAATGAGCCATAATCTCTTGCCTTTGTTTGGATTTTCTCCTGGATTTACCTCTAGACTAAATAAGTGGGTTGTGTTTTAGGAACAGGTGAAATGGACAGTTGCTCTGTTTTGCATTCTGTTTATATTTGTAGACTTCAAAAAAGTCTAGACATCACTTTGAGCATAAATATTAATTATTATGGACACTGAATCATTCCAGGCAGAGATATTTAAATCAGGGAGCCAATTCGCTTAAATTTCTGTTTTCTAAGCTTTGCTCTATTGTTCTAGAAAAATATGCTATAAGAACCATTACTTATTGCAAGGTCAACGACAGCTCAGCAAGACAAATATACAGGACAAACTATAATTGCATGACGGATAATTCCAAAGGTCATAGCTTGACCCAGGATTCATTTAATAGATTTTATTTTGCATCAACATGGCTGTAAATTTAAAGTAGTTATTCTTACAGGTTGTAAAAAGCCTGAAGTTGAGAGTGATGACATCATCCAGGTCAAGAAACTCTGGGTTAGTGCATTGGAGAGATTAACTTAACCTAGTTTAGTGTATGTGTGCATTTAGTCAATAATAAGTGAGTAAACCATTTGTGATATTTTACAGTCAGTAGTTATTTCATGTGATGAACCAATTATTGATAATGCCGTAAGTGTATATAAATGATTGCTGTTAAGTTAATTAAATGTATGTAATAAGGCACATTTTGTGAGTGACTATGTAGTGGACATACATAGTCTCATTTAATCTTATTATCTTTTGCTTAATCCTCTCCTTGTGTCACAAGAGGTTTCCCCATGCCTATCCAGTTGAGAGCATTTTGGTCGCTGGGTAGATACACCCAAGACAGGCCACCAATCCATCGCTGGGCACACACTCATTTACACAGACACACACACTATATGGTCAATTTAGAGCAGCCAAGTTAACTTAAATACATGATTTTGAATGGTGGAAGGAAACTAGAGAACCTGGAGAAAACCCACACAGACACAGGAAGAACATGGAAACTTCACCCAGATTCGGATTCAAACCTGTGTCCCTATCGATGAAAAGCAAACGTGCTAACCACTACCACAACTAAATGCTGTGTTAAAGGTATGTCTCACAGTTTTGCAAGATGTGGACAATTACTTCTAAAATTTTATTGCAAATATGGATTAGAAAAAGTCAAATATCTATAGTCATGTAAATGCAATTCATGTAATGTCTATAGTCATTATATAGTATAATCTATAGTCATGTAAAATCTGTGATTATGCTTATCATGATTACGCTTATCCACGTCAACATTTTAAGTGTATTCTGTGTAATTGCTTTACTAAAGTAAATGCTTTAAACCAATGACCCAATCAGAATACACCCCGACAAAGATATTCACTACAGAGTGTGACTATTTGTATTGGTATATTATATATATATATATACTATATTATATTTTACATTTCACATAGCTATATGTGTAATTCTCATTTCATCAAAACGTAAATTTAAATAACAGGGTAATCGGGGTCCGTGACCCATAATTTCGTTACTATCTCATGTAACAATGTGATATTAATGATAATAAAATTTTCTTGAATATATATATATATATATACCGGGCGGCACGGTGGCTTAGTGGTTAGCACGTTCGCCTCTCAGCGCTAGGGATTCCCGGTTCGAATCCCCATCTGGGTGGAGTTTCCATGTTCTCCCCGTGTCTGCGTGGGTTTCCTCCGGGTTCTCCGGTTTCCTCCCACAGTCCAAAAACATGGAACAAGTTAATTGAATTCTCAAAAATTGCCCCCTATAGAGTGTGTCTGTGTGAGTGAGTGTGTGC
>JAFMOD010001044.1:50680-61257 GCA_019802435.1 Corydoras maculifer | reverse complement strand
ATCCCCATCTGGGTGGAGTTTCCATGTTCTCCCCGTGTCTGCGTGGGTTTCCTCCGGGCTCTCCGGTTTCCTCCCACAGTCCAAAAACATGGATCAAGTTAATTGAATTCTCAAAAAATTGCCCCCTATAGAGTGTGTCTGTGTGAGTGAGTGTGTGCCCAGCGATGGATTGGCGCCCTGTCCTGGGTCTATCTGCCCAGCGCCCGAGACGTTCTCCCCTGGATGGGCATGGGGAACCCCACCGCGACCCTAATAGAGGATAAGCGGGAGATAATGAATGAATGAATATATGATGTCTTCTTGATGTTTTCTGTTAAGTGTAATAATTTTCATGTCAGTGGATGCAATACAAAGCTAATCAATCTTGTCATCCTTATGCATAACATCTGTGGAGGTGTTTATTTTAATACAATTCTGCACTTGTTTTGCTAACATATTTTCATTATTGCAGCACTGGACTTGTTTCCACAATGCATCCCATCTGCTAAGTGGAATGTACATTTATGTACCAGGCTTCTGATGCTGAAAGATGTGATAAAATTCCACTTCTTAGTGCCATCTGTATATTATCATTCATATAAAGCTCAAATGGCTTTCACTAGCACTAACACACACTTTAAGGTAAGCATTTTTGCATCATTAGTTTGAAAATGCCTGTGTGAATCTGTTTATGTTTGTTATATGGAGAACAATGAAATTCCACACAGATTGGGATTCGAATCTGGATCCCCAGCACTGAGAGGCGAACATGCTAACCACTGAACCACTGTGCCACCATTTCCGTTTCATCCAGCCATCCATTATTTTCCGCTTTATCCTATATCAGGGTCGCGGGGGGTTCCCCATGCCCATCCAGGGGAGAAATTTTCGGGTGCTGGATACACCCAGGACAGGGCGCCAATCTATTACTGGGTACACACTCACTCGCACATACAGATACGCACACATACACACACTATACGGGGCAATTTGGAGAACTCAATTGACTTGATCCATGTTTTTGGACTGTGGGAAAACATGGAGAACCAGGGGCCGCACGCCGCCCAGCCCGAGGTCCAGGGGCCGCTCGCCGCCCAGCCCGAGGTCCAGGGGCCGCTCGCCGCCCAGCCCGGGGTCCAGGGGCCGCTCGCCACCCAGCCCGAGGTCCAGGGGCCGCTCGCTGCCCAGCCCTAGGTCCAGGGGCCGCAAGCCGCCCAGTCAGTGCACCAGTGGCCGCACGCCGCCCAGTCAGTGCACCAGTGGCACCCACCTCGCCACGCAGCCAGAGGGCGTGGTTCCCTCCTGATCCGCCGAGGGCACCCGCTGGACCACGCAGCCAGAGGGCTAGGTTCCCTCCTGATAGCTGAGGGCATCCACCTCGACATAAAGCCACAGGGCACATCCCACGCCTCACCCGCAGAGGGCGTCCACCGAACTGCACTGTCAGAGGGCGCTTCCCTCACCTCGTCCGCAGAGGGCGCCTACCGAACTGCATAGCCAGTGGGCTCGAGGAGGGCGGAGGACCCCCCTTCCCCCCCGGGATTTTTATTTTATTATTTTTTTCTTGGTCGCGTCCTCCCGTTGCACGACCGTAGGGGCGGGGGTACTGTAACAGGTGCCTAGGGCACCTGTTCTATGTTTGTTAATTTACTTTAATTTACGGTATTTAGTTTGTTTAATTATCTCTTTCTGTTGATTGGTTGTGTTGTGCACGTGGTCTGATTTCATTTGTATTCATTTCCTTCTTTCCCTGTCCTCGGTGCACTTCGTAGTTTAAGATTATGTTCACTCGTCTGTTACCTTTGTTTTGTGGTGTTACTACACCTTTAAATAAAATTTCATTTCCCTGCTACCTGCGTGCCTAGCTCCCTTCAGCGCGTTAGAGCGCGACGGCTCTGCGCTTCCTATGCGCAGCCGCGTTAATCTCTAGGTAGGCGAGTGTAACATATGGACTCTGGGTTTCTATTTAGCTCTGGGCAGGTGTAATCTTAAATTAAACATAACTCAATTTATTAACTGAGTTTCAAAATAAAATGTGAAAATGAATTCCACAGACAGACCATTTAGACAGATTTCTTTGTCTTTACATTTACATTACATTTACATTTAGTCATTTAGCAGACACTTTTATCCAAAGCGACTTACAAATGAAAACATTACAAGTCAGAAGTTATGCAGAAAACCATCTACACTGTAAAATCATCAAACCTGATTGTTATTTGATGCTGCGCCCCCCCCCCCCTTTTTTTTACAACAGGTATTTGTTAAAAAGATGCGTCTTCAGTACTTTCTTAAACTGCTTAGTGTTTCTACCTTATGGACAGTGTTGGGAAGATCGTTTCACCATTTAGCAGTGGTGAACGCCACGGAGTGAGAATTGGCTCCTCAGTGAGGTGGAATCACCAGGTGGCAATCATCACTGGAGCGAAGTGAACGAGTCGGAGTGTATTTTGTAAAAGATAGGAGGGGGAAGATCCAGAAATGGTTCTGTAGGCCAGAGTCAGTGACTTGTACTGAATTCGAGCAGCTACAGGGAGCCAATGGAGGGAAATGAGTAATGGAGTGACATGAGTTCGCTTGGGCTGGTTAAACGCAAGTCGGGCTGCAGAGTTTTGAATTAGGTGAAGAGGTCTGATTGTGGAAGCTGGGATACCGGCAAGTAGCGCATTACAATAATCAAGCTGGGATAGGGCTTGAACAAGCAGTTGGGTAGCATGTTCAGTGAGGAAGGGTCTGATCTTCCTTATGTTGTAAAGAAGGAACCTGCAGGAACGGGCAGTTTTGATAACATGAACAGAGAGTTTAAGGTGGGAGTCTATTGTGAAACCAAGGTTCTGGACCAAATTGGTTGGGGAGATTGTGGAGCTGTTAATTTGGAAGGTCAGGTCGTGATGGATTGAGGGTTTAGCTGGGATAACGAGAAGCTCTGTTTTTTCTAACTTTAATTTGAAATGACGGTCCTTTATCCAAACAGATATGTCAGTGAGACAGACAGATATCCAATTTAAGATTGTGGTGTCGTCAGGGGCAAAAGACAAATAAAGCTGAATGTCATCAGCATAGCAGTGGTAAGAGAAACCATGCGCCTGGATGACTGTGCTCAGTGATGTCATCTATAGTGAGAAGAGGAGAGGACCAAGTACAGAGCCCTGAGGCATACCAGTGCGTACTTGGTGAGAGTTAGATATCTCCCCATTCCATGACACTTTGCAGGTTGTTTCTGTGAGATAGGATCGAAACCATTCAAGTGTCGTATAAGAAAAGCCTAATTCAGATAGAGTGGACTGTAGAATCTGATGATTTACTGTATCAAAAGCTGCAGAAAGGTCTAGCAGAATGAGGACAGAGGATTGAGATTTGGCCTTGGCAGATTTAAGTGTGTCAATCACAGAGAGTAATGCTGTCTCCGGGGAGTGACCACACCTGAAACTGGACTGATTGGGATAAAGGTGATTATTCTGAATAGGAAATTTGAAGACCTGTGTAGATACCACCCGTTCAAGTGTTTTAGACAGGAAAGGTAAAAGGAAAGGTAAAAAGTAGACCATTAGCAGATCTTTCCAAAAGAAAGAAAGACCAGAACTGAAGCAATTGATGGAACAGTGGCAACTCAGTAACACCCAAGTAAGTCTGCTCTTTGTGGTATGCTTTTGTGTTCGTGATATTACTTTCCCTATTTTTACATACTGGCTTTAGGGACAATGAGAACCTCAGTGCTGATCTTGCTCCACTCTGCTGACTCACCCCTCTCAGCGAAAACCAACTCTGAAACCAATCACTAGGAGAGACGATATAATCAGTTAAAGCTAACAATACTAAATGTAACCGTTTTGCTCATTGATTTTTGCAATAGATTTGTGTACATTTACCTAAATTAGGCGGTATAGTATAGATTACCTAATATAATTAGTTATGTAGTTGTTTTTATTTACTTTTGCCACTAAGACAAACAATATAATGAAAAATAAATGTTTCACATTACTTTTGTCCGTATTTCATACACACAGACAACCATATAACACAGGCACTGATCTGTGACCAATTTCATACCATGCTATTTTTAAATAGTTTGTTACACAAGTAATAGTCTAATTTGTCTCTTTAATTGATCTCTATTATAAGACAAACTGAAAGTGGATCACAGAACACATTTGATTTTTGGTCAGACTCGATTTAACCTAAACTTAAAAACTATAAGATTTTCTGCATAAAATTCAGATTTTTTATTTAGCAAAATACAGTTTATTGTAGTATTCCCTGATGCAGTGGCAGACTGTGTCATATGTTAAAGATTATCCTTTTTCAATCAATGTTGCCATGTTGATTAAAATGGGATTATGGTGTCTTGAACAACTCTAAATGCTTGGTGGTCACACAGGGATGTATGCACTGGATCTTATAAAAAGGACTTTATGCACCAGGATATCCTTAATCCATATATATATATATATATATATATGTATGGCGCCCGAAACTTTCAGGGAACCCCCTCCGCAACCCTAATAGAGGATAAAGCGGAATAATAGATAAAAAAAATATAATTAAAAATGTTAATTATTGTGCAAATTATTTTCCTAATTAATCATAACCCACCATAGCTTACAATCACAAAGCCTTTGGCTGATGCTTTTTTATCTCTATATCATGAGGACTTGATCTGTTACTAGTGAAACCATTTAAAGCGTTAGGAACGTTTTCAGTCTCAGTATCAGTATCTGTACAACAATTTTATGTGTATTGCAAACATCACTTTATTTATTTGCTTATACCCAATGAATAGAAGTAATTAAATCAATTAAACCAATGTGATTTTTGCTGCTAAATAAAGATTAAAAATAATGTTATGAAGTGGCTTTCAGTTTTTAAAAAAATATACACATTATGTGATTAGAAAACAAAGAACACAACTGTGGTTAAGGAATCAGCCTTGTGACCTGAAGGTCTCCGGTTCGATTCCTGGTCCCACCAACTACTATGGCTGAAGTACCCTTGGGCAAGGCACCTGACCCCAATTGCTCCCCGCGCACCGTATTCAAGGCTGCCTACTGTTCCCGGCACGTGTGCTCTTTTCACCAGTGTGTATATATGTGTGTGTTTCACTGCACGGATGGGTTAAATGCGGAGGACAAATTTCTCTGTGTGTACA
Organism: Corydoras maculifer; assembly: GCA_019802435.1. Lineage (NCBI taxonomy): Eukaryota > Metazoa > Chordata > Actinopteri > Siluriformes > Callichthyidae > Corydoras > Corydoras maculifer. Next base: position 56,132 of record JAFMOD010001044.1, on the reverse strand, counting down.
CACGGTAGGCAAAATAAAACACTTTATCACTTTATCACTTATATACTGTATATATATTTGGTAATAATGGAATCCATCATATATACTGACATTAAGCAATTTTTTCACTGGTACTACACATTGTGAATTAAGTTCAAGTTCAAGTTTTTTATTTATATAGGGTACAACAGTACATTGTCACAAAGCAGCTTTGCAGAATGAAAAGCCTTTAAACCCCCAAAGAGCAAGCCGAAGCGACAGTGGCAAGAAAAAACTCCCTTTTATGTTGTTATTTAAGGAGGAAACCTTGGGAGGACCAAGACTCAATGGGGGACTCCTCCTCCTTGAGCGGCCAGGCAGCAACAACAATGTAGGACAGCCAGATATTAAACAAATGGAAAACTCTAACAACTGGAAAACTATATGTGAGTCCATTTGGGGGCGTCCTGCAGGACCGCCAGTCCAATTAATATTCAGGTTCCATCCAGTATTAGTCAGCAGAGCCATGGATGAAGATCTCCAGGAAGCCGGTCACACCTCAAAAGAAACAGACAAGGAAGGCAGTTAGAGCTAATAATAAAGCACGCCATTTAATTAATAAGTAATTGATTGACACAGTGCAGTATGTGACTCCGGCATCACTGACTAGAGCAGCAGAACTAAAAGAGGCAGATACTGCAGACTCTACATGGCTGAGATGGCACCCATCAGGATCATTTCAGCGCCACCCCCCCCCCCCCCCCATTGATGATGAAGTGGGTGAAGAGGTGAAACGCCAGCATAGACTGTTCGCAGTTTACCACCTCAACACATCCAAGCCTGAGATCTACATCTTTATCTACAGGGGATTAATTAAACGCAAGATCAAATAAATGTGTTTTAATTTTATTTTTAAAGATTAATAGTGATTCAGAATCACGAACAGTAACTGGAAGGCTATTCCAAAGTTGAGGAGCCTTGTGGGAGAACAGCAGTATTACCAGCAGTAATTTTACTTATTCTAGGAGCTAAGAGAAGCCCAGCACCTTGAGATCGGAGCTCACGTGTTGGCTTGTACGATTGAATCAGCTCACTCAGATACTGTGGAGCCTGATTATGTAGAATTTTATATGTTATCAATAAAATTTTGTACTTAGTAATTAGGAATCATCCTTGGCAGTCCACATGTTAGAAATATAAACTGTTTTACTTTCTTTTGAAATACTTCAGAGAGAGGAGAGGTCTGTTTAATACCCTTATTAAGGGGCTTAGATCTTGAGGCGAAACATTACAGACTGTCATGGTCATTCTTACAGTAATGATAATGTCACAGCAATTTATTCTCTGTGTTCTGATCTGGAACAGTATGTTGTATAGCAAACTATGTAAGCAAATTCAAGCAGAGACTTAATATAGAACTTGATGCAGTCAATAGAGACTGACAATGTTAAACAGTTTCTCTAAGACTACCAGGAGGATCATCGACTTTTTTACTTTAAAAAGAATCTAATTAAAAAAAAACATTCCCTGTAGGAAATCCATAAATTAATTTATGAAGCTCAGCTTACACGTTTTTTTTTTAACCAAGACTTTATCCTTTTTAAATGTGTGAAAATTTAACGCAAGTCGACAAAATGATAAAATTTTTCATTCATTCATTCATTATCTCCCGCTTATCCTCTATTAGGGTCGCGGTGGGGTTCCCCATGCCCATCCAGGGGAGAACGTCTCGGGCGCTGGGCAGATAGACCCAGGACAGGGCACCAATCCATCGCTGGGCACACACTCACTCACACAGACACACTCTAAACGGGGCAATCTTTTGAGAATTCAATTAACTTGATCCATGTTTTTGGACTGTGGGAGGAAACCGGAGAACCCGGAGGAAACCCACGCAGACACGGGGAGAACATGGAAACTCCACCCAGATGGGGATTCGAACCGGGAATCCCTAGCGCTGAGAGGCGAACGTGCTAACCACTAAGCCACCGTGCCGCCATGATAAAATTTATTTATCATAAATAAATATAAATTTAATTAAAACATAATTCGTGGCTGCATGGTGGCTTAGTGGCTAGCATGCTTGCCTTTCTCAGTTCTCTGGTTTTCACTCACAGTCCAAAAACATGAATCCAAGGTAAATTGAATACTCTACTCTACTCACATATAGTGTGTGTGTGTGTATGTGTGTGTGTGTGTGTGTGTGTGTGTGTGTGTGTGTGTGTGTGTGTGTGTGTGTGTGTTTGTGTGTGTGTATGTGGAAATGAGTGTGCCCAGTGATAGATTGGCGCACTGTCCTGGGTGTATCTGCCCAGAACCCAAAACGTTCTCCTGGATGCGCATAGGAAACCCCTCCGTGACCCTAGAAGATCATTAAGCGGAAGATAATGAATGAATAAATGAAAAACATAATTATAGAAAATTATAACAATTTTTGCAAATTCCCTCTCCTACAAAAATTCCAACTTTAAATTTTAGATTTTTACTTATAACACTTTAATGAAGGACTACTGTACACTGTGTTTGGTAGTGTCTGAAAAAATTCTAAGTTGTGTTCTGCATAAAGGTGTTTATATTAGTTGCCTCAATATTTCATATTTACATATTTACAAAAATTTTGCTTTAGATATATTGTCTAAAACTATAGCTGGACTGAATGGGAGAGCTAGGCCATTGCCAGCTCGTTGGATGTGGTGGGTCGTTTTTCTGTAATTTGGACCATTTAGTATGTGCACCGGTGGTTAGCACGTTCGCCTCTCAGCGCTAGGGATTCCCGGTTCGAATCCCCATCTGGGTGGAGTTTCCATGTTCTCCCCGTGTCCGCGTGGGTTTCCTCCGGGTTCTCCGGTTTCTTCCCACAGTCCAAAAACATGGAACAAGTCAATTTAATTCTCCAAAATTGCCCCATATAGAGTGTGTCTGTGTGAGTGAGTGTGTGCCCAATGATGGATTGGTGCCATGTCCAGGGTCTATCTGCTCAGCGCCCGAAACGTTCTCCCCTGGATGGGCATGGGGAACCCCACTGCGACCCTACTAGAGGATTAAGCGGAAGATAATGGATGGATGGATGTGCACACAACCACAAACAATTCATGACAACATACTCAAACGTGATTCATGCCCAGATTGCCAGATAGTGTTATATGCAGTGGGTACAGAAAGTATTCAGACACCTTTAAATTTTTAACTCTTTGTCTCATTGCAGCCATTTTCTAAAATTAGACAATTTTTATATGAATGTAATGTACACTCAGCACCCCATCTTGACAGGAAAAAACAGAAATGGAGAATTTTTTGCAAATGTATTAAAAAAGAAAAACTGAATTATCACATAAGTTTTTAGACCCTTTGCTTAGTATTAAGTAGAAGCACCCTTTTGAGTTAGTAAAGCCACGAGGAATGATGTAATACGTTTTTTACATCTGGATTTGGGGATACTCTGCCTTTATTCCTTCCATCTTCTCAAGTTCTGTCAGGTTGCATGGTGAACGTTGGTGGACTGCCATTTACAGGTCTCTGCAGAATTGGGTTTAGGTCAGGACTCTGGCTGGATCATTCAAGAATGCTCACAGTGTTTTTTTGTACATTTTTGTACATTTTTTTACGTTTTTCATACGTTTTTTTTTCTGTCAAAATGGGGTGCTGAGTGAACATCTATAAGAAATAAAATGAACTTGTAATGGCTGCAATAAAACAAAGAGTAAAAAAACATTTTACTTTAGCTAATTTATTTTGTTTAATAAGAGAACTGAAGAGAATAATAGAAGACATTTCATTTATTTATGTTGAGGAGTAGGTTTATTTACACACTTCTAAATCAATTCACACAATTTACTTTTCATCAATTAATGTTTAACATTCATATTTATTAACCTATGCCTAGATCAGGGATTATGCAATAGTAACCATACTTCCATAAAGGAGCCAAAATACCAATCCATGCTTTCACCATTTATTACCTTAGTGCAATTTCCCTATTAATTAATTAATTAATCAATCTATTAGATAGAATCCAGTCTGGGTTTCCCATGTTAGATTATTGCAATGTTTTGTAAATATTCGCTATATGACAAATAAGTTTTTCAGTTCATGACATCATAAATAAATATGCATCTTTAAACTTTTTCTGTCTCTAACAGTGAAAAGAGAGCAATATTGAAAAAACAAAAAAACAAAACATTTCAAACAATAAAGTGTATTTCCATCCATCCATTATCTTCGGCTTTATCCTCTACTAGGTCGCGGTTGGGTTCCTCATGCCCATCCAGTAGAGAACGTCTCGGGTGCTGGGCAGATACACCCAGGACAGGATCCCCAGTGGATGTGTTAAACACCAAGATACCGTGCCACCACCCTAGACCTTTTTATACTTCGTATCATTTTATATTTAGTGTGTTTTTTTTTTCTTTACCAACCTAAAATTCTAGTAGAATTTCATAAAGGAACGAGCTGGTATTGTGTCACATAGTGATGAACCCCCCAATTCAGGGAACTTTCCAACCCATCTGGATTTGATAAAGAGAATGACATCATCACCAAGGAAGTGAACAGCTGCAGACATAAAGGTCTATAAGCTGTGTCTCAGTCATGGTGGATAAGTAAACATACTGGACATAAGAGCAGTAAATATGGTCCTGTGATTGGTTACCTAAAAGAGGTTAGTTAAATTAGTTCAATAGGTCTTCTGTGAAACTATGTGTTTTAAGATATACATTTATCCAGTAAACAGATGATGGAACCAGGGGGCAGAGAAAACAAACAGGTGGGAGGAGAAGCGATCTCCACAGTGATAAGGCGAACGATCGGGAGCATCCAAGGGTAAACAGATGCTGATGCGACGTCCTATGTGAAGTTTAAGGTCTAGCAATGTCCACCAGCGACAAGGATAAAAGCCCCGAAAATAGGTAGAAGCCAGTGCCTTGCTGGCTATTGATTAAAACAAGTAAACATCACAGGGTGGGTTGGATGGGCATATTTCACCATGTGTCTGCAGATCAATCGTCCGTGGTCCTGTCCGGAACTTAATAAAGATCCAGTTATAAGGAATAACATGGTTTTTAGTGCAAAGACACAGTGAACACACATGCACAAAAAGACACAACTTTTACCTTTCCTGTCTAACCTACGCTCAACCCAAATTTGGTCGAGAGCTACAGACCTGTTTCTCTTTTACCTTTCCTGTCTAAAACACTTGAACGGGTGGTATCCACACAGGTCTCCACATTTCTTAATCAGAACAATCTCCTTGATCCCAATCAGTCCGGTTTTAGATGTGGTCACTCCACGGAGACAGCATTGCTCTCGGTGATTGACTCACTTAAAACTGCCAAGGCCAAATCTCAATCCTCGGTCCTCATTTTGTTAGACCTTTCCGCAGCTTTTGATACAGTAAATCATCAGATTCTACTGACAACTCTAGCTGAATTAGGTTTTTCTGATACGACACTTGAATGGTTTCGATCCTACCTCACAGGAAGGACCTTCAAGGTGTCAT
>JAFMOD010001044.1:18211-44619 GCA_019802435.1 Corydoras maculifer | reverse complement strand
GTGTGTGTGTAATCGAGTGTGTCCAGTGATAGATTGGCACTTTGTCCTGGGTGTGCCCAGCTCCAAAAATGTTCTTCCCTGGATGGATTAAGCGGAAGATAATGAATGAATAACATCCACTCTCACAATATTTTGTACTTCGATCTGCTTCTTTAAGATCGTTGCACTGCTTTGCTTAAAAAAAAGTTTAATACAGTAAAACAGTTAATGATAATGATAACAAATGTTTTGTATGAGCGAGCAGGAGCAAAAAAGCAGCTGAGGCTTTATTTCGTTTTCACTCTTTTAACCCTTCACTTTTTTTTATCTTTTTGCACAGAAATACATGGATGTAAGTGGTTCTAAATGATTTAAAGAAACTAAAATGGTCTAGAGAGATTATGGAGGATGTGGAAAGTTAATAGGTTATGTGAAGAAACCAGTAGATTTGTGAGTTCCTAAGAATTTGAAATTAAACCTGGTAGATCTTAAGAGATTTTGGAGGATCTGAAGGGGAATAGAAAATTATGAAATGAACTAGATAAAAGAGCAAGCAAGATCTAAAAAGAAACTTTAACAATCCTTTAAATGATATTTGGATTTGAAACTTAAGGATCTAAAGATGAACCAAAATGATGTGAAGAGGTGCTGGAGAACTTGAAAAGAAGTCTAAAGGGAAAAAAACCTTAAGACCAGAAAGAATGGAAATCTGGACAGTGACAACAGGGGTTGTATAAAAACAATAATTAAAAATAATGGAAATTAGGTATTACAAGCATCTGTAGAAGGACCTATCAGGACCTTATCAGGGTGGTAAAATAACATTTTTGGGGAAAATTACCTCACAGCTACTAAATATAACCCCCTCTGGTATATCCATTGATATAAGTCGGTTGCATGTTGCAAAATTGAGTGGGTCCTTTCACAGGACACTTCTCTTTTTCATGTTCTGTGGCTCTATTAGACATTGTGATGAAGTACTGCTTTGTCTAAGCTATCTTAGGCATGTCTGGAGCTAGCAGTATGTTTACAAATATCACACACTACTCACTAATAAAATATTCCTTATCCACTTAGACCCGCCTAGATATGCAGCACAATCAATTTTGTTCAAGATTGTACCAGTACAATATTATCTTTATACACCAGTGATGCCAGCATGCTGTTGGTCAGAGCAGGTAGATGTGAGGTAAATGTAGGCCAATTCTGGGGTAAATGTGGTGTACAATATAAATAACAGTGACCCGATACATAATTTATTGTTCTATGGCTCACATACAAAGCATGGCTTAAAAGCTAAGCAACAATTCAGTTTATGAATTATTTATTTGCATTTTAAAAGCTACCATGTATCGAACCAATGACCACTAAAATGTAAGACTCGTGGTCTCGAAACAGTTATATACCAGAATTCTTTTTCACACTGCCTCATATCTGTAAACGTCACCTGAAAAATGTGCTCCCATCAGCAGAGCAAGGTTTTCTCAACAATACAGGAAAAAATGTTAAATCTCAATCTGAATCCTTTTAAATTTTAAGTTTATTAAAGTATCTACATCTATAAGTGGTCTGCTTAAAAGCACCTGGATAAACATGATATTTTTAATTTGCATAGTAAATAGTGACCGAATTTTACATGGGGCATTATGTCCGCCTCTGGGGATCCAGTTTAAATCCTGATTGCGCACATATAGTGTGTGCATGAGTAGGTGCCCAGGTACTTTTTTCCTATTGAGCATGCTCACGTCTCCTTAATGAAATATTCTTTCCCATAAGTTTACATTTTGGTCAAAGCATTTTTTTTAAATAAACTGTTGGAAAAACAAAACTCATGTTTATTTATCCAGCCTTATGCCATTTAGTCATTAATTCGAAATCAGGCATAAGAACCCGTGAAACACTAATTTCTCATTATTAATTAATATAATTTAAAGATTTAACAATCTGAATCTGTTTGTGAACAGACAACATTCTGCCTTAATGCAGATATCAAAGAGCAGATTTTTATGCATTTCTTAAGCGATAACTAGCAAGTTAAGAGTAAAAAGACCATACAGCTGACAAAATTATTTTAATCTGCATCTAATGCTTTGTTTTCTGACTTACTACAAATAACCTCAAAGTAAGGATTGAGCGCTGGAGTACCCATGTTTAAGAATAATCACACTTTGAATGAAGAAACCTGGTAAATGACTGCTTTTCTAAAAACTGCTTTTCAAAAAAAAAAAATTAATTAAATTATAAAACACATTTTAAAGCTAACCAAAAGTGCTGTACAACAGGTTTATTCATTTATGATCTCCCGCCTTAACCGCGGTGGGGTTCCCCATGCCCATCCAGTGGAGACCCAGGACAGGGCGCCAATCTATCGCTGGGCACACACTCACTCACACAAACACACTATATATGGGGCAATTTTGAGAATTCAATTGACTTGATCCATGTTTTTGGACTGTGGGAGGAAACTAGAGAACCCGGAGGAAACCCACGCAGACATGGGGAGAACATGGAAACTCCACCCAGATGGGGATTCGAACCGGGAATCCCAAGCACTGAGAGGCAAACGTGGTAACCACTAAGCCACCGTGCCGCCTGTACAACAGGTTAATAAATGGATTAATAGGTTTCAGAAGGTTAAAATAAGTTACGCCAAATAAGTTATAATAAGTTATGCCAAAAGTTTATTAAGTCCTACTTTTATTAAAGCTCATATTAAAAACTTAGTTTTATTTCTATTTCATTTTGCAACAAGTTTAAAATGCAAATATTTCTTTTTTTTTTTTTTTTTTTACATTTCTTTATATTTAAATCTTTGAACCAATATTAGCTGATTAATAACAAATTTTAGAAGAATAATGTGCCATACAATAATGCAAAATTATTTAAATAATATATAAAGGCATTTTGGGCGGCACGGTGGCTTAGTGGTTAGCACGTTCGCCTCTCAGCGCTAGGGATTCCCGTTTCGAATCCCCATCTGGGTGGAGTTTCCATGTTCTTCCCGTGTCTGCGTGGCTTTCCTCCGGGTTCTCCGGTTTCCTCCCTCAATCCAAAAACATGGATCAAGTCAATTGAATTCTCAGAATTGCCCCATATAGAGTGTGTCTGTGTGAGTGAGTGTGTGCCCAGTGATGGATTGGCGCCCTGTCCTGGGTGTATCTGCCCAGCCCCAGAGACTTTCTCCCCTGGATGGGCATGGGGAACCCCACCACGACCCTAATAGAGGGTAAAAGCGGGAGATAATGAATGAATGGCATTTTGCACATCTTTGGTTTGTGTTTAGGTCTGAGAGCTTCACAACACTGCATTATCAAAATGGCTCAAATTGCCAAGCTCTCTTGAACTTGAACTCGAATGTGAGAAGTTTTCTCTTCACATTTCCTGTCTTCTTTCAATACTTTTCTTATTTTCCTCATACCATGGGTGGAATTCCTGCCCTGTTTCGTGATGTTTGGTCCAGTCACTGGGTTACAGTGGCACTGAGCCAGATCTGGATGTTTACTGAACTGAAAATGAAATATTAGCTGTTTATTATATCTCGGTTAACTTCTGACTTTACAGCTGGTCAGTGCACAGCCAGCAGTAAGTTTGTACAACTCTGTGTCCATATGTAGCTTGTGATAAATATGCTCTTGCTTAAAAAAAATAAAAACAAAATAAAAAAATAACATACTGACACCTATACTTGAATACTTGAATAAGTAACACATGTATACAACTGGCTTTAACGTGTGATTCACACCATAATAACAGCCACTGCTCTGAGTCACTAGAGCCAATTTTATTAAAACAAGAGGAAGTGTTACATGAGGAAGATACTACAGCATGACCGCAATGCTTTTTCAATTTAGCACAAACACTAACTTAATTTAAGTAACTTATTGAATTTTAATAACCAGGAAAGTATTGTTAATTAAACAATTAAAAACACATTGTTTAGAGTATTTAGGTTTTCCTAAAATGTTTTATGAGTTTTCTTTAAAATGGGGGTTCAAGCTCTGGCACCACTTTAGAATATTTATAACTCATATATCACTGGTTTATATCCAGATCGTGCTACATTTATCCTGTTATGGAGTTGCGAAAAGGAAAGTGGCTATGGCATGGTTTAAAATTTATCTTTCTATCAATCACACTGGTGCTAACCTATTAGTAACTCTAAAAAAGCAGTCAAGCTCACTTTGAGTGCCTGAGCAAACGAGACCAGTACTAAAGGACAAAAATTCAATCATTAATTATCTTCCGTTGAATTCTCTACTAGGGTCATGGGGGGGGGGGGTGTTCCCCATGCCCATCCAGGGGATGCATTTTAGGTGCTGGGCGGATGCACCCTGGACAGGGTACCAATCTATCGCTGGGCACATTTACTCAAACAGGGGCAAACACTCTACATTGAATCCATGTTTTTGGACTGTGGAAGGAAACCGGAGAACCCGGCAGAAACCCTTGTGTACACAGAGAACATGGAAACTCCACCCAGACTGAGAGGTAATCGTGCTACACAAAGCCACCATGCCATCCAGTACAATAATTAATAAAAATGTATTCAAAAATTATGCATTATTTGTTTTACAACATAAGCAATAAAGGATAATCAATTTTACTCAATAAGACAACACTGACTAATTGGCAGTACTGCCATTGAATCACTAACCTTTCGGCCCATAGAATAAGACCTTATTCAATAAAGATCACAGCAATTTATAAATGAGACTTGCTAAAGAGAAATAAAAAATGCATACAATATGTGAGCATTTTTTTCTGAATGAAATCATGCTTTTTTCCATTCCCAAATATAGGGATGGCATTCACACTGTAGTGAGATGACTGAAACTGTGAGTCCTACACACTTCTCTGACTTCCTAAATGATTTTAAAAATCTTTGCAGTTACTCATATATATGACTGCATTGCTGCCGTATTTAAACACATGAATTCCCATACCTTAGTAGAGCAATTTTTTATTTATTTTTTTCGGATTAAGCACCTTGTAATATTATGTGAATATTACGCGTTTGAGGCACTAGTAGGTGACTTTAGTGTAGAGTATAAAGAACTTGCAGTGTTGTGCACTTATTAGTGCACACTTAGTGGCACAGATGTGCTAGCACAGTCCTATTGTAGTTCTGATTTATATTCATATTTCATATTTAGCCAGCAGTGTATGAACATATACATTTTTCTCATAAACCTGTCTATATTCAAATGATCTTTACAAAAGAGTTTAAGTCAGGATTTAAATAAAATATCTTTTCCCCATCTGGGTGGAGTTTCTATGTTTTCCCTGTGTCCGCGTGGGTTTCCTCCAGGTTATCGAATTTCCTCCCACAGTCCAAAAAACATGGATTCAAGGTAAATTAAATGCTGTAAATTCAGCAATATAGTGAGTGTGTAACAGGTGCCTAGGGCACCTGTTCTTCTGTTCTTTTGTTCTGTTCTGTCCCATGCCTTTTTGAGTTAATTAAATTTCATTGATAGTCATTAGTTTCACCTGGCGTGGGTGCCCACGGGGTCCACCCGGCGTGCGTGCCCGCCGAGGTCCACCCGGCGGGCGTGCACAGCCCGTTCTCTAGGGGCCGCACGCCGCCCAGCCTGTCCTCCAGGGGCCGCACGCCGCCCAGCCTGTCCTCCAGGGGCCGCACGCCACCCAGCTCGAGCTCCAGGGGCCGCACGCCGCCCAGCCCCAGCACCAGGGGCATCCACCTTGCCCCGCAGCCAGAGGGCATCCACCTCACCCTGCAGCCAGAGGGTGTCCACCTCGCCCCGCAGCCAGAGGGCGTCCACCAGACCATGCAGCCAGAGGGCGTGGTCCACTCCTCATCCGCCGAGGGCATCCACCGGACCACGCAGCCAGAGGGCGCGGCCCACTCCGCACCCGCCGAGGGCATCCACCTCGACATACAGCCACAGGGAACACCCCACCCCTCATCCGCAGAGGGCACCCACAGCCAGAGGGCGCTCCCCACGCCTCGTCCTCAGAGGGCGCGCACCGAACTGCATAGCCAGAGGGTGTTCTTTATGCCTCCCTCGCAGAGGGCGTCCACCAGAAGGCGCCTGCCAAGCCTGGCTCGAGGAGCCTGGATTTTTATTTTTTCTCGGTCGCGTCGTCACCCAGCCCGAGCACCAGGGGCCGCACGCCACCCAGCCTGTTCTCCAGGGGCCGCACGCCACCCAGCCTGTTCTCCAGGGGCCGCACGCCACCCAGCCCGTTCTCCAGGGGCCGCACGCCGCCCAGCCCGTTCTCCAGGGGCCGCACGCCGCCCAGCCCGAGCTCCACCTCGCCCCGCAGCCAGAGGGCGTCCACCAGACCATGCAGCCAGAGGGCGTGTTCCACTCCTCATCCGCCGAGGGCATCCACCGGACGCAGCACAAACACACTGGTTACAAACCCTGCAGATATTTTATGGACCCAAAAGCACATTTTGTGAAAAAGCTCTGATAACATGACTAGAGGCTTTTGGCCTTTAGCCACACAGTTCTCGCCTGCTGCGGTGATGGAGTTTAAGTGTACCTGTGATTTGCTCTACCTGAAGATGCACCAGAAGTCAATAATCAGTATCATACAATGCGTTTAGAGGATGTTTCCATCGTTACATGGTGTATTTGCTGTGCACTGTATCCAGTTCCTTAGCTGAGGCCACCCTATTTTTTGCTCTTTGCTTTATACTCTCGGTTCTCAAACTGTTGTATACGTACCACTTGTGGTACACAAAGTAGCATGGGGTGGTACACCAGATAATGGTATGAATATACAATACAATATTTTCCCGATGTATTTTAGAAACTGGATTCTTTAATTCTGCTTTTTTTTTTTTTTTTGGAACTTCTGTAAATATTTGTTACTAGAAACATGTTAGTAGGCGATCAGTGTTCATTTTTAAAAAACGGACTAGATTACGTCGTGGAAATCCAATTTATTAGCGAATCTGCTTTCAATAAATGCATTTTTGGATTAAAAATTGTTTTTTTTATTATATTATTTTTGTAACCATTTTATAAAAGCAATAATGCACTCGAGGTTGTATATTCTTGTGAATAAATCACTCCACTTTGTGCTTAACACCTCTTTCCCGTGATTTATTTACAATAATGTACACCCTCTTGAACCTTATTGCTTTAATATACACTCACACCTAATTGATATTTGTGATATGTTGTTCCGTGACCAAAAGCATAGGTGGTACTTGGACGTTTTGGTTTGATAGTGGGTAGTACTTGGTCTGAAAAGTTTAAGAACTACTGCTCTAAAGAGAAGGTTTAAGAATGTGGAGTGGAAGAGGGAAAAATGAAAAAAAGAAGCTACTGTAAATTTAACTATATGGCTGCAAATAATAATACATGAATGTATAGTATTTTATTATGCATGAAATACATTTACAAATATAAATACATTTGTTGGATATTCATCTTTAAAACAAGCCATGTCTTTATTTATAACTGTGTTTCTGATTCAAGCCAATTCCCAAAAACGGGTTTTTTAGTCATTCGACATAAGCTCACTGCCACTGACTCACCATGAGCCTGGATTTAATCACAATGCTCTTTACCCAAATAGGATCTACTAACATATGAGTTCATAAAGATGCAATAAAGCCAAGTAAAACTAAACCACTTAGTGTGCATTTTTACCTTTAAAACAGATCTGGTTTTCTAAGCTTTGCTGCTATTCAGGAGTTCAAGTGTCTTGACTGGACTTTGGCTCTCTGAATGATTTTGGGCTTAGAGCACTTGTTGTGTTAGTAGGGGGTATAACGTTCATTCAAGTTGAATTTGAAATAAAATGTATTTATTAATTACCTTTCATTTTATGGCTAAATTTCAACAATCTAAATTAAAAAATGTATACCATGATGAAGTTGATGTTCATTATGGACCACTATAAAAATAAGATAAAAAATCAAATTTAAATATAAAATAGTTCAGAAGTGCTTTGTATCTAAAATTCAACTGTCAGTGAGTAATACTATAAAAACAAAGTGCTTGCTTGTGTTAACAAATAATAGAATCAAATTCTGTGGTCAAATTTAAGTTAATACTCCTAATGATGTAATACTATTTACATCTAATAATAAAACCTAATTACTTGTTGATGTCATGTATTGTATTTCTCCAATATATATTTAATCCTAATATAGAATATGGACTGATGACATGCCTGATATTAAAATAACTTTATTTTAACTTTATTTCACTACTTTATACTTAATTACCACTTACATTATTTGATGTCTTATTTTAAATTTGTTAAAAATCCAATGTCCATTAGTTGTTAGTCAGTTCATAAATAATTGAATCATCAAAAATATAATAAATAAACCTTTTTAATATATCAGTCTGTATGTCATGAATGAATAAATATAATATGCAAGTTTCATTTTTTTAATTATTTGGCAAAAAAAAAACTTTTGCATTACTTTCAGTATATATTTCTACAGTGTTCTTTTCTTTCAGAATATTATTCATTAATTAATTTATTCATTATACTACTAGGGTCACAGGGAGGTTCCCCATGCCCATCCAGGGCAGATTTACCCTGGAAAAGGCACCAATTTATCGCTCACTCAGACACACACACACACACACACACACACGCACACACACACAAACACACATTATATGGGTCAATGTAGTTTACCTTGAACCTATGTTTTTGGACTGTGGGAGGAGACCAGAGAACCCACGCAGACACATTTGAACCTGGAATCCCCAGAACTGTGAGGCGAACATACTAACCACTAAGCTACTATGCTGTCTTTTAAAAACATTATAAAATAATTTAATAAAAGCATAAAAAGATTGTGATGTGATGAAACTGAACCCAATTTTGGTAAACAACAGAGTGTAAAATTGTATTTAACATTCTTGTCAATGCATCTGTAGGAGGATCTCTATACATTTCTGACTAGTTTTGTGGAGGTCATTTGCACACTTTGGAAAGAACTATAAATAAGTATATACACTANACTATGCTGTCTTTTAAAAACATTATAAAATAATTTAATAAAAGCATAAAAAGATTGTGATGTGATGAAACTGAACCCAATTTTGGTAAACAACAGAGTGTAAAATTGTATTTAACATTCTTGTCAATGCATCTGTAGGAGGATCTCTATACATTTCTGACTAGTTTTGTGGAGGTCATTTGCACACTTTGGAAAGAACTATAAATAAGTATATACACTAAGGAGCTTCACAAAATGATAAAATGTATTCATTATATATATATATATATATATTTATATATATATATATATATATATATATATATATATATATATATATATATATATATATATATATATATATATATATATATATATATATATATATATATATATATATATATATATATATATATATATATATATATATATATATATAATTGTTTAGGATTCTTCTGATTATGATAAGGGGTTTTGGGGATGCTGCAGCAATATGCAACAATTAAGGTAGAAAAGTCAGGGAAACACCCAGGAACGTTTCCATATCTGTGCTGGCACACCTTGGGCAAGTTTGTGTTACCTACAAGGATTATAATTATATTTGGATTATAAAAAGACACACAGACACTGCTGCTTTGTCCAGGCATTAAACTTACTTTATATCTATGCTTTCCAAAATTGCAACAATACCATTTTAATGATCTGAAAAATAAAAAAAATTAAGCAGATCCTCAGCTTCTGTTTGTGACTTGTTATTAACTTGTTTGAGAAGTTATTTGCCTACAAAAAAAACAAAGATCATTCATTTATTCATTATCTTCTATTTAATCCTCTACAGGGGATTCCCCATGCCCATCCAAGGGACAACGTTTCGGGTGCTGGACAGATACACCCAGGACAGGGCACCAATCTATTTCTGGGCACACTCACTCACACAGACACAAACACACACTATTTGGGGCAATTCAGAGCATTTAATTAACCTTGAATTCATGTTTTTGGACTGTGAGAGGTAACCAGAGGACCTGGAGGAAACCCACACGGACATAGGAAGAACATGTAAATTCCATCCAGATTGGGATTTGAACCTGGAATATACAGTACTGAGAGATGAACCTGCTAACCACTAATCCACCGTTACTTCCACCGAGAACCGAAAATATATATCTTTAAAATATTCTCCCTCCTAGGTGGTGAGTTATTTCAATAATCAACAATGAAGTACCACTGCTTTTATTTCTGCATTTGTCTATTCTAGGATATTCCCCCACATAAAACAGATGATTTAACAATGATAATTGCCCCAGATTCATCCTATGATCACAGCCATAGGTGCCATAGATATCTGGGAGATAAAGTGACTAGACTTATGCCACTATACCGAGCTGGCTCTTTGGGAGTTGGAAAAAAAAGACAAAAGGCACAAATTAGGACAAACTGCCAATCAATTAAGCCTTCAGTGGGTTTGCAAAGCTAAGCAAAGTTATCACTATATCCCTAAACACTAATATCCCTAAACCTACAAGAAAGGGGAGCTTATAGAGTAAGCTTGACCAGCACCAAGAGCCTGTGTCTCTCTTCTTACATTGCTTATGTAGGTAATCAAGGGCTTCTTTTTCCACCAAAGACATGTAGCATGCTTGAGTCTCTTATTCATAAAGTGCTGTGCACATAATTCTCTCTGTGCACTCTGCTTTGCTTATGTAGCTGCTTTCATTCTTTAAGAGTCAAAGCATAATTGCTGTCTTAGTTCTAGGAGTTAATGAAATTTTCTATGGCTCATTATGAACTGTGGTTTATCTTGTTTGACATTAAAGTTTGCCTTTGTGTTGATATTTTAAGCTTTTCCTTCCTCTGACACAACGGCGAAAAACCTCTTCTGGCCTTTGTGAAGATATGTGGGCAAGGGCTATACATCTTTGGTGGGGAACATGTCCCCAGACCGCCCCAAACAATCTGTGCCAGCAGTCACATTCATCCATGCAGTCACATTCATCCATGCAGTAAAAATACATTTCTTGGCTGTTAACCAGTGACCATTTCTTTTGGTTGTTTAGCAGATGCATTTATCCAAAGTGACTTACAAATAAGTCAGAGCACAGGGTTGATACAGCCCCCTGAAGCAATGAGGCTTAAGGGTTTTCCTCAGGGACATACATTGGAATTGTCAGTGGACTGGGGATTTGAACCCAGAACCCTCTGATTAAAAGCCCAACACTCTTATTTTTCATATAAAATACCATGAAATAAGTGACCTAGTGTCATGATCTATCGAAGCCATGGTTTGCAAGGACAGAGTCAAGAAGTGATAGTGGTTCAAAATTAAAAAAAAAAAAAGAATATAATAATAATAATAATAATAATAATAATAATACAAATAAAATAAATTCAATATATATATATATATATATATATATATATATATATATATATATATATATATATATATATATATATATATTTATATTCATTCATTATCTTCCACTTTATCCTATATTATGGTCGCAGAGGGGTTCCCCATGCCCATCCAGGGGAGAACGTTTCGGGCGCTGGGCAGATACACTGGGCAGATACACATACAGATATACAGTATATATATATATATATATATATATATATATATATATATATATATATATATATATATATAAATTTATTTCTTTGTATAGTATAAAATAATTACTACTCTCTTTTGATATTTGAAAGGAAAGGCAAACAAGCTCACCACTAAGTCACTGTACCGTCCTAGCCTAATATCAATAAAAATAAATAAATAAACAATATATAAATAAAGTATATAATGTTTACCAACCTAAATGAGCTTGTTTGCTTTTTAATAGTTGCACAATTTTATCAGACACCAACCAGTCCTGTTATGAATATTTGGCTATTATTATCCCCCTGAATTGCAAAGACAGTTACTATGGTTTAAAAAAAAAACTATAAAATTAAATTAGATGGATATTGTTCAAATAGTTTTAACTATTTGTAGTGTAAATGTATATTCATTATTTATTTGAGGTAATGCATTTAAGAGATAAACAAATATGATATGACTTCTTAAAGAACCAGAAAAAAAAAAATTAAAAATCAGAATCTGATGAAACGATGGATGATAGAATGAAAAAAAAATAAGTATGACATGCTGGAAAGATGACATGCTGGATAGAAAAATGACTACAAATAGATAGAGTGGATTATAAAAGGACGAATATAATATAGGTAATATAGGAAAATAGGCTAGATTAATAGTGGCTAGATATAAATTGATATGTGCTGCCATCTAGTGGTCATACGCAGTATCACATTAGCAAGTATCTTAGCAAGTGTGTGAATGACTACATTTCTCATCTGGTGGAGGGGTGAGGAGTTCTCTTCCACAGAGTTAAGTACTCCCCGTTTTCTCTAGTATCCTGTGGTTCTTCCCAACTGTGTGAAGTGAGTCGCCTCTGCTTATGAGAGTTTGCCCCGTATGTATACAGCGGTGTTGTGACTGGACCAGATTCGAGGCTGCGTGGAGACTGAGAATCGTTTGGTGCAGCGGAGTCATTTGGGTGTGCGAGGCGTGCATCGGATAAGGGAGGGTGAGAACTCCCACCCTTCCCAAAGTTAAGTGCAGTTCTGTCTCTCTCGTGGAAAGCGTTAAATTGTGTCCAGAGTCAGTAGCCGATATTTTCCCCAATGCTTAAATAGTAGCCGTTTAAATTACAATCCGGTGATTGGTTGATTGTAGTCTAATTTTTCTTGCTCTGCCCTGTGTGGTGGGTTTTGTGCTTTATTCTGATTTATATAGGTATATTTGAAGTGCGGTGTTTTGGAGTGCAGTGATTTTTGTTTGCTATTAACCAATACCGGGTGGAGCTAAAAGTTAGACTGTTTGGGGTATAATTCTTTAGAGGGGATCTAGTCATTATTTAGTAATTGGTTGTAGTAATTTGTTTTGCGTTTTATATTTGCTTATTTATTTTTGTGGTGTAATAGTGATTGCATGTTTTCTTTTATATTTTTTTGGTTGCTTTTTTCTTAGAAATGATGAGATCCCCACTGTGGACCATATAATAATGTGCACCTTGGACAAATTTTCTTACCTCTGTTTTGCACTGGACCTTAATACTGAAAGACATGGACTTGTGAACCTGAGCATGGACTTCTTTTAAATGGGGTTTTAATCTTGTGTGACTAAATAAATTGTGGTAAATTTTGAATCCTCTCCAGTGTCTTATTGCCAACTCAGCTGATCCCCAAGAGTGTGTATTCTCCTTGAATAAAGGGGGTTTGCCCCTTGTCGAACCGGGTCGTGACACTTACATGAGAATGGGGTTAATTTTTTCATATGCTTGTTTAAGAATCAGACACTCCATGTATGTCCTTTTTTTTTTTAAATCTACAGGCACAAAGCACATTTGATGGCATTAAGATTAGATTCACATTAATGGTTCTTTGCATCTTGGATTAGATAATGATCAGGTTTGATAATTCTACAGTGTAGCTGGTTTTCTTCATAACTACAGACTTGTGTTCTCATTTGTAATTTGTTTGGATAAAAGCATCTGCTTAATGATTAAATGTAAATGTTAATGTAAATCTCTATTCACCATTGAGGTTGATGTAACTTACATAGGAATGGGGCCTTTCTTTTCATAGTGCTTGTTTAAGAATCAGACACTCCATATGTCATATGTCTTTTTTTTAGCTCTAGCTAAATATAATTACTGTGCAGGCATCCAAAATCTTTTGTCCATCATGTCTGCTCTGAAAGAGTGGAGAAACTGTCTTAAAGGAACTTGGCTTACTTTCCAGGTGTGAACTATCCATAAGAATCTGACATCCCAACTGGGACAGTACCATTTAGCATCAGTGGATCTATTTAAATTAATACTCTGGCGTTTCATCAACCCCTCCTCCCAATGTCTTGCCCCAGACAAAATCTGAACCATTTAGTTTAAAAAGAATCATCTGTGCAGTGGCCTCTTCACGTGAATCTGAATTAGTCAGTCTGGATTGGACTTTTTGTTTTAGGAACACTATGAGTAAATTTGTATTCATCAACTCAAAAGACCTTCCTGTCCTTGATAATCCATTGGCAACATCATAGTGTTTGTCCACTCTGAGACCTTGTTAGAGCCACCGACTTCTTACCTATAGAGCATTTTTTGTCATGTTTACTCTATATATCAGTTGAGTTTTGAAGCTTCCCCAACCATCTTGCACTTTTTGCTTCTCAAAGTTGTGATAAGGTTGCTCATAAATTAACTTTCTCATTCCCTTTGTGCCCAGGATGCTTTCTATCTATGTATCTATGTACTTTATTTTAGCCTGTTTGCATCAATGTTTTGGGCATTCTAGCACTGACTTATTTTTTTTAACCTAATGGCATACCCAAATTTGCCTGTAGTAAGCAGGGCGTACCCAAACCTGGCTGTGGTTAAGAGTGTGTACCTGAACCTGAACCTGAACCTTTTAGAAGACATCTTTTATTGCAACTGTATGTGGTAGAGGGCAACTTTCCTGGCAGTGAATAAACCAAATGTTGTTCTTAGTGGAAGCAGAAAGTTGAGCAGTGTTCGGGACAAGGCATTGACATTTGTGAGATGGACTGGCTTGTGGTCTGTTGAGTGACATGGGTTGAAGGCTGGGCCCTCTGGATTTGGATGGATCACTGCAGCCAACAGAGCATGCACCATGGACTGCAACAGATCTAAATTAGTTACAGCACATATATGAGTAGTAGAATGAGGAAAGCCAGAATGGTGAGAAGAATTAGTTTTCAGTAAAGTCACAATCCTCGTCTTCTTTCTGGTCTACTTTCATTAGATAGCAGGTGTCGAAAAAACAAAACAAAAATATTTTTAACGATAAACCAAAATATAATGAATGTAAAACAGAAAAGAAAAAAATGTACAGTGGAAATGCAATTATTATAAATTATTATAAATATAAATAAATCTGTATTCATTTGAACACAATATTTGTTATGTGGAGTGAGTTAAAAGGTTGGATACAAATGAGTCAGACAAGAGGATAAACATAAAAGTCCACTTATTTCATTTTTAAACCCGATACAACGGTAGTGGAAGTGTTCCACTGCCCCATTCTTCACTGAACCACTTTGCAGTTCCACGATTCCCTGTTACTAAGCACTTTTCCCCATTCCCCATTCCAGAGTGGCTGTACAAGCAAGGTGCAAAAAAGAACAGTATGTTTGTTGCTTTCTTAGGTTTCCCCAGCCATAGCTTATTGCCTCTTGGAAAATGTACTTCCAGTGCCTTATTGCCAGGTCTTTCGCTGTCACCTCCACTGGTTAAAAGCAAAGGCCATGTCCCTTAAAAATACTTTGCAGAACTGTGCCTCTAGATTCATTCATTCATTCATTCATTTATTACCTTTCGCTTAATCCTCTACTAGGGTCACAGGGGAGGGGTTCCCTGTGGCCACCTAGAGGAGAACATTTCGCGCGCTGGGCAAATACACCCAAAACAGGGTGCAAATCTATAACTGGGCACACTCACAAACACACACTATATGGGGCAATTTCAGAGCATTCAATTTACTTAATCCATGTTTTTTGACCTTGGGAGGAAACCAGAGGACACAGGGAGAAAATGGAAATTCCATTTAAATTTGGATTTGGACCTGAATTCCCAGCACTGAGCGTTGGACGTGCTAACCACTAAGCCATTAAAATATGTAAAATAATTTAAGAATTATTCATTATTATTTTAACACATCATTAATAAGGACATATTTAGTTTAGATTTTTAGTGTGAAATACTTGAAACAAAAAGTCAGGTGGTCCCGGAACACATTATTAGTAAAAGTTTTGACAATGATAAAACAGTAACCTTTTATTTCCTAAATGTTTAAGATCACAAATTAAGCAAATTCAAAGCAAAAAAAAGTGAGCCAGAAGAAACATTTGATTTCATTTCAAATACAGTTTCAGTCTCAAAAAATAAGTTTATAATTTTGGGTTTTATTATTTAGTTTCTTTTTATTTAGGATATATTTCTAGAATTTAATACTCCCTAAGATTGTTATAATTTATCCGTCAAGTAGCCTACAAAGACTGGTCAACAGATGGCGATGGCACACTATATATGACTGTGGAACGTGAAAAACCACCATGAAGAAGGGATTATCCTGCCTCATATTTCTCGGATACATTTATTTGAAATAAATAAATAAATAAATAACCCAATAAAAATAACACATTTCTGTATATTTAGGCTATTTTTTTTATTTATTTTAACTTTTTTTTTAAAGTATTCTTTACTTTGTCTTTTGAAAATCATTTTTTTTTAAAGTGGATTTTTGCAGTTAAATTAAAGTAATTAAAGTATTGTAGTTATTAAAGTTATGATATTTTCATAAAAAATGTATCTGCATTTAGTAAATATCTTCTTTGGACTGTGTTTTGGGAATGGTAGTTAAATCCTGCTCATCCATTCATCCATCCATCCATTATCTTCCGCTTTATCCTCTACTAGGGTCGGTGGGGGGTGGGGGGGGGGGGTGTTCCACATACCCATCCAAGGGAGAACGTTTCAGGCTCTGGGCAGATACACCCAGGACAGGGCGCCAATCTGTCGCTGGGCACACACACACTCACACAGACACACACACATACACACTGTCTATAGGGGAATTTTGAAGAATTTGACTTTGATCCATGTTTTTGGACTGTGGGAGGAAACCAGAGAACCCAGAGAAAACCCACGCGGACACGGGGAGAACATGGAAACTCCACCAGATAGGGATTCGAACTGGGAATCCCTAGTGCTGAGATGCGAACGTGTTAATCACTAAGCCCCCATGCCACCCCTATTTGATTTCATATTACATTGAAATTCCTGCACACAGTATTCAGTTTTAACATTTAAAAATTACAATGTAGACAGAGATTTAAAAAGGTGAACTATGATCTCATGTTATTATCTCTCACTTAATCTAGGCTTGTAAGGTTTTTCTCATGCCCATCCAGGGGAGAACATTTCGGGTGCTGGACAGATACAGTCAGTACAGGGCACCAATCGATTACTGGGTGCCACTTTCTCACAAACACACACAATTAGAGGCAATTCACCTTGAATCCATGATTTTGGACTGTGGGAGGAAAGTAAAGATCCCAGAGGAAAACCACATGGGCAACATGGAAACTCCAGCCAGATTCGGCTTCAAACCTGGATCTCCAGCGCTGAGAGGGAATGGTAGGCATTGGTAGGCATTGTTGTTGCTGCCTGGCCGCTCAAGGAGGATGAGTCCCCCACTGAGTCTTGGTCCTCCCAAGGTTTCTTCCTTGAATAACAACATAAAAGGGAGTTTTTTCTTGCCACTGTCGCTTCGGCTTGCTCTTTGGGGGTTTAAAGGCTTTTCATTCTGTAAAGCTGCTTTGTGACAATGTACTGTTGTAAAAAGCGCTATATAAATAAATAACTTGAACTTGAACTTGAGAGATAACAACGAAGCCATTGTGCTACTCATTTATTTTTGATGAAAGTAAGAGTTTAAATTTTATATTTTGATAATGTTAAATTGAGAGATAAATGAGATGAAGATTGACATTGAAACAAGATGAAGTTGTAAATTTTGAGATTTAGATAAGAATACATTTTAGATTTGCATGAGGTAAAGTTTGAGATTTGGATGCAAATTTAGAGAAGGTGAAATCTGAGATTTAGGGTGATAGGGTGAACTTTGATGCCACATCTGTGAAGAATTTAAAAGGACTCCGGTGTACTGATGACTCCAGCTGTGATGGGATTGGCCTCTTCTGAAGCAACACTAACTGGTAATGAGCAGACGCGTCCATCACTACCCTTCTGATACACGACTAATAAACATGCAGACTGCAGGGGGCTATTAATAGGATAAAAATGAGGGCGTTCAGCCTGGCCTGTCTTTATTCTTCCCTCCCTCCAAGCCTGGCTGTCACTCAGCCATGTGTCACTTCAACAATCTCTCTCTCTCTCTCTCTCTCTCTCTCACACACACACACACTCTCACACTCTCACACACTTGCATATGTAACCCAAGCTTTAATGCTAATATATGACCCTTGCATTAAGACTCTGGCAATGTTTGTCTAAATGTGAACCTAAATATTAAAATGTTTGTTTTACAATCCACACCAAAATCATTATATCCTGTTTATAGGACAGCAAATTTCTCTTCCACTTTTATCCTCTATTAAGGTCGGGAGGGGGTCCCCATGCCCATCCAGGGGAGAACGTCTCAGACGCTTGGCAGGTACACCAGGACAGGGTGCCAATCTATCGCTGGGCACACACTCACTCACACAAACACACCCTATACGGGGCAATTTTGAGAATTCAGTTGACTTTATCCATGTTTTTGGACTGTGGGAGGAAAGCTGAGAACCCGGAGGAAACCCACGCAGACACGGGGAGAACATGGAAACTCCACCCAGATTGGGAATCGAACCGGGAATCCCTAGCACCGAGAGGCAAACGTGCTAACCACTAAGCCACCATGCCGCCCAGGACAGCAAATTAATACACAAATTTGCCTAAATCAAAAATGTCCTTAAATTCATTGCATTCTGCAAATTTGTAAAATCTTACTTTACTAAGGCTTTACAACTTTATAGAAATCCTGAGAAGTATGAGCAGTGTTTACAGCCTTCTGACTTTCTTTTATATATTTATCCATATTTATAGAACAATACCATATTATCCTTTAAACTCTTTCCATTTGTGTTAACAGGTAGCATAAATACCAGAATTTTACTGCAATAAGGGGAAAAACTGATCATAGACATTTCCTCACTCCTTGATTTTCCACTAATCTTACAAGAACTGTCTGAAAAACCCATATTCACATGGGCTCGTTTTCTTGTGGTTTTGCCAGGGAAAGAGCAGATCATAAGAGCTCCTAATAATGTGTTACAATAATGCAATGTGGGCACTAACAGGGCATCCAGCTCTCATGCTCACGTTGAGGGTAATTGTAGGTATAAACAATGTCTGGAGCATAAATTTCCATTACGTCGTAATCATCGGCACACTTCATAGACCCCTTCTGCGAGCTTTGTTCGTGTGGGAGTTTTTAAAAGAGGAAGTCAACTGTGGTGCTTGCTGCAGCAGGATACATTTGGCCAGCAGAAGCTTGCTATTTGTCAGCAGCTGCACAAGCTCTTTGAACAAACCAACACTAAAATCAAAATCACAATCAGAGGTTGCTGCCTGGTACAGAAGCTTTCCATGTGCAGACTGTAACAGACACAAACCTTTAGTTACAGTATACGTTTTAAGCATGTTGTGTTAGCAGCAACATAACACAGGTTCTTCAAAAAGCAAAGATAGGCAATAGTCATAATTAATACTTTTAATACTTAATTAATTAATTAATACTAATTAATGCTTAATTAATAATTATTAATGGCTATTAATTAATAAATAAATTTAAGTCTAACTAATATAAAAACCACCATTGCGAACCACTGATGTCTGCTCAGTAGCAAGAAAAAAAACAACACTATTTTAATATGGGACAAAAGATTCTGATAAAATTGTTGCTATTAAATATTCCAGCTTTAGTCCACACTACTCAATTACTATATTTCTCGTCCATTCATTATCTTTGGCTTAATCCCCTACTAGGGTTGTGGGGGGTGGCATAGTGGTTAAGTGATTAGCACATTCTCCTCTTAGTGCTAGGCTTTAAGGATCATCTGGGTGGAGTTTCCATGTTCTCCCAGTGTCCATGTGAGTTTCCTCTGGGATCTCCGGTTTCCACCCAAAGTTCAAAAACATGGATTCAAGGTAAATGATCTAAATTGCCCCATACGGAGTGTGTTTTTGTCTGTGTGAGGGAGTGTGCCCGGCAATAGATTGGCACCCTGTTCTTTGTGTATCTACCCAGTGCCCAAAACATTCTCCCCTGGATTTGCAAGGGAACCCCCCCCACACCACCTAGTAGATGATTAAGTAGAAGAAAATGAATGTATGAAATATAGCGTAGTTGAGAAGTGTTGACCAAAGTGAATATTTATAAGCAAAATATTTTTTTTAATTTACAAAACTATTATTATTTGTCCCATGTTAAACTAGTGGTTGCTCCTGCTACTAAGCAGACATTATTGTTTCACAATATAACTTCTTTAAAATGAAATTTTCCTTAGAAAATGGGTACATTTTTATTGTGGTAACCACTTAACTATACTCTAAGACCCCCAGAGATTATGTGCTGGCCTGTCTATTACTATGAATCAACAATATTCTCTTCTTCAAAGGGTATGATATTCTATAAAATCAAAACTACGGTTTATATTATTCAAAGTTGTTTTCTTCCAAGAAAATTAAAGCAAAGGTTTTGCTCTCTAGATACAAACAGTCATGTCAAAAATGAAAGAAGGACTAATCCTTTTTTATCTTACCTGAAGCATGAGCTGCAGTGTTAGTGCTGACACTTGGGAGTTCAATACAACTAAAGGGTAAAAAAATTATGATAATAATAAATCAGGATGGCATAGTGGTTAGTACGTTTGCCTCTCATCGCAGGGGATCTAGGATCAAATTCCAATCTGGGAGTTTTCATGTTCTCCAAATGTCCATGTGGTTTTTTTTTTTTTTTTTTTTTTCTCACAGTCCAAAAATATGGATTTAAGGTATTTTGACTGCTCTAAATTCATTAATTGATTCATTATCTTCCAATTAATCCTCTACTAGGGTCACAGGGGTGTTCCCCATGTCCATCCAGAGAAGAGCGTTCCAGGCGATCTATCGCTGGGCACACACTTACTCACTCACTCACACACACACACACATGGCACGAGAAAATCTATGAAGCCAAGCCTCAATGCCCCTACATCTTCAGCTTAGAAAACCTATATGAATATAATCAGCCATATTAAAGTTCTAATTGTAAATTGTCGTCTTGAGGGTGCCATTTAACTTATTTATTTTACCAAAAACACATTTATATGTAAATTATATCTTAATAATTATCCCTGCAAATTAATTAGCTGCCTTTGTCATGGAAGCGAGATATAGAGGCTGTAGGGGGAGTGCAACAAAAACATGTTTCCACAATCAAGTGGAAGCAAAATGTCAAGTTTGCCCAAATTTTGATGGGATTGGGTTAAGGTTCATTAAGCTGAGGAGTGACAGATGCTCATTTTCATACACGCAGAATGAGCGACAGCAAACGGCTTGGCCGCTATCAATATTTCCGCCTTGGGCCTCAAAATGGAGCAGACGTTCTCATTATGTCCTACAAGCTTTCATTTCTTTTCAAATGTCAGAGTTCGATTTGCTAATTGAGGAAATGAAAAAGTTGCCTATTTTGGGGAAAATATTTTGATTGCTTTTTTTGTTTAAGTAATTTATCCATGTTTGCATAACCTGTACATGACAATCTTGTTAACGAATTTGGTCGCCCTAAAGGAGAGAAGTTAAACCACCATGCTTAATTTTCTTCCAACTGAATTATGATATATTAATTCTGTACTCCCCCACCAAAAAAAATAAATAAATAAAATAAACACTATAGACCAGGGGTGTTAAACTAAATTGCACCAGGGGCCTAAACTCAAAGCACACTTTATGTTGCAGGCTGAACAGCATAAAATTTTATTAAACACACTAAAAGAAAATGTCTGATCATGAATAGGAATAAAAACAGACAGGGATATTATTCCACAATAAATAAATTCAAATATTATATTACTTAAAATCTAAAATAAAATATAAAAATATCTCTTGTCAAAATTCTAAAAGTTACAACTATGAATATGCTGCAAAAATACATAATTTTCCACAGAATGCTGAAACCAAAACATATTTGCCCCTGGGCCATTTTAGAAAAATAAACTTTAAATAATCTTTAAATATTTCTGTTCTCCATAAAAATGTTACTGTCTAAAACATACAAATTAAAAATATGAGCATGGTCCAAAAAAAACCCGAGCCATTAATAACAATAATAATAGATCAACATGAAATGATCTCACGGGCCGGATTTTGCATTGCAGGTCTGATATGGCCTGCGGGCCTTGAGTTTGACATCTGCTCTAGACAATTAAATGCATCAAACGTTGTTACTACAAGTTAGGGTTGATCCAGACCATAATATACAAATCTTCTATGATCATAAATGCATTTCAATTTTTGTGAAGGGTTTTAAAGAAAGAACCTAAATCCCAATCATTTAAAAGATTGCAATTTCAACATATATCTATTTACAAATTGCATTATATGTTCCTGGAGAATAAGAGAGTACAGAGCATTTTTAATATTAATTCATTCATTCATTTTAACCCCTTTTGACAGATTTCAAATAAGAGAAGTCGAAGGGAAGATAAGACTTGAACTACGCATTTATTACTGGGTTTAATACTACTATGTTTTACAGAAAACTTTTTAGCTATTATATTTTATAGTTTAAACGTGGGATTTTCAACCTGGTACACATACATAGACAACAATGAACTAGCATCTTTTTCTCCCACTTGGCTTCTGACTGTCTTTTTATCTTCACCTTTCATAACCAACAACTTGTGCAATGCGTCTCATGAAGCCCATTGCTACATTACACCCCGCTAACATTCTATTTTCACGGCTTGTGCATGTACCATTTATAGAGCAATGGTCCCTGAAAATATAAGTATGCCTATAATTAGTAGTCTCGAAATGAGGTTCAGGTAAATTTCTGTTCTTTTGCTATTGTGGCAATGAAAAACACAGCTGCCCTACTAAATGAACATGTACACGAAGAAGGTGCACAAACTCACAGTGCATGTTGGCAACTATGTAAACATTAATTTATTATCTTCCATTTAATCCTCTACTAGGGTCGCGGTGGGCTCCCCATGCCCATCCAGGGGAGATCTTTTAGGGCGCTGGACAGATACACACAGGACAGGGAGCCAATCTATCACTGGACACACTCAATAATAAAGACAGACACACAAAAACATACACTAGATGGTGCAATTTAGAGCATTGAATTTATCTTTGATCCATGCTTTTGGATTGTGGGAGAAAACATGAGAACCTGGAGGAAACCCACACGAACACGGGGAAACATGGAAACTCCACCCAGAGTGGGATTCAAACCTGGATCTCCAAGGCAGAGAGGCGGACATCCTAACCACCGTGCTGCCGGCTGTGTTAACATTTATATAAATAACAAAATACAAAATAAAGATAGCCTTATTCTACATCCAAATTTCAATTACAAAATTCCACCACTCCAAAAATCAGTGTATTACAAGCATTAAGCAACTGCAATAAAACATTTCTATGGTTCTAATTAAATATTTTAGCAACTGTTAACATTGCATGACGGAACCCAACCATGTGAGATGGAACCACAATAATCAAATAAACTATTGTATTGTCTTGCCACATATGTTTGGTACTGACTTTTGCCTCCTCAATACATAGGTAAAAAAGTAATAAGATATAATTTACTAAAATTATACATTTGGTGGAAAAAAAATAGCTAAGAAATGCTGGTACAAATTACATTAGTGAAAACAGATACATTTAAATTAAATTACATTAATAACATAGGTCAATCCTTTTACTTAAAGTCCCTTAAAGTTGTCTCTGCTTAAAGAAAAGTCTCTTACCCATGATGTTTTATTTTACCCTCCTCGTATTAATCATTTCATGTCTATCGGTCTGACAGGTGTCCTTTGTAAAAATATTGTGCATAAAATCACAGTTCAGTACCTATATCTGTAACATGCCACTTACAAACTAATGCTTTTTTAGAATAATCTAAAGGTATGTTAGGTTAAAATCCCAAGCTGACCCAGTCAGCCGACAAAAAATTCTGTCCCGATGCTGGTGCCCCCAAATTGTTAGGTTCCAAATCCCAAGCTGACCAAACAGCTATGGAACACCAAAAGCAGACTCGCTTATCAGCTACCAGTCAGGAAATACACTGATTGTCCTGATGCTTCTGTTCCAATGCTAAAGCCCTCTGAGTGCCGGAGTTCAATTGTTTGGAAAGAAAAGCCAACCACACTATGCTTTCATTCATTATAATTCATAACTCGTTTATATAGATAAATAAATTGACACAACAAGGGCATTTGTTCAACAGCCCGTTAGAAAGATGTGTACAAAAGAACCCTGCAGTTGGCCAATACATAGCATGTCAACATATAAAACCATGAGAAACTTAAATTTGACAATTTTTCAAAGAACAGTAACAAGTAAACATAGATTCCTCAGCCAGAAGCCAAGGTCAGTTAGGCCTCATCAGTGAAATGGAACATAAAAAAAATAGGGTCACAGGATTAAACAACACATGATTAAAGACTCAAAGTATGTTATGATAAATGCTTTTAATAATAATTGGTATAAATGAAATGAAATTAAATGAAATGAGGCGGCACGGTGGCTTAGTGGTTAGCACGTTCGCCTCTCAGCACAAGGGATTTCCGGTTCGAATCCCTATCTGGGTGGAGTTTCCATGTTCTCCCCGTGACTGTGTGGGTTTTCTCCGGGTTCTCTGGTTTCCTCCCCCAGTCCAAAAACATGGATCAAGTCAATTGAGTTCTCCAAATTGCCCTATATAGAGTGTGTCTGTGTGAGAGAGTGTGTGCCCAGCGCCCGAAATGTTCTCCCCTGGATGGGCATGGGGAAATCCCCCGCCACCCTAATAGAGGATAAAAGCGGAAGATAATGAATGAAATGAAATGATTTAAATGATATAAACATAAACTTTTAAGCTTATAACTGACCTACATCAAATGACTATGTATTTTAATTTGTAATATATTAAGCACATAAATATTCTTCATTATAACCTTTCCATCCACCATTTGATCACAAAGTGACTAATGGTGATGGAATATGAGTAAAAGGATTTAAAACAAGCCCTTGATTTTTTTTTTTTTTACTATATTTTGCTGGTAATACATATATACTTTTACTTAAGTGGTATTTATTTAATGCATTAATTAAAATAAATAAATCCAGACTCCACCTGACCACCACAATATTAACATTATTACTGTGATTAAAAAGTTTTGCCACCAGCATTAATAAGGCATCTAATTAAATAAACCCATGCAACAGGCAGGCTGACAGTCAAAGACACACCCACATGTGGCTATGAGACTATAAATGTGTGATGTAATAGGAAGCCTCCTTTGTCTCTCCTCATGTAGCAGTGTGTGGATCTCTGTCACATTGTGTTTGCATACAGTAATTATGGAAGCGATTGCTCTTCTCAGTCTCATTAGCATGTACAATGCATAATTTCATCCAAGGAGCTCTCGCTGTACAATTACACTGAAAGCTCCTAATCTTCTAAACTCGCCGATAGCAGCTCATATGTGTAATTATGTTAAAAACAAGCCCGTTCACAGTCATACATCTTAACTTCTGACATGCTTGCATACATGCTATACATTAACCTCAAGTAGAGCTTGTGTGTTTTTTTCTGCTGGACACTTTTAGACAACAAAATATTTAAAGACCTAGAGAATGTAAATCCTGAAAATGAATCTGTTTTTTAATCACTTTTCTTAAACTAACTAAAGGTTAACATTTTGACTTTTTTTTTTGCTATAACTTAATACTTATTAATGTACTTTCTGAAGGTTACTGGTAAGTAGGACCCCACATCCTGGACAAGACGGACACCGACAAACAGATTTACACACAAATTAACACTGAGAAGTAAATTACAATCTGTGGCAAACATTATGAAATCACCACTCCTGGATGATGTTCTTTTAAATGTTTTATTATTTAGAAAAAATATATATATATTTATTTAGAAAAAAATACATATATATATATATATATATATATATATATATATATATATATATATATATATATATATATATATATATATATATATATATATATATATATATATATATATATATATATATATATATATATATATATACATATATATGTATTCATTCATTCATTCATTCATTCATTATCTCCCGCTTATCCTCTATTAGGGTCGCGGTGGGGTTCCCCATGCCCATCCAGGGGAGAACGTCTCGGGCGCTGGGCAGATAGACCCAGGACAGGGCGCAAATCCATCGCTGGGCACACACTCACTCACACAGAAACACTCTATATGGGGCAATTTTTTTGAGAATTCAATTAACTTGATCCATGTTTTTGGACTGTGGGAGGAAACCGGAGAACCCGGAGGAAACCCACGCAGACACGGGGAGAACATGGAAACTCCACCCAGATGGGGATTCGAACTGGGAATCCCTAGCGCTGAGAGGCGAACGTGCTAACCACTAAGCCACCGTGACGCCTATATATATATATATATATATATATATATATACAGTGGGTTGCAAAAGTATTCATACCCCTTGAACTTTGCCATATTTTGTCACATTACAACCACAAACATAAATATATTTCACTGGAATTTAATGTGAAAGACCAACACAAAGTGGTATACAATTGTGAAGTGGAATGAAAGTTATACATGAATCAACAATTTTTTTACAAATAAAAAACTGAAAAGT
>JAFMOD010001044.1:0-14580 GCA_019802435.1 Corydoras maculifer | reverse complement strand
CAGACGGCACAGAGGCTTCTCTACGGAGACGACCCGGCATGGGCTGGCACCGCCTGTCTACTGCTGCGGAGAACGGAGAACCTGGGCTACGATAAACACCTGTTCCTCCTGAACCTGAGAGAGATGGACTGGTCCAGGACAACTCCGTTCTACCAGTCCGTGCTGAGAGCCTGGAGCTCAACGTTTAACATCAGCAGAACAGACGTGGAACCATGCTTCTGTGTGGACGAGGAACCGCTGTTCTGCAACCCGATGATCCAGGCTCCACGGCTGACCTCGAGAAGCCTACAACACCACTTCAAACGTGCTGGAATCACCAGAGTCGGAGATCTGAGGGTGAACGGAACCTGGAGGAGCACCGAAGACCTCAGCGCTGAAACCGGCATTCAGTCTACCAGGTTCCTGCACGCCCTCGTCAACGAGGTGGTCTCAGCCCTGCCCTCCCGCTTCAGGGAGATCCTGGGACGTGGACTAGGAGGGACCCGAAACACCTACCCATCCCTGTCCATCTCACCGGCGGTGGAAGAAGACCACGATGAAGAGGGAAGGCTCCTGAGAATCAACAGAGCTAAAACATGCTTTGAAAAGACATCAAAGAAAGTTCTGTATGGAGTCTGTGTCAAGGTCTCCAACATCAGATCGCTAGCAGGACTAATGGAGACCAAATGGCAGGGGCTGCTGGCACTGGGCTCCTCTCCACGGGGCAGCTGGAGGTCCCTGTACAAACCCCCCATAGAAAAGAGAAGCGCCGACCTGCAGTGGAGGGTGGTACACGGGGCCGTGGCCACGAACAGACACGTGGCACATATCGATCCAGAGACGGAGAGCAGGTGTTCCTTCTGTGGACAGGAGGAGGACGTGGAACACCTGTTCCTCAGGTGTGACAGGCTCACGCCACTCCTCGGCACTCTGAGAGACTGGGCCCATGCTTTTAAAAGACCGTGGTCTGAGGGCGTTTTTATCTTTGGACCTGAGTACAAAGCCGCGCAGAGACGGACGGTCTGTGTTTTTAATTACCTGCAGGGTCAAGCGAAGCTCGCGATCTGGCTCACCAGAAAACATAAACGTCTGGGGTCCGTGTCCCTGGACCCTCTGCACATGTGCGCCGCACTCATTAGAGCCAGAATCCGAGTCGAGTTTGCTTTTTATAGAATGACGGACAGACTCGAGGAGTTTTTAAAGCTGTGGGCGTTTAATGGTGTTTTATGTCGCGTAGATGACGGAGAACTTTACATTTTTAATGTAAAGTGTGAATTTAACTCTTTTATCATGAACTTATACTGGTATTTATTTATTTATTTATTTATTCATTTATTTTATCTATTTATTTTTTAGGATATCTTATTTATATAAAAAAAATGGGAAACTTTTTCTTTTAAAAGGAAGAAATCCTGTGTTTTTTAAAGAATAAGGGATATCCTTATTTGGTAAAATAAATGTCATTTAAAAGTCAAGTCTCTCTCTCTTTTTCTCTCTCTCTCTTCCCCTCTTCCTCTTTCTCTCTCTCTATGTGAGCATGTGTATTTTTTTTCTGACAATCATGTAATCGTGTACAGTACATAATACTAAGCTCTCAAGTGTCTGTAATGCGCTTAAGTACAGAGTGATTTAGAAACGGTCTAATAGCATTTTCTAATAACATAATTACAATGACTAAGCTCTTTCACATGGTGCTTACAGCTGCGAGTGCATTTCCGTTCTCGAGCACAATGTTGACTAGGAGTCTATCAAAGGTCATCTCCTGAGTCAAATGTCGAACTGCAATTTATGTCACAGCAATATTTCAAAGATGAGTCAAATATGTAAATGAAGATAATATTATTGTGGTCTGATCTATACAGGAATGCCACACTCTTTAAACCCAGTGCTCTAATGGTCTCAAATGTATTTAACGACAATAATTAAAAGGGAAAAGCATGCATTAAACCCATCTGTACTTAGCAGATCTAAGCTAATGAGATTAGTGTAATGAATAGGCCACTTTAATGTGCCCCAGTAGCTGTAACTAAATATGCTGAATATAACAAGGTCTGTATTTCCTCACACATTCTTAATACAGAGAACAAAACTGTACAGCAACTCTGTTTAATTTACATCTACAACTTTAATGTGGGCTAAATATCTAAAAACATATTCAGCAGAAGTTATGAAAGCCATCTACTTACAAAATAAATTATATATAAACAAAAATATTATTTGTTCTTATTTTTAACTTTTTTTTAGATTAAACTTGAGAAATGTTATAATAATTTACACTATGTCTACTACCACTACTATTACTCCTACTACTATTTATATTTATCCAATATGCCAAATATAAAATGCTTAATATTTAAAATAATATATATATATATATATATATATATATATATATATATATATATATATATATATATATATATATATATATATATATATATATATATATATATATATACACACACACACATACATACATTTCCCAAAAAACTGAGTATTCTCAAATTAATTATTCAAAAATGTGCTAGTAAATTTCACAAGAATCACTGCATTTAAGAAACATACTTTATTGTAAAACAAAATAACGCCACTAAATATAAATGTATACATTTTAGATTTTATTATTTGATGTAAATGGGTGGCATAATGGTTAGAACATCAGCCTCTCAGCTCTGGAGATCCAGGTTCAAAATCTGATCTGGGTAGGTAAATAGGTATGATAAGATAAGATAACCTTTTTGCTATTCCACAAGGGGAAATTGCAAGGTGAATTGGCTGCTTTAAATTGCCCCTATATATAGTGTCTGTAAGTGCTGTGTGGGTGACTGTGTGCCCAGTGATTAATTGGCGCCCTGTTCTGGGTGTATCGGCCCAAAACCCCAAAAGATTTTCCATGGATGGACATGAGGAAATCTCCCCGAGACCCTAGTGGTGGATTAAGCGAAAGATAATGAGATGAAATAAAAATATTAATTTGTATTTTTTATTTTTTATTTTTTTCTTTGGTCCAGTATGTCCATAATTACCACCATGCAGTGCACTATAAACATTAAGTAATTTTTAGGCTTTTCTTATTTTTATCAGTTATTTATGAAATTGTTTGGCAAGGTCATGCTCTCAGTCCTCTAACTGCTAAACATTTGCCAAACACACTGGTTGGTTTCTCAAAACATATTACTCAGGCTATGTTACGCACAAAGCAGATAACTAATTCCACATCCAAGAAAGTAGTTCTGCTACTATGTTTAGTGCATTTTATTTAAAAGGGAATTTAACCTTATAAACAATATGTTTTGTTACAGAATGAAATGAAAATAAAACCTTTTACATTGTAATTTTAGTTGTAAAAAAATGAAATTGCATGAATCGTGCAGGGCCATCCCTCACTCATCTTTAATAAATAATGTATTTTTTTTGTTTGTTTGTTTTTTTTTAAATCTTGTTTACTGCTTTGTTTTAAGCTTTTTTTAAAGGTGGGGTCAATTTAAAGTGTGTGCCTGTAGTGGAAAAAGCAGTGGTGGAAAAAATTTAAAAAACCACAAGCATGTGGCCTGGTGTTTCCGGCATGCTCTCTGTCTGTGATTAGGTAAGGAAATAAATGCATGAGACAGGGGTGGCCCTTAAATGGATGTATTATGTGAACATGGTTTATAATATATTTAAATACATAGAGAGGTGGATTTCCATTTAATAAAACTGCTACAATTGCAATGTTTATTTCGGTATAACAGAAATAAATACATTACCCTATATGTACAATTTGGATCACTTAACCAAACACTTGTTTACAGAATAAGTCATATCATTTGCCATGCACTATATAGAGCACGATATCTCCCCGAATGCTTTTGATTAAAGGTAACCAACACAGTGCCCACAGGGTCCATGTGAGTCGCCCGCAGGACATGTTGTAAATATAGCACATGGCACGCTGTCTTAACATTCTTTGTAATTGTGGGTTTGTTATTTTTAAATCAAATGCCTAGGCATTGATTTATATATATATATATATATATATATATATATATATATATATATATATATATATATATATATATATATATATATATATATATATATATATGTATATATATATACATATAGGCGGCACGGTTGCTTAGTGGTTAGCACGTTCGCTTCTCAGCGCTAGGGTTTCCCGGTTTGAATCCCATTTTGGGTGCAGTTTCCAGGTTCTCCCCGTGTCTGCGTAGGTTTCCTTTGGGTTCTCCGGTTTCCTCCCACAGTCCAAAAACATGGATCAAGTCAGTTGAATTCTCCAAATTGCCCCATATAGTGTGTCTGTGTGAGTGAGTGTGTGCCCAGCGATGGATTGGCCCTGTCCTGGGTCTATCTGCCCAGCGCCCGAAATGTTCTCCCCTGGACGGGCATGGAAAACCCCACTGCGACCCTAATAGAGGATAAAGCGGGAGATAATGAATGAAGTATATATATATATATATATATATATATATATATATATATATATATATATATATATATATATATATAAAATCCATCCATTCATTATCTTCCGCTTTATCCTCTATTAGGGTCGCGGGGGGGGGGGGGGGGTTCCCCATGCCCATTCAGGGGAGAACGTTTCGGGCGCTGGGCAAATTGTTACAAGCGGGCGGCGCAGTCCATCCAACGGCGGCGCTGCGCGATGCTGTGTGGTAAGAAGCGAGCCAGGTGACCAGGTAAGCAACAAAGAGGATATTTATTCCACAAATCAGCGGAAAAGCAGCTGAAGGAATGGCGGAACGTGCCGGGAACTAAACACTAACCCAGAAAACCAAACAACAACCGAATCGAACTAAGACATAACAAAAAACACCTGACGTAACATAAAAATATATGTATATTGCTGACTGCTGACTTTAAGTGTAGTCAGCACTGTAGGACCCAATCCCAGCTCAAGGGAACCCCGAATGCGAACCAAAATACGAAAACAGGGGGAAGTGGCCTAGCACTCCCAACCCTGACATGTCGTCCCCTCAAAACAACCGGGGGGCAAAGGCACCCGGGAAAAAGAGAAAAATAAAAAACAAAGGGGACCCGGGACCCTATGAGGACGCGACGGCGGCGAGGCCTCGTAGAGGGCACGAGGACGGCGACTTGACCCTTTTGAGGGCATGGAGCCGACGTGACCCATTGCGAGCGCGAGGACGACGTGACCCCCTGAGAGCATGAGGGCGACGTGACCCCTTTAGGACGTGGGGGCGATGCGACTCTTTATGAGCGTGGCGGCACCGTGACCCTTGGTGAGCATGACGTGACCCCTTGGGGATGCGGGGGCGACGTGACTCTTTGTGAGCGCGGTGGCGCCGAGACCCTTTGTGAGCGCGAGGGCGACGTGACCCCTTGAGGATGCGAGGGCGTCGTGACTCTTTGTGAGCGTAACCCGTTGTGAGCGCGGCGGCGCCGTGACCCTTGGAGAGCGTGAGGGCGACGTGACCGCTTTAGGATGCGGGGGCGACGTGACTCTTTGTGAGCGTGGCGGCGCCGTGGCCCTTTGTGGGCGCAAGGGCGATGTGACCTCTTAGGGGCGATACCTGCGGACTCAGGCGCCAGAGAGACTCCCGCGAACTCAGGTGCCAGAAAGGCTAACGTGGGTTCAGGAGCCGAAGAGGCTTACACGGACTCAGGTGCTGCAGAGCACAATGCGGACTCTGGTGCTGGAGAGCACAACGTGGACTCTGGTACTGGAGAGCACAACGTGGACTCTGGTACTGGAGAGCACAACGCGGACTCTGGTACTGGAGAGCACAACGCGGACTCTGGTACTGAAGAGCACAACGCGGGCTCAGGTGCTGGAGAGCACAACGTGGGCTCAGGTACAGGAGAGACTAATGTGGGCTCAGGTACAGGAGAGGTTAACGTGGACTCAGGAGTTGAAGC
Source organism: Corydoras maculifer (assembly GCA_019802435.1). Lineage (NCBI taxonomy): Eukaryota > Metazoa > Chordata > Actinopteri > Siluriformes > Callichthyidae > Corydoras > Corydoras maculifer. The sequence continues at coordinate 8,703 of JAFMOD010001044.1, read as the reverse complement.
TGCAAACGCGTCCACAGGACACCTTGCTTTCTCTCTCTGCCTGAATCCTTTCCGCCTCCTGGACACACAAAGAGAGAGCCAGTAACACAGCAACCCCACACATAAATAGGTCCTGGTCTACCGAGGCGGAAACCGAGCACCGGACGCAACCCGAACGAAACACGGACGGCTCGGGACGGGACACGACTGACGCAGACCGGAACCCGTAGCCCGACTCGATGCCCCAAACCCGCAAGACATGCAGGTGGCGCTGCGTGGATGGCTAGCGGCACGGCACAGATAAGGGGGGGACCGCTGGTGGCGCTGAGCGGAATAAAAAGCGCCTCGTGCTCAGCGTAGAGCGGTATGCTGACCACGCGGTGCGGTTCGCTCACGGCGCGCAGCGAATCGGCAACGGAGAGCGGCGTAACGCTCGGGGCACGCGGCGATTTCCGGGACGGATTCCCGGCGGAGTGGGATGGCTCGCGGAGCAGCACACCAATGGCTAGCGAGCAACAGCTCGCGGAGCGGGTGACTGGTGGGGCCGGGCGGCCCGCGCAGCGGCTCGCAGAGCGGATTACCACCCCGCACGCGGTAAAGCTGTCTTTTTACCGCGTCCAGGTGCTCGCTGACGGAGCAGGTATCTGCACCCGGGGCGAACCTGCCCAGGAACGCCGTCTCGAACGGGCTGGCTGAAGTGAGACAGTCGTCCCTGGTGGCCACTAGGCCCTCAGCCCACCTCAGCGCAGGTCCCAGGAGTCGGGAGAGGTAGAACTGGACCCTCTCTCTGTCCGAAAGCTCACCAATTCAAACACCTTGCAACAGCCGATAACGTACGGAAGTGGCTTCAAAGCCACTCCGTCGCAGGGTGCCGGGAGCTTGATTGGAGCCGAGAGAGGGAGCACGATCTCCCCATACTCCGGAACCCGGTCAATTCCCTTCATCGCTCCAACCTCTGGAGAGCGAGAACTACAGCAAACTTAATGGCGGGGCTAGCGCCAAGCTAATGTAGCCGATTCCTGCAGCAGCGGAAACGGCTAATGGCGGGGCTAGCGCCGAGCTAAAGTAGCCGGGATGCTGCAGCCAAAGAATAGGCCAAAGGCGGGGCTAGCGTCGAGCTACTGTAGCCAATGCTGCAGCCGGAAAATGCGGCTAATGGCGGGGCTAGCGCCGAATTAATGCAGCCAAGGCTGCAGCTGGAACATGCGGCTAATGGTGGGGCTAGCGCCGAATTAATGCAGCAAGTGCTGCAGGCGGAGAAGCGGCTACTGGCGGAGCTAGCGCCGATGCTAACGCGGCTGATGGCGGCCGAAGAAGCGGCAAATGCCAACCGACTGCCGGGGCGGACCGATAAAACGGGATACGCGGCAGCGGGTAACCGCAATAATAAAAAAGAGGAGCTTACCCGGACGGGGATTCCTGGACTCAGCTAGGTGTAGGGGAGGCCGGCATTCTGTTACAAGCGGGCAGCGCAGTCCGTCCTGTGTGGTAAGAAGCGAGCCAGGCGACCAGGTAAGCAACAAAGAGGATATTTATTCCACAGTGGGAACGCCGCTGAAGGCACAGCAGAACGTGCCGGGAACTAAACACTAATCGAGAAAACAAAACAACAACCGAACCGAACTAAGACATAGCAATAAACACCTGACGTAACATAAAAATATATGTATATTGCTGGCCTGCTGACGCAGGGCGCATGCGCGATTTAAGTGTAGTCAGCAGGCCACATGTGATCAGGTAGGACCCAATCCCAGCTCAAGGGGATGGGCCCTACCTACAGGAACCCCGAACGGCCAAAACCAAATTACGGAAGCAGGGGGGAGTGGCCTAGCACTCCCAACCCTGACACAGATACATCCAGGACAGGGCACCAATCTATCGCTGGAGCACACACTCACAGACACAAACACACTGTACATGGGGCAATTTGGAGAAATCAATTGACGTGATTCATGTTTTTGGACTGTGGGAGGAATACGGAGAACCCGGAGGAAACCCACACAGACACGGGGAGAACATGGAAACTCCACCCAGATGGGGATTCGAACCGGGAATCCCTAGCGCTGAGAGGCGAATGTGCTAACCACTAAGCCACCGTGTATATATATATATATATATATATATATATATATATATATATATATATATATATATATATATATATATATATTTTTTTTTTTTTTATTTTATTTATTTATTCACTCATTCATTGTCCCCCGCTTTATCCTCTAGTAGGGTCGCGGTGGGGTTTCCCATGCCCATCCAGGGGAGAACGTTTCAGGCGCTGGGCAGATAGATCCAGGACAGGGCGCCAATCCATCGCTGTATATATATAATACCATAATATAATATATATTTGTGTAGCTCTCTCTGATTTAAAGTCGACAGCACAAATATTCTTCCAATACTGATTAGGTTTATTCTTGAGTTGGTACCTTAACTTTTTACATAACCTTACACCCATCCTTATGAACTGTAACATAAATCACATCAACAAATATACAATGAGCAATTTCTACATTGTAAACATCAAAATTTAAATATAATGAAAAAATGATATCATAAAATTATGCCAAATGTTTTAGTTGGATCTATGAATCTATGTCCCTAAAATTGTGTTTTGTGTTCAATGACTATGGTTCCTTTACCAGTCTCTAGTTCAAAACAAAACCAAAGTGTAAGTTTTTTTCTTTTTCTTTTTAAAAGCATTACTCTAAATAAGAACATTTAAAAAGCAAATCACTACATACAATCACTGATAGACATATTTAAATGGTCCCAACAAAACATAAACACATTTGAGGCCCATTGTCTGTTTTATGATTGTTTAAAAGTATTAATCAAATTTGTGTAATAAATATGTAAGGCATACTGATATAGATACGTCTCCGAGTATTTGATTAGCACGACTCATGCTCTAAACAAGAAAGGGGACTATTCATATGACTGGGCAAAAGGCTTGTAAATGAAATGTAGGTCATTTATCCAAAGGTCAGGACAGTAATGGCTTCTGTCAGCAACACCGATCTTCTGTACTCTCATGCATCAACACTCGGGCATGATTAGTGGAAACTGAGTAAGCAGCTGCCACTTTCCAATAGGCAGGACAGGACCAAGTCGCAGTCCATCTATTTCTACATCTATAAATCCATCCATCCATTTATTTAAACTTACATCCAATAACCTATCTTTCTCTCCTTCCAAAGCATATAACAGAAACCCATAACAATATATTAATAGAATTACAAATTAGTAAAAAGCCACTAAACAAAACATAAAACTAAGAAAACAATAGTGAAAACTTGTGCAAGGCAACTATTAAACCATTCTATGAACCAATGCAACATAAAGAAGCAAAGATTAAGAGAGATTAAATAGAGACAAGAGGGTGTGGCAAATTACAAGATAATGAAGAACATGGGACTCAGAAACCTGGTGACTGAGAATGAACATGCTGAGAAAAGTAAACACAATCATTAGACAAAAGGGAGGGAGGTGTAGATGTGACATTGGGCAGGTATTGCAAAGCTTAATTAAAATACTTGCTCTATCATTAGGTAGTTTTGAATTGATCAGCTTCAAAAAGTTAAATAAACTATCCAATAAAGAGGTAGTCAGTGGACTTTTAGGAAATGTTGTTTTTAAACCAACTGAAGAAATGATAGGATGACATATGGAATTTCAATTAGATACATATAAATTATTGTATGTTTTAAATTACTTTTTATCCTGTGCCTGAATTTGATGCCAATTGGTTCTAAGTGTATACAGATAACATAAATTGCAGCAGAATTTTTTTTTGTGTGTGTCTGAATTGCAAAACTACCACATATGCTAAATAATTGCAGCAGCAACTAAACTAGTTATTTGCAAAAAATAGATCTGAGCATTGAGGGGTTTTATAATAAAAGTGACCAAAGAATATATATTACTTTGTTTAGCTTCTTAACTGTTTGATTTTATAACATATACAGATATATAAAGACGTGATACCAATAATTTTTAGATACACAAATGCAATTCGAAAAAAAAAAATAATAAAAAAAATTATAAAACAAAATAAATAAGGTTTATTTCGAAATTCAACGTAACATTCATAATATTTACCATGTCCACCTACTTGAACTTTCTACTTCTGGTGCCATCTTCAAGAAATATGGTACATGGCTTACATTGTTGTATTGATACCGCTGTTGTATTGATACCGCTGTCATCCGGCATTTTGATTTGTCAAATGGTTGTCGCGTCGGGTGCCATGAAAAAATTTCGTATTTATTGTACAACAGGTTACGGCATTACGGGTTCCCGGCACTAAATGAATAATACTTATGTACATAAAGTTGGAATATGACGTTTCCATACATGGATTACATGGCCAACTATAAGTTGCATTCTCAATAAAAAGTTCAAAGCACACCTTGGCTATATCACAATTGTACGGCCGAACTGACAATGTACACAAAGAGATACTTAATTAAATATTGGTATATTTTCAATTAGTCTAAATATATTATAGTATATAATTATAATATACTAATATATTATATATTTTTTTCTTGATAAACATTTTTAGGCAGTACTTCTCCACGTAAGTATTTTGCAAGTTAGTAATTCAGTGTATTGAAAGTCAAATACATGAGTTAGTGCCCGTGAGGTCAAACAGTTGAATAGCTTAAGATTCTAAGCTTACTATATTGTATTATTTTATGATTTTATTTATTTCTTTATAGTTTAATCCATCACAATGATAAATCTATTGTAAAAACCTGACCCCCTGTTTCCCCTTTAATTTATTTTATGGTTCTAAAAGGGTCTTACTGATAAAACAGAAGTATATATTTTAAACAAAGTAATGCTGAACCTCTTAAGTCATTAAAGTTCATGTTGAGCTCTTTTGCATGTGCAAAAGGTTTAATAAAAAGCACATGTACAATTATTAATAATTTACACATTCATTAGCCTATATGCTGCTAATCTGCACCTGTTATGTACATGAACGCTACATTAACTTAGAAATAAGAAATTAAAAGGAGACAAAACATATTAGGGCAGCACTGTGGCTTTGCGGTTAACACGTCCACCTCTCAACACTGGGGATCCAGGTTTGATTCCTGATCTGGGTGGAGTTTACATGCTCTCCCCGTGTTCGCTTGGGCTTTCTCTGGGTTCTCTGGTTTTTTCCCACAGTCCCAAAACAGTCCCAAAACACTAAATATGGATGTCTTTCCACACATTATTTACATCATATTAATATATGATCAATAAGGATCTATTGTTGCCTTAACATTATATTAAGAAACATTGGACACTCTGGGCTATACATCTGAACTCTCTAAAAAAACAAAAAATACACTGACATTTCATCAGTTTAGCCACCAGCATGGATGTCTTTACACCTAAAAAAAACTGTTTACTTGGACTCTGGCAACTGTTCAACCTCAGAAAGTCTGCTTCAATTCCGGTAAGTTTGATCCAATTTCTTCAATAATAGATACATTATAAACTTCAAAGGCATGTATAAGTATTGTTACATTGAACTGGTTGTTGTGAGTGTTTTGGTTGAATGTTAAATTCAGTGCACATTTTGTATAATACTGTGGCATCCACCAGGTAAATGCTCTGAGTCAGGTAACCATTTCAGCTGAACGTGTCTTTTTTGATCACAAAACTTGCATTAAACTCCAAAACACACTCTCACACCAAACACAAGCACACCCCTTTTTTTATCCCACCTCTGAAATGCATGCCGGGAAAACCGGGAAAACAAGAACTTTTCTTATTGGTGGGGCAACCAACCAGCCTGCACTGTTCAAAATGATGGACACCACATGGGCTCCATGTAGATCACAAAATACGCACAATATACAGTATTCATACACATTTTGAGTCCAAGTGTGTTTATGACAGTACTTGGAACATATGCTGTGGAATCCTGATGCCTTATGAAGATGGTTATTGAAAGGATTTAGAGTCTGGACCATTACAACATCTTTAGTTACGCTCTTATGATGCTGTCACTGATGTAAGGAACTGATGTGTCTAATTGGTCAATGCAGTCCATGATTTTGAAATGATGAAATGAAACATGGTGGCAGTAGTTGTAAAACAAACTGTATTTTTGTGCCCTGTATTAGGATATATCTGTGACTATAGCAAATAATCCATCACCTAACAAGTTGACAAAGCCATTACTAGGCACTTATCAAAAACTATTTCATGTTTATATTATGTGTGAGACCCAGCAGACCCACACTACATGCATTTTTAAATTATTAGGGTTGCCAGAACCGTCTACTTGTGACATCATGAAAAATGGTTAAACACTCCAGGTTGCTTACACAACACTGCCTCGGTGGCCTTAAGAAGATAGCCAACAGAGATAGAGTGAGAGAAAGAGTTCGCAGAAAGACAGCTGAGTGTCACTGCCCCTTGATTCCTCTGTTCTAGAAAATTAAATATTGATCAAGTTACGTGGTTCACAAACAAAACACAAAAGATGAAGAGTAATAAATGAGATAAATAAGTGAATAGAAAGATAAATGCACACGGGTTTCACCTGCCCAGCACTGACAAAATGAAAAAAGGCGGTACTGCAAATTCAAATTCAAATATTTGCAATATTTTGTTTGATTGGCAGCAGGGAAAGGAGGAGCTAGTAAGGACAAAGTAAAAAAAAAGTCATTTCTTAATGCTTTTAATGAATACATAAATAAATACATATTGTGTTGATTATCTGCATTGGCTGTGAGAGTATAAATTTCGCTACATAATTTCTGTATATACTGTGTATATATATATGTGTGTGTGTGTGTGTGTGTGTGTGTGTGTGTAATTGGTCAATGCAGTCCATGACAAATACTGTTTATACATCACATTTTATTTAGCACTGTAACAATAGCTGTGAATCAGTAATTATTAAAGTAATATAAATTTAATGTACCACTAATGTACCATTACCAGTCCAAATAATTGTACTTGATAATTATTCAAAATATTAAATATACATTAGAGAACCTGTGTTCACAATATACATACATATACTCTCTCTCTCTCTCTCACTCTCTCTAAATTATATATTATATATATAATATGATGTGAAATTAAAATATTGCTTACAAAATGAATGTATTTTAAAACCGTCATTTTGACTGTAATGAGACAAAAGTGTTCAGCATGAAGTGAAAAAAAAAATGTCCCTAAGGCAGCACTTAGTCCTGTGAGTAATGAACTGTTTGCATTATTCTCTCCCAATTGGCATTGACGAGCTGCAAAACATCTATTGAATATGGTCCCTTAAACAAATTATGACAGGGACCTTTCGTGACCGATTGACCCAGGGCGACCCTCAATGGCCAGTATATTTATGGGCCCAATAGCGCTGTGCTAATATTATGCCAGGAGGGGGCTGTATCTCATGCAGCCGAAGAGCATAAATGTCATGGACATAAAGAAAGCCCCACATATATGTGATCACAGTCATCCACCAACGTCTTCACTGTCCACTTAGAAGAAAAAAAAAGGCAAGACCATTAAGAGGTTTATATGCTGCTCGGGCAACAAATCTGAAAAACAAGCTTGTGAGAGTGAAAAAATAAGAGGTTTTCTTCTGATGTAGATGTGGAAGATTCAATGTGATAAGCATGTAATACTACACCAGTGTGGATGCACACTTACAATTAATAAACATTTAATCAACCTGTCAAGAAATTAAACCAAAATATTTTGACCATGTATACAAAGAACTGTAATTGTAGAACTACAAAGTTTATCTTTACGGTAGGCGAAACTGATAATTTGTGAAACTTATGGTGACAGAAGTTTGTCTTCATTTGTCTGCTAGCTGTATCGTATATTAATATGCATGTGACAAATCAACTTTGATTTCGTTTAACTTGCCACAAACAGATTTTTATCACATGTTGACTTTGCTGTAGGGTTTTCCCATGCCCATACAGGAGAGAACATTCTTGACGCTGTGCAGATACACCCTAGGACAGTGCACCAATATATCAATGGGCACATTCACTTACACAGACACACACACAAACACACACTATATGGTGCAATTTAGAGCATTTAATTTACCTTGAATCCATGTTTGGATGGGAGGAAACCGGAGAACCCAGAATAAACCCACTTGGACACAGGGAAACATGAAAACTCCACCCAGATTGGGATTTAGACCTGGAATCCCCAGCGCTGAGAGTCAAACGTGCTAACGTACCACCATGTTGCTCATCCCTTTTAACCTTGAGCAATTTAAGCAGCCTAGACAATTAATACATTTTTAGTTATAGTTAACTAGCTAACTTTGGATATGACATTTTTTACAATTTGTTTTGAAAAGCTGAAACAAATGTTATTTTCCAACCATCTATCCATTATCTTCCGCTTTATCCTCTATTAGGTTTGCAGGGGGGTTCCCCATGCCCATCCAGGGGAGAACGTCTCGGGCTCTGGGCAGATACACCCAGGACAGGGTGCCAATCTATCACTGGGCACATACTTACTCACACAGACACACTCTATATGGGGCAATTTGGAGAATTCAATTGACTTGGTCCATGTTTTTGGACTGTGGGAGGAAACCGGAGCATTCAGAGGAAACCCAAGCAGACACGGGGAGAACATGGAAACTCCACCCAGATTGGGATTCGAACAGGGAATCCCTACCACTAAGCCGACGTGCCTCCCCAAATGTTTATTCATTTATTCATTATCTCC
>JAFMOD010001043.1:42543-58460 GCA_019802435.1 Corydoras maculifer | reverse complement strand
ACTTAGAAATCTTGGAGGGGTCTGAAATTTTCATCATAGGTGCCGTGTCCACTGAGAGACAGAATCTAACCAAACGTTTCCTGTAGGTTTTCTCCAGGTTTGCAGACGCTGCAGCAGGGATTTTGGCCCATTCCTCCCACAGATCTTCTCCGGATCAGCCAGGTTTCTGGGCTGTTACAGAGAAACACAGAGTTTGAGCTCCCTCCATAGGGTTTCGGTCTGGAGACTGGCTAGGTCACTCTAGAACCTTGATATGCTTCTTACAGAGCCCATCCTTGGTTATCCTGGCTGTGTGCTTTGGGTCTTTATCATGTTGGAAGACCCAGCCACGACCCATCATTAATACTGGAACTGAGGGAAGGAGGTTGTTCCCCAAATATCTCACAATACATGGCCCCGGCCGTCCTGTCCCATGTGCAGAAAAACACCCCAAAGCTTGATGCTTCCACCTTTTTGATTGATTAGAAACACTGATACGTCACAGGATGAGATCTTGCGTGGAGCCCCAGTCCGAGGGAGACTGACAGTCAGGTGCTTCTCATTTAGAATAATAAGGGGAGTGCAGGAGGAGTTTTTAGAGGTGGACTAACAGGTCTTTGAGGGCCAGAATTTTTGGAGGTGTTCAAACAGTAGTGCAGTTACACACAAATAAATGATTAAAAAATCATAAAGTGTGATTTCCGGATCGGCTTTTAAATGTAAAGCTGTGATGTTTGAATCAGTCGAGTTCTCGGCATTAACGCAGCAGACTGAGTCATTAATAGAACCAATGAGGAGGAGTTCAGGCGAAGTCATGACCATCTGCATACTGAGCTATGTGATAGATGACCCCAACACACACACACACACACACACACACACACACACACACAGAGTTACTGAATGGCCTCTGGTCATACAAAGCCATCTGCTCCCACACTGACCCCGCTGTGAGTCCTGTGGCACTGACGGACGGACAGACAGACAAAGAACTGCTGCCTGGAAATTATAAATAAAAACTTTGAAAAACCATAAGCAGATTTTATGTTACGAGTGTTTAGTATTTTTTGCTAGTAATGGCAACATTTTAAACTGATTTGGAGAGAGAGCGCCCCCTGAAGTTCAGTAATGTAAAACTCTATCCATCGCTGAAGTGAAGTGCTGTCAGACTGCAGAGCTCTCTTACTGAAAGCTCGACCATCGTCAGTCCTGCCGCTTCAGTCAGGGGTACCAACGCCTCCTGCTGCTATGATTCTGATGTCATGACTAAAAATAAAGTTCTCTCTCTTTTTTGATGTTAATAACCACCTCATCTGAAACCCTGCCAGGAGGCGACAGTACGTTCCTCAGAGCACCTTCATATTTAAGGATCATTGTTGTTGAATTTAAACTTGGTTTCGTTGCACTGATCACCTGATATTACAAATACAAACATCAAATCTGAACTTTTATGCCGTTAACACTGCACAGTCACTAAAGACGAGCAATATTCACCATCACATAACCATCCACAAAGCCTTCACAACGTTATGAGATAGATGTGGGAAAGGAAAACAGGACAAAGGACTGTGATTTTAATAAAAAGAGAAACTCAGTGGGTTAATGATACAGAAAGCATGAGCTGTTCCTCCTTCAAGGCTTTTATAGGCAACAGAAACTCTGAGCCAGAAAGAGAGAGAGAAGAAAAGCAAAGAGGGGAGAGGAAGAGGGAGGGATTGAGAGAGTCCAAAGAGAGAGAGGGAGAGAGACCCAACGGCTCTCACTGTGTCGGATTTTTTCCAACCACGGACAGCTGCCGTGATCCAGCCTGAGAAAAGTGAGAGCCGCACGCAGAGGCAAAAGAAGACAGCAGGAAAAAGAGAATAAAAAGAGGACAGAAGAGAGACCCATGGATTCAGATTCGGGTGAGCTGAGTGAAGGAGAGCTCTCACCAGGTAGGACTCACATTCCTGCTCACTTTTTTCTCCTTTATCTCGTTTCCTTCTCATCTTTTATTTCTGAGCTTCCTGTGAGCTTCCTGTGAGTCTCTGAGTGACGGACGGATCGAGCAGCTCTCACCTCGTTCGGTTCCTCACGCTCCTGAAACGTTCCTCATTCCATTTTACAAACACAATATTACAATTACAAAAACACAAACCATGCAGCTCCTCAAAAAGCACACAGCTCTGATTCTCTCTGCCCTCAGCCTTTAATCATGTTCAAATGAAAAACATCAGTTAAAGCATCACACCCTGAAACATTCTCATTTACATTTAAGATAATCCCCATTCACTGCCTCATGGCTCAGAGAACCCTTTTTACTTTTCTACACAAAATAGATCATGTATATTTTCTATCTTCCTGACACGTTTAGTTTTTATGTTCATTTTTACTTCAGTTTCTTTATATCAGCTACAAATCGACCCTAAAAGCCACCACAGCTGCACTGAACACCACATGCTCCTGATTAACCACCACAGGATTCTTACTTATGACTCTGGTCTGGTTTATCCAGTTTAATGCTCTAAGAAACTGCCCTGTTTACCCTCAAACAGAGACAGACAGACAGACAGACAGAGACAGCATGGAACTCTGATATAAAACATAAAATGGCTTTTTGATCGTTAACATAAAAAATACAAAATAATTTACTTACTTTTAAATTCTTAGAGAGTTTGAAGAGCAGAGAGGGTTAAAACCCCACAGTGACACCCAGAGGGTGAACCCTCAAACATCTGATCAATAACTGAAGCTCCAACCACTGAGTCACATTATAGAATGTGTGTGTGTGTGTGAGAGTGAGAGAGAGAGAGAGAGAGAGAGAGAGAGAGAGAGATGGAAATAGAAAAGAAGTGCTAAGGAGCTGAGGAGAGAAAGGCTCAGCACCTCTGATGTCATGAAATCATTTTTGATTCTATTAAACAGCATCACTGTGAGTTCTGATTGGTGGACTGAGGCTGTGGTTTAAGCCCTATTTAAATATCTCTTTACACCTGTGACCTCCGACCCAACGACACTGTCCACATGAGGTCAATGGAAAGTCAGAAATCAAATGTGTAGAGATGGAGGTGGTGGAGTTGTGCTGTGTGAATATCTCATGTGGATGAACGAGTCTCAGTCTCAGGTCCTCATGGACCCGTCCTCACCATTCATTCATCCTATTGCAAATCTTTCTTAAAATCTATCCCACTTCTTTGCCTTTAAGTTTCCAGCCTGAAGGGGTCAGTGTGAGGATTTTAAGGGTGAAGTGTGCATACGTATGAACTCATTGGAACAGTGTGATCAGTGGGTTCAATGGTTTCTTTAGAGCAGAACAGAGAACTAATTCTGGAACCAGAGTGATGAAGCAGAAGAGCTGTTCAAGTAGTTAGTGATGATTTCCAGGAAGAAACCCAACACTGATGATGTCACACCTTGTGTGATTTCTTCTGATTTAGTGTGTTGAATATAGAAGTTGAATATCATAAACTCATCACCCTGAGAATCTGCAGGTTCTCCATCATCAAGGCTTGGGATTTTTAGTAAATCAGGTCTGGTTGTTAAAACTTGAGAGCTTTTTTTTTCACGTCACTCAGTCGTTAGTGTGTGTGAGTGTGTGTGAGTGTGTGTGAGTGTGTGTGAGTGTGTGTGAGTGTGTGTGTGTGTGTGTGTGTGTGAGAGAGAGAGTGTGTGAGAGCTCAATAATTTTGAGGAGTTTTTGCTGAGGGATGGAAATATTTTCAGCCACTACTGTCTCTCACCAAAGTCCCAGTTTCTCTTTACAACCGCAGTTATTTCCCTCTCATTAGCCAACTCCTTTTATACTGGAGTGTGTGTGTGTGTGTGTGTGTGTGTGTGTGTGTGTGTGTGTGTGTGTGTGTGTGTGTGAGCATGTCTGTAGTTGTGTTTCATTTTTTCAAAAGTAGAATAATATTCAACCCTGTTCTGGTCCACTGTGTCCCAACTTAAATATAAAACATTAATGAGGTTTCATAACCTCATTAAAACCTTACAGTTTAAATTAACAGGAATGTTGTTTTTGCAAAAAAAAATATCATTTTTTAGGATAAATTCTTGAGAAAGCTGGTGAGATGAAGGATAATAAACATTCTGTGGTACATCACATCACAGATTACAGCAGTTACTTCTCATGATGTTCATATGAATTTATTACATTTTTAAGGGAATTATACAGAAATGTTCGGAGTTGTTTTTTTGGGGTTATATACAGAAGCACTACTGTATTTAAAGGAATTCATTCAGTAACCTTCAGAAGGAGGCACCTGTTAGAAATTAAAATCCCTGTAATTTCCTCAGATTAAATGCCTCTTTAACACCGCTTCTTTACACCAACCCAGGGGCAGGACCCAGCAAACAGGTAGAAAAGCTAAAGACGGCTATAAGAAGAGCCATTGTGGGACAAATAAAGGTCTCTCTTATCTTATCACCTTTAACTTTAACATCAATCAGTTTGATCGCTTTACACTAAATCACTGATTAAACCAGAGGAGAACCGAGAACCGCTGCACTTAGATTACTGACCCACTCCAACATACAAGAAAAACATTCTACACAGACACGGCTGTGTGTGTATGTGTGTGTGTGTGTGTGTGTGTGTGTGTGTGTGTGTGTGTGTGTGTGATAGATTGAGGCCACTTGTTAATGCAGAAACAATGTGACAGTGGGTCTCCTACTGTTACAGAAAAACAGCCAATCAACCAAACCCACCAGTTAAATGTCTGTATACTCTCTCACACACACACAAAGTCCTCTAAACACACACACACACACTCAAATACAGTCCTCTAAACACATGAACACATTAATGAAAGGTCATTGTATAGTTAAACAGTCATGTGTTCTGCTCATTAGCCGGACTGCAGGAGCTCGTTAATTACGCAGAATTTAAGGGAAATGTTCCTTTAGAGTTTAATAATTAGACTGAAGTTAAAAATGACATCAGGTCTTTTAATCCTTCAGTCCCTCATACACAGGACAGGACTTTATTAAGTGGCCGCAGTTCCAAAACGTATCCATGTCTGTGTCTAAGATAAAATAAGATAGACCTTTAATTGTCCCACAATGGGGAACTTCACATGTCCATGACCGTGTCCGTGTCCGTGTGCTTGTTCTATATGTGCCGTACTCAATGTGCTTTTCTCTAGGTTTCTAAACTGTGCTGCTTTAGGTTCAGAGTCTGGTGCTGGTTTCTGTCTTTTCTTTTCCCAATGTATTACATCTGATCTTTCTCACATTTTTGAAGTTCCTGATTGCAGGACTAATTAAAGTATCATCATCATCATCATCATCATCATCATACTTTGGTACTGGGGCAGTATTTTTGAATTGTTAGCACATCAGCTCTCGGTATTGCTGTACTGTACTTCTTGCAGAATCATCTTCATGTGTATTTGATAAAACATGGAGCATGATGGCTTTCATTAATATCAGTGACATCACAGAAGATGTGTGTCAGTATTCACTTTGATTCAGAATGGTGTTGCGTGTTTACACCTTCATCAAACCACAGATCACGTCTCACTCATTTATCTTTGGAGTGTTTCAGGGTGTTAGGGTTTGGGTTAAAGGTTCTTAACGGTTCACAGTTCTGCTGAGATCATTCGCCCTTCATCCTTCACGTTCTTGCCGTGTTCACAGCGGTCGTGCAGGGGCAGGGTTAAACACGAGGACTCACACTTCACTCACTTCACTCTGCATTCAGCAGAATCACTGAAACAGCCATCCATCACACACACAAATATAAGAATGTGTGGGTTCATGAGTCTACAATGCAGCTGCATGTTAACTTCAGCAGGACAGGAAATTTAACTGCACATGGAGATAGAGCACGGCTCAAACCCTGTGCTGTTTTTCAGAATAGTTTCTATATTAAAGTCTCTTTCACACATTCAAGAATTTCAATAATAGCTCTTCTTCAAAACCATGAACACACACACGTTCATTTCTGCATGCAAATTAATTGTAAAACAGGCTTATTTTTGGTAACAGTTCAACAAAATACAGGACATTTCACAAAATCAAAGAGGAAACGAGCAGCTGTATCACGTCTGACAGTCCGTCATTAGATTCGTTCATCTTTCCAGGAAAGCTGATATTGAACCTGGATCTGAGAGCTATTCAAATATTTCTCAAATGCAAATGTTAAAGCATGCAAATGTCTCTGTCTCATTACTGACACATAGAACGAGATGGTCCACTGGATTTAAAGACTTAGACTGAGTGAAGGCTTCTCACCTGCTCACGGAAAACATACAACCTAAAGGAAATAAAAAACAGACTTTCATTTATATTAAATATTTCTAGAAATATCAACTTACTCCTTCCAGCTCTCTCTCTCTCTCTGTTTCTCACTCTCTGTCTCTCTCTGAGCAGGTCTCTGCAGAATCTTTTCTTCACATTGAAATTCATTTTGTCTTTGTCTCTTCTTGAGACATTTAGTGTTTTTCCATCAACTTTTTTCAAAATGTGTTTTTTACCTTTAGGTGACATTTTTTTGCTAGTGCTGCATTCACTCGAGTTCCACAAAAAAGAGAAACTTTTGTAAACTCAAATTCAGTTTTATTAGAAATCACAACCACACTGAATCACCTGCACTCTGGGACAGGTTTTCTTCTTCCAGGTTCTCTCTGTACTTGGTGGCATTAATCGTTATTTCAATTGCAACCAGTTGTCCTATAAAAACAGCCCCATAGCGTGATGCAGCCACCACCATGTTTCACTGTCGGGATTGTATTGCGTAAGGATTATGGAGGCCACTGAGCTCTTACGAACCTTGAGTGCCGCAGACATGCGTTCGTAACGTTGGTCAGATCTGTGCCTCCGCCCTCGTGATTCTGATTTGCTCTGATGCACTGTGAGCTGTGAGGTCTTATATAGACCGGTGTGTGCCTTTACTAATCAAGTCTAATCAGTTTAATTACACACAGCTGGACTCTAATGAAGAACTAGAACCATCTGAAAGAGGATCAGAAGAAATGGACAGCATGTGAGTTAACTATGAGTGTCACAGCCAAAAGTCTGAATATACATGACCATGTGATATTTCAGTTTTTCTTCTTTCTTAATTAATTTGCTTTTTTTTAGCGTATGACTGAAATGAAACAAAGAGAGTGAACCATTTTAAATCGGTCTGAATACTTTCCGTACCCACCGTACCTTCGGTGACATCCACAACCCAGCAGCCGAAAAAACCTTTAATGACATGAACCGAACGTTTACAGCCAAGATGGAAAGAGTTCATCTCTCAGTGTTAATGATATTACTGTAAAGATTTGCACCCCCTGATGACAGGTTTGTAAGAGCTCTGTGGCAGCACTGAAGCAGACTGAGTGTGTGTGTGTGTGTGTGTGTGTGTGTGTGTGTGTGTGTCTTTAATTACGGTCAGTAAATTAGAGACAGTTAAGATCTAAATAAAGTGTGAGTTTCAGCTTCATGCAGCACCAAACTCCACATGTTCAGATTTCTACAAATAATATCTTTAATATGTAGTTTTCTTTTTAAAGATAAAAATGAATGAACCACAGAAACTGAGAGAGAAACAGAGTGAGACAGCGAGCAATAGATTTTCTGCTGTGGTTTGAAATCAGACTCTGCATTGAGATTTGTTTAAGGTCTTTATATAACTCGGTTCCGTCCTAATAAGATTAGTCTCTCTCACACTCACACTCCTGTCGAAGTTCTATTTCAATCGATGCAGTTGAAAGTTGACTGAGTCAGTTGGAGACGGGCTCTGCGTCTGGCTCAGGTCGGGAGGACGGGCGGGTGGTTAGTGGTGGGAGGACGGCGTTCTGTGATCTGCAGTGATTCAAACACTCAGCTCCAGCATTTCAGATATTCAGAGACATGATTATTAAGAAGAACTCTTTATTTAGCGTGCAGCCTGAACGTCAGCAGGTTGTGATGCATCTCACTGAACACTGCATTAAAATGAGGACACACTTCAAAATTTAAAATAAGCAACGGCAGAGAGATTTAATAACGCAGCACTGAACATCACTGGAACCCTCACACAGGGCAGTTCTTCTGCCTGGTCAGCGCTTGCTGTGGTTCATCTACCGTTTCCTGTTCCTGGGTTGGCTACAATAAGCGGTCGGTGAACACGCCTCCTTTAGCTCAGCGAGTCACTCTCCTAGTTTATTTAATTTAAGGGCTTATGTTAATAATTTGTGTCAACAGGTTAGGCATCACTTTCAGGTGCTCTGCTCTGATGAACTGAATGAGCTCAAACTTTTGAAAGGTACTTTAGAAAGGTGCACCTGTACAGAAACCATCCATAAGTTTTAACATGCCTGTTGTTATCATCTTTACACAGGACCGGAGGTCTTCAACTCCAAAAACCTGGCACTGCAGGCTCAGAAAAAGATCCTGAGCAAGATGGCCACCATGACGGTGGCGAACCTGCTGACGGACGATACCAGCAGCTCCATCCTGGATGAGCTGTATAAGGTGAGCCGTGAGTACACCAAGAGCAAGAAGGAGGCGCACCGAATCATACGTGACCTCATCAAAATTGCACTAAAGCTTGGCGTGTTGTACCGCAATCGGCGCTTTAATGCGGAGGAGCTGGAAGCCGTCGAGCGATTTCGCAAGAAACTCAACCAAGCGGCAATGACCGCCATCAGCTTCCACGAGGTGGAGTACACCTTCGACCGCAGCATCCTTTCTGCCTTGTTGCTGGAGTGTCGCGACCTGCTGCATGAGATTGTGGAGAACCACCTGACCTCACGCTCACACGCCCGCATTGACCGCATCTTTAACCACTTTGCTGACGTCCAGTTCCTAGCCGAGCTGTATGGTTCCGGTGAGGACTACAGACTTTATCTAAACAAAATCTGTGATGGAATCAACAAACTGCTGGATGATGCTGTTCTTTAGCTACTTCACCCATTTTCTGTGTTTTTTTTGTTTTTTTTTGGGCGGGGGTTGGGGGGGGGGTGGACCAAACTGCCAATGATGTCATGCTCTCCATTTTCTGTATGTCTTTCTTCCAGCTCTCTCT
This sequence comes from Corydoras maculifer, assembly GCA_019802435.1. Classification (NCBI taxonomy): domain Eukaryota; kingdom Metazoa; phylum Chordata; class Actinopteri; order Siluriformes; family Callichthyidae; genus Corydoras; species Corydoras maculifer. The sequence goes on along the minus strand of JAFMOD010001043.1, from coordinate 49,504 downwards.
CTCTCTTCCGTGGCATGGTTGTCTGAGTGCTAGCAGGGCGTCGGAGGCAGAGTTGGTGCAGTCTGATGCATGGGAGGCCTTACTGGGGATTCCTCCTCACAGCAGGTTTCATAAGTCCTGATCTTTGGACTGTGGGAGTGCTGATAAAAACAGAAAATCCAAAACTGGAAAAAAGATTTTTTGTTCTGTAGCCAAACTGACAAACGTCCAAGGTTCCCCAAATCCCCCATAAAAACACTCCGAATAAAAAAACTGTTTCAATGTGTTCAACGAAAGCCCCCCCTTCATTACTGACTTAAGGTTCATTTGAAACAATTAAGGCCACTGTAATTACTGCAGCATCAATCAGAACGTTGAGAAGCCAGATGGAACTGCCAAAAGTTTGGGGAAGGCCCTTTTCTTGTTTTGAGAAGGTTGTTTTTTTTTAATTAAATGTTACACTGACCCCCCCCCCCCCAAGTGACATAGTGTCTCTTATAATGAGATCAAGTAAATTAAAATGGAAAAAAAGGAAACATGTGCTTCTTATTTAAAATAAAACTTCTTTTCAGTGGAAAATACAGAATAAAACTCGGGGTCTAAAGACAGAAAGTAGTTTCTTTGAGTTCCCTCTTTATTTTTTGGTGGTTGGTTCGAGCGGTTGGGTTCTCTAATGAAGCTGTTCTCTCTTTCTGGCTTGTCTTTTGCTGTAGGTGATGTTTTGTGGGGAGATGTCCTGTGTTAGGATGCTGTAACATCACAAATCTATTTATTTTCAGTCTATTTTAAATAAAACCCTGATTTCTTAGTAAGTGAAGCTCAGCCTGATGAAGGTTGGCGTCGTGATTTTTCTCCAGGATTTTACATTCTGTTTATTACTCTGCTTTTCCACTCCTGAGTCTCTCTCTCTCTCTCTCTCTCACTCTGCCCACACCCCCTTTGTCTGGTTACATTTCCCTCCTCACATTTCTTAAAGGAAAAATGTGACAAGGTTCTTTGTATCCAAAAGTTTAGATGTGTGTGTGTGTGTGTGTGTGTGTGTGTGTGTCCTAAAATAAAACCTGTCCCATTTGAAAATAAATTGGATTTTTTATTAGATTTGCTCTCATCACTGTTTACAACTGACACAAAATAATGATTGAAAGTGAACTTCATTAAAATCCAGCCTCCAAATGGAACCTCCATTTCACTTCCTTCCTTTAAATCTGCGGTCAGTTTTAATTGGTTTAGCTTCATCATTAAAAATGTAAATAAAACTGAGGTCCTAAAAGATTAAACTAAGGACATGAACAAACTTATAATCTCCTCCTCCTGGAAGCATTATAGATCAATAGCTGGAGCTTCCTGTAGAGTGAGAACATCCTGATTCTGCTCGACAAGCTCCAAATTTCTCTCCATGGCGTTCAACTGCCACCTCTGTAATTGCTCTCTCTTTTTGCAGGATATTATGAAATCTGATGACATATTGATGACCCCTCATTAGCTGCTCAGGTCGCTGTGGCCTCACGCAGTTAGCTCTGATGTTATTGCAGGGTTTTTAAAGCCGAGACCCTGAATGAATATTTAATGCTAAACGTTGCAAATCTGGACCTTTTAAAATAAAAATATTCTCGTTAATACTTGATGTATTTTTAATATGTTGCAGATACACACACACACACACACACACACACACACACACACAGTTAAAAGTGCACACAAACATACAAATGTTCTCATACACTCTTCAATTAATGAGTACTGCAAGTGTGTGTTCATGCCACTGAAAGTTGCTAGATTAGGTTTTTCTAAGGCAGCAGTAAAATATTATTTAATCTCAGCTCACAATCAGTTTAATGTTTATGCAGAACACAAAAGAGACGTGTTTAGAATCTGCAGATTACACTGGACCTCTGAAGCTAGAAGGATTCACACACACACACACACACACACACACACACACACACACACACCAACTGTAAAAACTAAACCAGTCTACTTGTAGCCAACAATGTTGCGAGCAATCAGTTCCTTCATGATCTCATTGGTTCCACCATAGATGGGCTGTACACGGGCGTCCACAAAAGCTCTGAGGAAGAGTTCAAGCACAAAAATAATAAATAATCACCTCCAGAGTTTAAAACTCAACCCCGAAGCACTTTAAAGACTGAAACGACTGATTTAGATTTAGATTTTGTGAATCAATAATGAGAACATTAACAGAACGTTGATTTTGGAAATTTGGAGTTAGGTTCTCGAGGCAGAACCACTAAGGTTAAAGCACTCCCCCTGGTGGCCAAACCAGAACATCAACTTTAAACATGCATAACACAATTCTTTTATCATTGATGTCAAACTTTAAAGATCTTGTTGTATGTCTTCATTTTAAGAAGAACAATTTTGAGAACATTTCTATCAAGATTTCAATCACAAAGTTGCTTTTAACCTAAAATATCAACAAATTTTATTATTAGAGAACAAACTCATGTTCCAATTTAAATAAAAAACATTTACAGTATTTAATATAATAAACTATATCTACAGTAGGAAAAGGTTTTATTGCATGTCTTACTTGGCAATTGGATATTCCCACATGTAGCCCCACCCACCATGGTGCTGCAAACACTGACTGGCCACTTTATTTTGCAAATCTGCCGCCCTGGAGAAACAAAAAGAAACGAGGTGAAGGAAAAGAAAAGGAAGAGACTGTAATGGATTTAATGTGTTCTTAATAATTGATGAAATAAATAAATTGTTAAAGTGATAAGTTGGTCCGATTCAGACACTGATGATGGAGAGCAGGTGCTCAGTGAGGAGGTGGTGGTGTGATTAAGATCATTCTGTGATGTTGGAGGCATGAGATTTGGTGTTTTTTGATGTAAACACACCAATATTTGGCCATGGACGCCGTACTGGAGTCCAGTTTTCTCTGACTGTGCAGCTGAAGGCAGCTGTCCACAAACGCTCGACCGACGCAGATCTCAGTCTTCAGCTCAGCTAACTTATGTTGCACCGTCTGTAGCACAGCACCACAACTTTATATAATCACCTGTTCCAAAGTTCCAAATGATCATTCAGCTAAACCAGAGACATTTTACAAACGTTCCCCAAACTGCTCATTCAAATTCTGACCACAATAAATCAATACAGCTTTTTTCAGGAGTAAGGAATAAAAGAATGAACTACTGACTGACTTCAGAGGTTTAACAGAATCACGATGATCAGACTTAAACTTTAAACTTCAACTTAAACCCAAAAAACTCAAACAAGCAAAACGTCCCGAGAACAGAACAGAATTCCAGCTTCAGTGAAAAAAGGACGTTCAAACGTTTTACATTTAAGCACACCACTACATATATTATAATTTACTATTAAAACAAAAGTAATAAATAATAATAATAAATAATAAAACTTGAGCCAGAGATCTTTATACAAAATGTATTGAATTTTTCTTTTGTAAAAACAAAACTATAAAAACATTTACGTCCATGTTCACGGTTGTTCTTACCTGCAGATCAGCCACGGTTCCGCTGAACACCCTGCGCTGAGACACGTAACGCCGCGTCTCCTCAAACATGAACTCACAGCTAGCTAGAGCCATCACCGCTATGATCAAACGCTCCTGCTCAAATCCACAGATCATTCAGGTTCAGATCATTCACAAAGCACCGTCAACTTAAACCCTCAGACGGTCCAGACTCAAACCCTCCCTGCTCTCCATTTTGGTTTTTAAGGACGTAACCTTGAGAGAAGTGAGACTCGACCACCTCAGAGTAATAATCTACAGATTTATTAAGTCAAGATTAACAGATGTCAGATTAATAGATTCTGATCAATCAATAAATTCTTCATGTCCTTATAGTTCAGGAATTCAATTAGTAAATTCTTTATAATGGGCTGATGACCACAAAGACTTTTACTTTGATCAGACAGGTTCATTTTCAGACAGGATGCTGAAGGAGCAGCTGATCATCAGAACCGTCTGATTTGGAGACCGCGAGCTGACCGATCCGATGTCAGAGGGTCTTACCTGAGGAAGTTCATTCATAAGGTAATAAAAGCCTTTGTTTGCTTCTCCAAGTACACAGTCAGCTGAGAGTCGGACATCCTCAAAGAACAGTTCTGCTGTGTCCTACACACACACACACACACACACACACACACACACACACACACACACACACACTATATAGTTACAACTAATCTTAATCCAGGTGATCTTTAAACTCTAAATGCTGATGATCTCTGTTCTGATTCTTATGGAGTTTCTGTACATTAAGTTCTTATCACTTAAATTCATGTGACACGGTGGCTTAGTGGTTTAGCATGTTCTCCTCTCAGCACTAGGAATTCCCAGTTTTAATCCCCATCTGGGTGGAGTTTGCATGTTCTCCCCGTGTCCACGTGGGTTTCCTCTCGGTTCTCCGGTTTCCTCCCAAAGTCCAAAAACATGTATTCAAGGTGAATTGTATTCTCCAAATTGCCCCATATAGAGTGTGTGTGTGTGAGTGTGTGCCAGTGATAGATTGGCGTCCTGTCCTGGGTGTATCTGCCCAGCCCCCCAAAACATTCTCCCCTGTATGGGCATGAGGAATAATGGATGGAACTAGATGAATGGAATAGAACCTGGGCTTTGAGGCCGATCTTCTCGAGTTTGCGACCCTTGATGAATCCTTTGGTGCCGTTTTCCACCAGAAACAGAGTTAAACCGTGAGCCGCAGTCTTAGCTTCACGATCCGTCACGGCAACCACGATCACCAGGTCACACATCCAGCCGTTACTGATGAACACCTGAAACACAGCGCAGAACCTGCAGACATCTGATCCTCTGTAACCCTTCAGCTTTATCTGACCCGTCTGTGTGAGGGTCACCGATCCCTGACTGACCACTGGGTTTACATGTTTTAAACAATGAAGAGTGAGAGAGAACTTTGAGTTTCTTCCCACAGTGTAAAACGTGTAGGTGAATTTGAGATCGGACTCCAGGGTGAATGTGTTTAGCAAATGAATGACTGAATAATTAATCACATGTGCTCTGGACCCAGTGAGGGTGAGGTGATGAAATTTTACTCCAATTAATTCAAGACACCAAACAGAATGACAGTGCCACCAGCTGTTCACTTCAAGAACCACGGCTGTTATGTAATATTCGGTGGTGAAGCTGTACCTTGTTTCCATTAAGTATCCAGTCTGTGTTGTCTCTGCGAGCGTGCGTCCTGATGCCCTGAATATCACTGAATCACAGACAAATCACCAGCAGCACTGCTTTACAACACAACCGGGGTTCACCAAGAAAAGGAAAGTGGTTTGTGGGCGGAGCCTCACCTCCCTGCCCCAGGTTCACTTATGGCAATGGCACCGATACATTTCCCAGCAGCCATCTGTGGAAGGAAGCGCTTGATCTGAGCGTCAGAGCCATAATGACTGATATACGGCATGACGATCTCTGAGTGCAGACAGAACCCCGGACCGGAGCAGTTTGAGTACATTCTATAAACACACACACACACACACACACACACACACACACCATGGTTATGTGTGATTGTCTGTAAATATTTATTAATATTTAAGTCATTTAATTAGGATATATAAGTTCGGGGGGACTTACTGCTCCTCCCACATGACAGCTGCAGACAGTAAGTCTCCGCCCACTCCTCCATGTTCAACAGGTGTGTTAATACCCAGCAGCCCCTGAGAGCCAGCTTTTTCCCAAACTTCTCTACTGACCTCACCTGCCTTCTCCCACCTGTAGATATGGATAAGGCGTGCGCACGCACACACACACACACACACACACACACACACTCTCTCTGAGTGACTGATGGTTGAATAAGGCTGTGTACAGGGGGACGGTGTCCGTTTGTGTTGAATGTTGTGTACAGGACGGATGACCTTCAGATGACTGTTTTTAGTGATTCAGTGGCGTCCAGCAGCTCTTACTCTGTATGATGAGGAATCACTTCTTCTTTAAAGAAGCGTCGCACGTTCTGTCGAAACAGGTCATGTTCCTCTGAGAAGATCCGCCGTGTCCCAATGTCCACCAGGGTCTTAGACATCGAGGTCTCAGGACGAAAACCGGCTGCAGGGTCAGAGATGACATGCTGCATTCTGTAAACATCAAACTGCTTACTGTTCAGCCAAGGACAGTACAACAGACCCATTAATAATAATAATATTAATAATAATATGAATAATGATAATATGAATAATATGAATAATGATAATATTAATAATAATAATAATAATATGAATAATAATAATAATAATAATAATATGAATAATAATAATATTAATGATAATATGAATATGATAATATTATTATTAATAATAATAATAATAACAATAATGAAGTTATAAAACATAGGAATTTTAAGTTGAGAGTTTTAAATAAATAATTAAAACAGTAAAATCATTATTTAATATAATCATCACTGTTACTCATCAGGTGTTTTAAACGCACTCAGGTGAGACATCGAGGTGGTCACGTGACTCGCTCGATCTGAACTTTGACCTCGTGCACTCAGGTGTAACAAATAAATGTAGCTACAAAATAAAGATTTAAACTCAGAGAACAGAAGTGAAGAACGGACCGTCTGCAGGCTGCAGGGATAGGACTCAGCTGCACGAGCAGATTCCTCACGACTTTAAACCTCAACATGATCCCAACCTCACCTCCAACCGGACACTGCGAGCGAGAGACTTCAAAATAAAACCCCCTCTGACTGCCAAAATAAGAGTGCGTGTGGGGGGGGGGGGTTATTAAATATTACAGCCCAAATATTCAGAACAAAAACACAAATGAAAACTTAAAAGTATAAACAAATCCCCAGACATCTCATTTAATTAAATTTAAATTTATTATTAAGTTTAATGAGTTGCTCAAATTAAAACATTTAAATATTGATTAAACTCTCAAAGCAGCTGCAAATAAAGGGTTAACAACTCAGCACTTTATTATTTAAATGACCTTTAGTAGTGTGTGTGTGTGTGTGTGTGTGTG
>JAFMOD010001043.1:7792-21967 GCA_019802435.1 Corydoras maculifer | reverse complement strand
AGCAATCTCCATTTCCACCGTAGTGCCAAGCTGCTGCCTCTACAAACAACCAGACACGATTCAGCTCCATCTTTATGAATCTTTAGAACATTTGGTCCTGATCATCATCATCACTAACACCTTTAATGTGGAGCGTTTGGGGGGGGGGGGGGGTTGGGCTGTGCCCTGCTTGTGTTTGCATGTTCTCATGGTGCCCGTGCTGTGTCCTTCAGGTCATGTGATCATGACTGGAAGCTATGTGAGGGGTTACTGATTAAACTTTCTAATGTCTGTGTTTAACAGACGGACCGTGTGACCTTACAGACTCAAACAGAGGGGCAGCTTTGAGTTTGGGGTGTATAAGTGTTTTCAGATGTCTGACCCTCGTTCAGTTCTCACCTGGTTATCAATTTTGATCTCAGAGAGAGAGTCGTTATCTCTCAGAGCCTCCACCAGCGCCTGAACCCCACATCCTGTAATGAAATTCGACTCCAGATTCAAACTCCTCAACGTCTTGTTCTCCCTCAGCATGTCTGCAAAGGCCTGCGACACACACACACACACACACACACACACACAGTGTTATTGAATTCATTTAGCTTCACCTCTCAAAACGAATGAATTAAACTCAGTTCTAATTTTGAGTTTTAAGCTTGCTGAGGGGCGTGTCCTAAACACCCCTGCAGCTAAACGTTTATGAGATGAGGTTTAAAGCCTCGGTGATGTGGGGACATGTGTGAGGGGGTTGGGGGGGGGGACTCACCACGGCGATGGGGTCGTTGCTGCGAGTCGCTGCCAGGCTGAACTTTTTGACGTGCGAGTTTTTCTCCATGGCTTTGGCAAAGTCTCTCAGCGTGGGGATGGGAACGTTCTGACGGACGAAACAAACAACCCAAAGTGACCGGAGGACACGGAGGGGTCAGACAGAACCTCTGTTATTTTAGAACGTGTTCATGGTATTACACTCTCTCTGTCTCATGACCAGACCTTTATGTTGTTGAGGTTGACCTCGGTCAGAGTGGGGTCATTGGACTTTATCCTCTGTAAGGTTTCCTCCACGTTGGTCGGGTTGGGCGGTTCATCAAACACAGGCTTCACCTTTTCACCTTTAATAACATCTGGAATGAAAGCAGAGTTGTGTTTAATGTGAGGGTAATGAAGACTGCATGTTTAATTACTGATCATCAGACAGAAGCTCAGCTAACGATCCACCATCATCTCACACACACACACACACACACACACACACACACAAAGAGCTACCGTACCGTTATATCCATCTTTGCTGGAGCTGGCGTCATAGCTGTGTGTGCTCGTTACGAGTGTGTTCACGCCGAGGATAGCTACAGAACAGAAGATCAGTAACATCTGCACTCTGAAACACTTCAGATACAGTTGATCAGATCAGCACAGCTGCAGTTCTGATCTCAGATCAGACTCACCTGCCAGATCACACAGCTCGGTGTCGGTGGCAGTGGACAGAGCCTCCTCCAGCTCGGGGTCAAGGGTGGTAACTTCCTCTTTGTGTGTTTCTATTGGCTTCTGTTTAGGAACCCAGACCTTCCCTAACAGATCAGATCAAAACAACGTTAGAGCAACGCTCCGGTCAACAGGGTTCTCTGCCTGATCTGAGAATAAGTGTTCAGAGGGACTTTCAGGAAGCTGAAGGTCACCTGCCGTCAGGAAAGAGACTCTGATACTATTTTGCAAGAATAAATGACGGCTCATTTGCATATCATGTTTTATTAATACTTCTAAAACTATTTTCTAGAAAGGCTGCTCACCGTCTGCAGAGTCTACACACACACATCCTGAACAGAAATAAAGCTGCTGGATTAACAGAACCGGAGGAGTTCACACACACACACACACACACCGTTGTGTAGATTTGTGTGTGTGGTACAGCGCAGCCTCCAGGACCTGAACTAACACATGGTGGTACACTGTAATGATTAAAGTGAATGACAGACGTCATGACGTCCACAGTTCAGATGAACCCTTGAAGCATGTGGAACCTGTGATGCAGAACCTCCGGTTTGGGATCATCAGGAACTCGGGGTCTGATTCCTGATCCTGATCAAGTTCAGTCTGAAATCTAATCACAATTTTCTAATATTCCAAATTCTAATTGGTGGAAAATGTCTAAATAGTGTGAGGTGAACATGTTGGAACAGGTCCAACCCGAATCCCGACGGTTAGACCTGAGATTCAGACCGTGTGACATCACAGTTCCATTCTGCAAATCACCCTGCAGCTGCACAACACCTTAAAACATCCCAAAAAAGGTTCTGATGTGTGATATGACTCCGCATACTGCAGGTCTATTTCATCATCATCTTCTGCTTTATCCTCTATTAGGGTCGCGGGGGGGTTCCCCATGCCCATCCAGGGGGGAACGTTTTGGGCGCTGGGCAGATACACCCAGGATGGGGGGGGGCAATCTATCACTGGACACACACTCACACAGACACACTCTATATGGGGCAATTTGGAGAACTCAATGGACTTGATCCATGTTTTTGGACTGTGGGAGGAAACCGGAGAACCCGGAGGAAACCCATACGGACACAGGGAGGACATGGATACTCCACCCAGATTGGGATTCGAACCGGGAATCCCTAGTGCTGAGAGGAGAACATGTTAAACCACTAAGCCCCCGTGCCGCCTTTATTAATTATTTGAAGATCTAAACGTTAAAAGAAGACATGAAAGCATAAGAGGACAAAGCAGACAGGAACATGAGAGTGAGCTTCAGACCTGAGAGTCGAACACCGCAGCTCCATAAATGATTCAGTGAGCGCTGATCTGATACAAAGGCTTTATGTTTTTCTTTTCCGGCGGTCACTCTGAGCCTGGCACGCTGCCACGCCCGATCCACAGCGGCGAGGGTTAACACACAACTTTCCCAGAACCATGACCTTGGCTCACCCCGCATAATCGTCCCTGCAGACGCTTCCCGTTTCTCCCCGCTGACCCCAACAAAAGGTCATGGGGCAGCCCTCAGTTCTGGCTCTGAGGAGATTTTAACCCAACAGAACGAATGAGAGCGTAATTAAGAGAGTGAGGAGCCAATCAACAGTCAGATAAGCTCATCCCCAAAAACGAGACATAAAGTCAGAGCAGCATCACTGTTTCTCATGAAACACACAGCGTCCATTACTCATGCACCCACAACGGTCCTTAATCCATGCCTTAATGTTTAAGCAGCAGCAGCACACCATCACACTGACCGTTAACCCCATCAGGACCATGACAACACACAGCAGCATCCACACAGAGGACATCAGGACAGTGAACGTGTGAATTAACCCCCTGCACACCTGAACCCACACCTGAAGCCTGAACCCACAGACTGAACTAAGAAAACATCTAATCATACTTTATTATGAGTCTATAACACTTCAGCCCTGTTTATTTCCATCTTTATAATCCTGCCTTTTCAGTCAGACAGGTAAAGTGGGGAACACATTCTGGAGGATCAGAGAATCAATGAGAAGAGAAAGACCTCTGGAGGCCATGAGACACACATTAACCCAGAGCTGAGATTACAGAAATCCACAGATGAGGGTTTTTAAACCTGATTCACAAAATACAGAGTACACCTGAACTACCTCATCTACATCCAGGTGCAACCTCTGGAGCAGGGGTGTGGGACACCAACGACACCGGGGGTAAACTGAAAGGGAAATCTAGGGTTAAACATAATCTCAGTACTACAGACACTACATGGCCTGAGGGGAGGGGGTTCCATCAACATCACAACAACAAAAGATCAAAACGAAGTGATGAGTAAAGCCCACAGGTCTGAGCCATCCTCACACAGCTTCCTGAAGTTATGTTGTGTTGTGTTATGGTCAGCCTCACTGAAGCTGGTCTTCATCATCGAGCTCACTCTACCTTGGAAGACGCTGACGTACTCACAGCCATGTGGAACCACAGGCTCGAATGCAAAAGTACATCTGGTGGAAGTAAGCAGGCTGCTGTGACCACAACATCTCTGTACTTAGGGAGACCCAGAAGCAGGCCAAAAACCTCTCCGATGCCATGAGGAAGGGGAGTCAGCAGACGAAAAGGAAGGATTCCATTTGGTCTAAGTGAGTGATGGAATCTAGGGAACGAGCCTGGGGCACTAGGATTCACTGCTGAACCCTCTGGAGGTGGGGTGGGGCAATCAGAGAAGCAGCCAGGAAGGAGGTCCCCAATTGATAACATCACTCAACTGACAACCCCTGAGTTTGAGTAAGAAGGGACATTAAGGACTCATCGTACAGAACAGAACCAGCGATCGATCGTCCCACACAGCCTTCTGAAACGAACATCCTTTTGTGAAGACCTTAAACATGGACCCTGCAGAACCCACGTCTGAACTAAAACATCTTCTAGTTAAAGAATAACGAGTGAGATGTTAACACAGCTCCCTCACTGTCAGATCCAGATACACAAACCTCCTGAAAATCTAAAATTCTGATGCACACACACTCACACACACACACGGGGAGGCAACACATTTACAGAGTGTTGTAAGGGCAAGGACGAAAACTGAGCAGAAACGTGTGTGTGTGTGTGTGTGTGTGTGTGTGTGTGTATACACTTGGGCCAGAACGTCTCATTATGCAACCAAATGAAGCCTCTGTAGCGGTAGCTGTCCTCCACAGGAAACACATTCTGTTGTTGAGCGTGTGAATGGAAATCTGAGGTCATTCAACCAAACTGTGAACCAGAAGTTCAACTGTGTCCTCAAAGCTGACAATCAAGAGAATTAAGCAATAACAGCATTAACGGCCTTAAAGCCCGAGACTGTACTGAAGAGCAGAGGGCTTTGTGGGTATCAGAGCTGAGGGGTTCCTGACTGCTGACCTTTCTTCTCTCCGGTGAAGGGCACGTAGTCGTCTCGGTCTTTATAATCCAGAGCCTGCTTTTCCAGGTAATGCATTAACTTCTCACGATCAAACGGCCCCGTCACCTCCTTCGTCGTCTGGTCCTTCTGTCTCATACCCGCTGGGAGCAAGGCATTCTGGGAGAAGATGGACATTAAATAGAGTTGACTAAATTGTTCGTTCTTTGTTAAACAAAACTATAATAATTCAATGTACTCTCAAAAAAGTAAAAAAAAAAACTGAACTAATGACTTAAAATAATTTATGTAATTAATAAAAGTTAATGAATAATGTCACAGTTGACATGTAATCATTTGATCCAGTTTTAATATCAGTTTGGAATGTTCTGAATGACCATCAATCGTCTGAATTAATTAATTCATTAGACTAATAGATGAAAGCATATTGATGGAGTTTCGAGTCTGTAGATGAAGGTGTGAACTTTGGGTTAGTGGGGGTTCAGCGCTCATTTCCTCAGCAGACTGAATGCAGTAATGAACTGCTGTGTCATCGTAAGTTTGTAAGGTAACAATAAAAAAAAGGGTTTAAAGGGCATGAATGCTTTTGAAGGCCGCTGTATGTCCTCCCCGTGTACACACTGTGACTGTGTGTTAGACATATGGGTTTGGGACAGAGTCTCCACAGCAGATTAAAGTTCTGCTGGAAGCAGAGTCACACTGAGACTGTAACGGCCTGCCCAACACTCTCTACTCATCCTCATAATATCCTTAACATGACAGGTCTCATTTCAAAAACCTCTCTCACACACACACACACACACACACACACACACACACACACACACACCTCTGGGTCCATGTCCTCCAGCACGCTCTCCAGCTGCTTCAGCTCTTCAGCAGAAAGATTGTTAAGAATCTCATTCTCATCGATCTCTTTGTACTTCTCCAGATCTTTTTTGAAGGACAGAGCCATGTTGTGTTTCTGCAGCTACAGCAGTCCGACTTTGGTTCAGTGCAACTCTGAAATCTGAAATAAACCATTAGAGAACTGTAACTATAATTTAATTTAATAATCCTCTGTTAATATAGTATGTAAAATGTCAGGTGTATATTTAAGCTGCTTTAATTATTCATGTCTATAAAAGCTCTCATTAAAAACAAAGCTCATTAAAACTACAGAATGTTATCCAAACCTCCTGACAATCAAACCACCTGCAGTGCACTATGGGAGGAGCTCAGCAGTCTGTGTGCATCACTCGGTCTAAACCTGATTACCTGATTTGGTTTTAAAGTTTGAAAAATGTTGAATATTAGCCGATTATTAAAGCAACCACCAAAAAAAACCAAAAATATGCAAAAACATGCCGTGACCCATCAGTCCTATTCTGTTATAACGTTTGTCTGGATGACAGAACACCTGACTGGTTTCCAGACACTCAGCTCTTTTTAATGAGGACACACCATCAGGTTCCACAGAGAAAGGTTCCTTTATGTGGCTCATTGAGACAAAACATTCTGAAGAGTCCATCTCTGTGGTTCTTCAGGTTCAGCAGGATGAACCTGAATGAACTTCTGATGAAGTCATGCTCTTATTACACAAACCTCTCGTTATTCTTTATGCTTTTGGATTTGATCTTTAGATTTACTTTATTAACAGCAGAGGAACTGCAGACACACTTCAGTCAGCGGTACAGGACTTTACAGATGTGTGCCTGATCTGCACCCCCATCTAATATCACACTCCTGTTCAGTTTACAGTTATCTTCATAATTACATCACATGGTTCTAATTACAGACTGGGGCGGTGCCATATTTGTATGTTGTGTGGCTGGTTGATGTGAAATTCTTCTTAATTAGGCCACATCCAATTTATGAATTACTTATGAAGTATTAGACTTCCCCTGCTGTTCCTGCTGCATTATTACGACCCTCATACAGTTCAACATGCTTTAATCCACAATGACCTGCTTATTGGATTTAATCCTGATTATTACATGGCTCCCTCATCAAGAAACTAAAGTCAAAATACAGCAGGAACAGTGTCCACCCCATATGATCTGTTAATCTGTTACAGAACAACCCATCATCAGGAAATGTAGCAACAGATTTTGAATGATGGAAGGTGTGTATATACAGATAAACATGCATGTCCTATAGTCTGGACTATCTGAATTACAGTGCACTGACCTTTATCAGAGTTTATCGGCTTAAACACACTCACAGTGGAAACTCCTCTGAATCTCCAGAGGGGATTTAACAGAACAGGAAATATCTCTGGAAAAAGCAGAGCTCACTGCCAGCACTCTTATTCAAGATCAGCTGTGTTCTGCTGACGCCCAAAATAAAATCCTAACGTGTTTGAAGTAGAAATAATAACCTGCTCTGATTCCACACAACACGTCAAGCATCCACAACCGTCCTGAAATCAGACTCCCAATCACAACAGAGTGAAACCCAAACCAGCAAAAGTATATGAACATGAGAGAGATGAGGCTCTAAAACCATCACTCACATGTGATTCTGTGATGGTGAACATGCTAAAGTAGTAACCATGTGGATTTCCATGCACTAACATTAGATTGTTGTGAATATGATAGGCCACACCCCTAATGAACACCCTCCCGTTTTCACATTTGCATATTCATTATTAAGAAACATCAAAAGACAACAGTTCAGTGAAGTCCTTTTTTTCCTCTCTCTGTTTCCACATGTTTAAGGAGTTATAAAGATAAACTTAGATGCCCCCCTCTCTCGCCCCCATGCTGCAGCTTATAGATGTACACCACTGATTTGGTTTTGTGCTCATTCCTCTCTGATGAACAAACAAACTTTGTGACTCAGTGATAATGAGAACCTGAGAGACTCAAACCAAAGACATGTGTAAAGACAACACATAGGTTTAAACAGACCTGCTCTGACCAGATTCAATTTAAGATGGACCATTTCTATTGGCTGATCTGTGTGATGTCATAGTCTCGCCAACTGGGAAAAAAATGAAGGAATAAGGTTCCATTTGGTAAAGCCTTCCCACATTCTAATTAACCAAACTAATAACACTCATACGCTCTTAAACAGTTTCTACACTCTTCAACTTTATGACATTTATTCACATATACTATAGAGCAGATGAGTGAAAGCTCTGTGATTATACACCCCATAAAAACAAGAAGCAACTGCAATCTCAATAAACTCAGGTGTAAAATGTCTAATCACAGTCACGATCCACAAAACTCGTCGTACCCGAGTAATAATAAGTGAGTATTTAAGAGGAAGTTACTTTTAGGTATATTTTATACACTTATATTTAATGTTTTACAATTGTATATAAATCATAACTCCACATTTCACATATGTTCATATTAGTTTAATATAAATAATGTAAATGTTCCTTAAAGTCAGCACAAACCGTAGATGGTGTAAAAGTCGAGTGATTTGGGCGTTTCAGATGATGAATTATTTAAATGACAGATTTAGGAGACACGGTATTGAATCTCTCTTTTAACTGAGGTTATACATTATAAAGACGACAGGCCGCAGTGAAGTTCTTACCTAAACTCAAGCGATCTGCAGGACTGTTTGTGTCAGTGGTGCGGTTCTTTACAGGAACCACAACGAGGGTTAATATTTTTCTGAACATCAGACAGCATCATTCTGGAGAACAGTTTTAAACGTAACCTTTGTCCTGCTGCCATGTTCTGTTCATGTCGATCGTGTTGCTTCTAAATCCAGATATTATTCATATTAATTTACTTTAACACTTTAAAATGCTAAAGCATAGATTAAATGATATGTACATGTGTTTAACGTGTCTGTAATATTCAGTCAGGTCGTTTATCTGGCTTTATTAACATAATGTGAATCTTTACTTGTAATTATGTCTTTATATTCATTATAAAGATGTTTAAGTGACATCAGCAGGAGAATAATCAGAAACCTGTTTTTAACATTTTTAATCACCTTTTCATATATTGATTAATGAGCTGTTTGAGTGCAGGATCGTTGATCACTCAAGCCTGACTCGACTGAGTGAGAAAAGTGTGCATCTGGATTTCATTAGTGGAACAGAACTAAGGTGAACCTTTGGCTAACTTAAGCGAGGCTTTTGCAAACATGCACGGCTTTTATAAGCTCACCATCTTTTAACAGCTTTAGAAAAATGTTAATGAATACCAGACTCTTTTTCTGAAGCATTGTCCCTTTAACTCACGCTTTCAGGGTTCAGGGTTCGAACAAAGTAAAGCTGCTTTAATGTATTATTATAAAGAGCGCCACATAAATACACACACACATTTATTATGTAGAATGGAACACACCCTAAGGATACTCAGTGTGTGCACATGCCTGTGCACGAGCGCACACACACACACACACACACACACACACACACACACACACACACAAGTTCCAGTTAAGAACTCCCTGAACAAAACAGTGAGGCCACACCCTTCCTACAGTGTGTACACAAACACAGGAGATAACACACACACACACACACACACACACACACACACACACACACACACCAAAAATCCGCGTTAATGTGAGTGTGTGAAATCAGAACAGATCTTCTGACATTAGTGTTCATAAAGAAGGTGGAGATGTCCTGAGTCATCCACCAGAACCGAACCCCGCCATGCTCTCCTGAAAGCTGCAGAACTCTTAATTCGCGGCGCGCGTGCGTGCGTGCGTGTGTGTGTGTGTGTGTGTGTGTGTGTGTGTGTGTGTGTGTGTGTATTAATCTGATTAAAGAGCACAGCTCTGTATTCCGTACAGATCTCAGGTTCGGGGCTGTGTTTCTTTCGCAGCTCGTCGGTTGGAACTCTGTCAGGTTTAACGGCTTTACAGAGCGGCTGCTTCACACAGAGGGAAGTCGATTCACTGATTCAATGTTTTAAAGATTCAATGTTTAATTGTTTTAATGAACAAACTGTTAAATCGGATCCACGTCCCGAAGCCCGCCTGCAGTGTGTGAGGGTGTGCGTGACGGGGCCGTGTCCTAATAAACACAGCCTGCCTCCACAGAGTGAGAGCACATCCGCAACGTTCCAGCGCCCCCTAACGCCCTATCGAGGGAACGAGTGAGCGAAATGAGACACGGCCCAGCGGGACCGTCACACTACAGCCGCAGCAAACCTACTGAACACTCTCTCACTCTCCCGGCTCTCACTCTGAGCAGCGGCGGCGGTGATGGAGGTGATGGAGGAGGTGATGGAGGTGATGGTGGAGGTGATGGTGGAGGTGATGGAGGTATAAAGCGGTACCTTTAATGAAGGCCGGCGGTCGGTTCCAGCGGAGCCGCTCCCTGTTAGCAAACCCGTCACTACCCGAGCTATGGCCCCCAGGACTGACCGCGCAGGCGCACAGCTCGAACGCATGCGCACTGCTGATTCAACTTTCGCTTAGTCTGCGGAGGGACGTAACGTAGCAACCGGGCGGGGTGAAGACAGTGACGTCACAACCACCCTCACCCAACAAACAAAAATGTTTACAGTGAGAAAAAAGAATGCGGACACGGGGAGGACATGGAAACTCCACCCAGATGGGGATTCGAGCCGGGAATCCCTAGTGCTGAGAGGAGAACATGCTAAAGCAAAAAACCTGTGATTGTTTTCTGAACTGATTTCACAAAATTAAAATGACATTAACTTCTTCTGTAATTGTTTCCTCCTACAGATCACATCAAGACATGATGGAGACAAACACAACACCTGATTTACAACCCAAAAAGGGGGGAACAATATCAACAGAACTCAGGAACATCTGTCAGAACCTCCAGAAACATCTGTCAGCCAGCAGAGTCTGGAACATCAGCCAAATACATATCTCATATGTGAACGTAAGCACACCATAGCGCCATCTGCAGCTCATCAGTTCAAACTGCGCCATGTTACAATTAAATAACCCACCATTACATAAAACACACAATGTCTCCCTCTAGTGGGCTATCTTTATATAACACCCAACGTTAATTGCGTTAGATTTACATTTGTTCTTCAGCAGAAGGTTTTTATGCAAAGCGACCTACAAAACACAGTCATGATTTAAGGAAAAGTCAGCTGAATTTCCTCATTGTGGGACTAATAAAGGTATATCCATCAATCAATCAATCTAATCAAACCTGATCAATATCTGATCCGATCTGACAGTTTTTTAATCAGGTGTTTGTGGAAAAGATGAATTTTGAAGTAATTAACAATAGCCATTAAAATAAATGATTAAATAACCATTGCAGCCTTTTATTTAGTTCTTTTTATATTTTACACGTGTGGAAAAAACAAATATATAAAAGTGCAGACAATCATAAAAAACAATTAAAATACATTTATAATTTCTCAAAATGAGTACAAATAAATCAAAATAATAAATTATATCGTTGTGTTTATTACAGAAAAATTTAATTTAACCAACGTTCCTTCTGTGAAAGTGAATAATGTTTTTAATGCTTTCAGATTTACAACCAACTTCAATAAAATCTGTTAAATTAAATGGAATTCAGAACATTTAGTACAATAATTTACTTTTCTCACCTGCAACTTCAGAACTGTACAAAACTGTGTGTGTGTGTGTGTGTGTGTGTGTGTGTGTGTGAGTGACTGAGGACACTGTGCATCAGGAGCATGCAGAGTGTGTGTGTGTGCTGCGGGGGATGAATCGCACACTGAGTGTGTCCTTGTCCTCCACAGGTTGCTGTGAGAGGTTGTTGGTCTGAGCGATTCTCTTCACTGTGCAGTTGGTTTCAGGACACACAGAGAACCGGGTCAGCAGGGTCACCAGGATGGACTTCATCATCACCATGCCGATGTGTTTCCCTACACAGGACCGAGGACCCGACCCAAACGGCTGGAAGAAACGACTGGGGACCTGAGGGGACCGTGAGGGAGACAAAAAATAATAATAAAATGGGTGGCATGGTGGTGGTGAATTGAGGGGGTGGAGCTAAAATGATCTAAATTTTTAAAGAACATTCAATAAATAATTCAAATAGAACACGGCTCATTGTGGTGTGTATGTTTCTAACAGGTTTCTAACAGGTCAGAGAGGAGGGTCTGCATACTTTGGACGCTGTAGTTCTGGTTTTGGTGAATTTGAGACTCACAGCTTTGTTGAAGTTGTCCAGGCTGAACTGGTTGGGTTTGCTGAAGAACTCAGATCTGTGCATGCGACCCACATTCAGGATGATGTTCGTCCCTCTGGGAACCCTATAGCCCTCGATGACATCATCGGCCAGAGCTCGGCGCATGGTGAAGTCCACCACGGGGTGGAACCTCAGAGACTCGTTAATAAAACACTCCATCACACGGAGCTGCGAGAGGTGACGGTTCTGCAGCTCACACTCACCTGAAACCAGACTCAACATCAGCCATATAACAACGTGTGTGTGTGTGTGTGTGCGTGTGTGCACCCACCTATCACTGTGTGTATTTCATGAAGGATCTGCTGTTCCACATCAGGATTCTGTTTGAGGAGCAGCAACATAAAGAACATACTAATGGACAGAGTGTCAGGAGCTGCAATCACCATCTCCAACACACACTGCCTCACATTCTCTGCTGTTAGCTCACCATGGCTCTACACACACACACACACACACACACACACACACACACACGTATAAATCTCCGTTCTTGAACATGCAATATATTATATAATGAGGAATTAAACACTTATGGTAATATATGATATATCCATGTACGTATACTGTGTGTGTGTGTTCTTGGGTAGCTGAAGGCCCTGGACTCATCAGTGGTGCTGCTTCAGATGTTTGAATAACAGTTGACTTCCCTCTGCTGGTGTGTGTGTGTGTGTGTGTGTGTGTGTGTGTGTGTGTGTGTGTACCTGTGCAAATATAAGTTCTTCAGTAAAGTTGAGGTCGTCCAGTTTTTCAGCCTGCAGCAGCTCAATTCGCTTTTTATTAATAAGATCCTCTATAACATCCTGCAGCTCCTTACTGCACACACACACACACACACACACACACACACTTATGAAACAGATTCTTTTCATTAATTGCTTTAGCTGAATCTGTGTGTGTGTGAGACTCACGCAGCTCGTTGGTGTTTCTGTCGTACATTCTTAATTCTGAAGTAAAGATCAGGTTTAATTAAAACTGTCTGCCACGTCTCAAAGTACTTCTGGATTTTAGACAGAAGCTTCTGTTCTGTAACAAACACAGAGTTCACCTCATCATCACTGCAGACACCACCACCATCTTCATGTCACTGATGTGTGTGTGTGTGTGTGTGTGTGTGTGTCACTGACCATCGATTGAGACATTGAGGAAAAGGCAGTTAGAAATGTCCACCACGATGCACCGCAGCAGGTTCAGAACATCCACGCGTCCCTGTGCGTCCGTCAGCAGATTCAGGTTGTCCAGGTGCTTCTGAGTGGAGAACCTGCAAATCTCCATGGTCCTCTGCAGACCGGGACCTGTCAGCGCTGTTCCATCAACACAGAGGATTTAAAAGGGTTCATATAGATTCAGATTCAGAACCTGAAACCATCAGACTGACATCCATCATAAAGAACCCAACAGAAGCTCCTTTAGATCAGATCCAGCTTTCTGTCTGAACCAAGGTTCAGTTTAAAACGTTCTGAAGGTCCAATAAAGAAACGGGAAACATCAAAGTGAGTGAGAACTAATGGACTGAATTTAATGAATGAATGTGGAGTGAGTGAGTGAGTGATCTTCAGATCAGATGGTTTAAGGTTCATGGACGACGTTTGTACCTTTAGTGAAGTAGGAGCGAGCTTGTCTCCAGCGAGCGACGTTACAGTTGAAGATGACTCCCTGGTGGTGCATCCCGACGCAGCGCAGCCCCGCCTCACTCCCAAACCTGCAGGTGTAGTGGGAGTGCTTCAGGACGTGGTACACCGCAGAAGGCCTGAAAGAACCATGAAGGAACATGAGGACACCATCAGCTGATCTCATGAGCATTTCAGCCGCTGCTCTGCGTTACCTGCTCAGTATGAGGGTCACCTCGCCATCAATCCAAACTCGTACTATATCTCCATATCTCTCATTGTAGAAGTTACTCGCTGTTCCGATTCCTGTCCATATAAACCTGCAGTATGAGAAGAACGGACCCAAACCCAGACAGAAGGAGGGACCTGAGAACCACAGCAAACCATTCATCAGAACATCCAAAACTGTGATGACATCATCAATAAAACACTGAATGAACACATGAACAAACACAGGGTTAATCAGATCCAAAGCCCTGTCTCAGGAGAACAAACCAAACATCCAGTCAGTGTTTGGAGAACCTCTTCATGTTCATGAGAGATAAACAGAAATGTGTTGATTCAGCTGACAGAGCTGAACCCTTTAACCTCAGACCCCAAAACCTCCAACCTCAGAC
>JAFMOD010001041.1:352710-368227 GCA_019802435.1 Corydoras maculifer | reverse complement strand
TATATATATATATATATATATATATATATATATATATATATATATATATATTATAATACTCTTCATAAAAATGCTTGTTTTTTTTGTAGAAACTCTTCCGACGAGAGGTGGCACCTCCATTCAAACCTACTGTTGGGCGACCAGATGATACTTTTTACTTTGACTCTGAATTCACAGCTAAAACTCCACGAGGTAAACAGTTGTCAAAGTCAAATATGTATAAGCACAGCAGAAAGACATCTTCATCATCATAGAAGACACATCTTCTACATACGTATTATTAAATTTTATAAGTAAATGTATTTAGAAATTTAGTTTTTTATTAAGGTGGCACGGTGGCTTAGTGGTTAGCACGTTCGCCTCTCAGCGCTAGGGGTTCCCGGTTCGAATCCCCATCTGGGTGGAGTTTCCATGTTCTCCCCGTGTCTGCGTGGGTTTCCTCCGGGTTCTCTGGTTTCCTCCCACTGTCCAAAAACATGGATCAAGTCAATTGAATTCTACAAAATTGCCCCATAA
The DNA here is from genome assembly GCA_019802435.1 of Corydoras maculifer. NCBI lineage: Eukaryota > Metazoa > Chordata > Actinopteri > Siluriformes > Callichthyidae > Corydoras > Corydoras maculifer. Next base: position 367,711 of record JAFMOD010001041.1, on the reverse strand, counting down.
AGATTGTCTCTGTGTGAGTGAGTGTGTGCCCAGCAATGGATTGGCGCCCTGTCCTGGGTCTATCTGTCCAGCGCCCGAAAAGTTCTCCCCTGGATGGGCATGGGGAACCCCACCACGACCCTAATAGAGGATAAAGCGGGAGATAATGAATGAGTTTTTTATTAAGTTATACATTTTTAAATGTATAAATGTTGCGTATCATTAATGAAAAGGGCCTTCGATGAGCATTTCACATTAATATGCACAAGAAATACCTATTTAGAGGTAGTTTTAGAACTCACTTACATAAAAAAGAAATGTTGACTACTGTAATTAGTCACAGAGGAATTTTTCCTCCACATTCAACCCATTCTGCAGTAAAACACACACATATACACACCCTGGAAGCAATTGGGGTTAGGCACCATGTCAGCCATAGTAATTTGTGGGACTAGGAATTAACGTTCAAGTCGCAAAGCTGATTCCTTAACAACAAGCATATGACTGCCCCATTTATATTCTGTTGATAAAGTAAAAAAAATTATTGATTTCATTTTCTTCTATCATTTCTCTGTGTGTGTGTGGGCGTGTGTGTGTAGACTCTCCAGGGGTTCCTCCAAGTGCAAGTGCTCATAAGCTGTTTAGAGGATTTAGTTTTGTAGCATCAGGAGCAGAAGAACAGAGTGAACCTCCAATACAGACCAACACTAGCATTACTACTGTGCTCCAGGTACCGACAGTGATGCTGTATATAAACACACACACACATTCAGCCTCACCACAAACTGATCATAAACATACTTACAAATTCCACACATCATCACATCATTTATATAAACAGTCTCGGTACTGTAAATACACAGGCAAAATTGTTTACAGTACGCATACAAGAAAAGGTTGCTGTCAACACTATACGTACACAGCCGGCACGTTAATGTTTTTTTAAATGTCATAGTATTTGTCCTGTTAAACTAAAAAAGCAGAATACCCAGGGTATTTTCTATCTCATTTACTTATTTTCTACATAGCATTAGTGTGCTGGGCATCTTTACTGGTACTGTTTTTCAAGCACTACCATCAGGTGCTGTATTGATTTAGATCAATAATAAAGGAGGAAGAGTGGGTTTTATTTTAATCCATAATGCCAGTAATACAGTTGAACACAGAACAAAAACTGAGATTGCTATCTGGTAAAGTACACAGCTGATGTCAGTATAGTTGGTTTTCTCCATGGCTTCTGACTTGTGGTGTTCTCATTTGTAAGTCGCTTTGAATAAAAGCGTCTGCTAAATGTAAATGTAATGTCATTGTGTATGTTGTGGAGGTGCACTGTGGCTTTTCTCTTGTCTTTTCTCTAATTTGATTAAGGAGAAATGAAAGAGTAGTAAAGCTATATTATTTTCAGGTTTAATGAAAAGATAGCTTTAAAATGTTACAGGTTTCATATGTCTAGATTTGTAGCTCATAGTGAATATCTTTTTTAAATATCATATATTTTTATATCTTTTAGCAGCAGCAGCAGACTGACATAATAGTATGTTATTGGGCTGGCATATGGACTGCAGATAGAGATGGTGTTTTTCCCAGCCAAGAATTCTCTCTCTCACCTTGCTTTAAAGCAAACACTTCTCATGTGGAAGCCATCACCTCACTTAATTTTCTGGCTTTGCATCTCATTCATTAAGCAACACTTGATAACTCTAACACATTTCATTAAAATGCATTTTATACACACAACAGACATCTAACGATGTGTATCTTGTTTGATGGGACCTGGGCCCTAGTAGGATTTGGTCTGTGAATGCCTATGAACCGAGACAAATCTTTTTCAGGCTATATTTACTGTAATACATAAATGTATGTTTGTGTGTGTTTACAGCAGCGTACATTAGCATTCAGTGATGTGTATGATGTGAAGGAGGATATTGGTGTGGGCTCTTACTCCATCTGCAAACGGTGTATACACAAGAACACAGGCATGGAATATGCTGTAAAGGTAATTAACAGACAAACACAGCAGGTTAATACAGCAGAATGCACCAGCTACTCCACTTTGTCTAGTTAATCATACATATTGTAAGTTAGTAAGTTGGAAATATTTGATATGTTATTGTTAAATTAATGAATGCATTGTTTGCTTGCAGATAATCAATAAGGAAAAGCGAGATCCAGCAGAAGAGGTGGAAATTCTACTCAGATATGGTCAACACCCCAACATTATTACACTTAAAGATGTAAGTAATAGTTCGGGTCTGTTGCATTATAGATCAGAGCTTTGAAATTTTGACTGGAACCCTATTTTTTTAAAGACAACTTTGTACTATATTTATTGGTTTCTGTTTGAACTTGCTTATCACAGGTGTATGATGATGGACATTCAGTGTATCTGGTTACGGAGCTGATGAAGGGAGGAGAGCTGCTTGATAAAATCCTTAGACAGAAATTCTTTTCCGAGAGAGAAGCCAGTGCCGTGTTGCACACCATCACCAAAACTGTGGATTATCTACACAAGCAGGGGGTCAGTAAATATTTACACATTGTGATAGCCCAGTGATGCAGTATCGATAACTGTCACTTTAAAGAAAGAGGGTCCCTGAGTTGTGGGCTGCAACAGTCTATATTGTTGAGTGTTTGCATGTTCTCCCTGTGTCTATCTGGGTTTATCTGTTTTCCTCCCATAGCCCGAGGACCTGTATGTCAGGTGATTATATTTTAAATGTAACTAATATTAATTCAATTTAATTAATAGTTGCAAAATGTTGAATGCCAGTGTCCATGTGATAATATAATTTAAATACTTGGTAATATTCTCACTGGTTTAATATTTTAATTGTAGCAGGTGCATAGTAGTGAGTTGCGGTGCAGTCATCCAGTGGTTAGCACATCTCACAAGCAAGGTTTGATTTTTGGTTGAGGCAAACAAATGTCCTCCACATACATGTGCAGGACTCCTCTCAGAGTCCAAAGACATGCTGCTGAGTGTATTAGAAATGCTAAATTATCCCATGTCCATCTGTCCTTTCATTATCTTCCGCTTAATCCTCTACTAGGGTCGTGGGGGGATTCCTCATGGACAGGGCGCTAAACAATTGCTGGGCGCACAGTCATTCAAACAGACACACACACATTATATAGAGGCAATTTAGAGCAACAGTTTACCCCTAATCCATGTGTTTGTAGGAGGAAACCAGAGAACCATAAGGAAATCATAACTGTTTTCGTCAGGAGATCACAATTAACTATGTCAAGATATTAACTTGCTTAATAAACATATAAGTGACATGCATGATTTACTTTTGCTGGTAAAGCATTAATGCATATCTGCTAGCCAAACAACAAACTGGCTTTACAGTTATGCAGGTCAAGATAAACTGTGTTTGTGGTTGTAGGTCGTACATCGTGATTTAAAGCCCAGTAATATCTTGTACGTGGATGAATCTGGGAATCCGGAGTCCATCAGAATCTGTGACTTTGGATTTGCTAAACAGCTAAGAGCTGAAAACGGCCTGCTGATGACCCCCTGCTACACTGCTAACTTTGTTGCACCTGAGGTAAGGTACACACATATTTAATCAGAAGCTTGATTAAATAACTAACTGACTTTATATTAGACAGATGGCAAGATTACAACTGATTTCCATCCATCCATTATCTTCTGCATAATGTTCTACTAGGGTCGCAAGGGGCTGGACTGATGCACTCAGGACAGGATGCCAATCTATCGCTGAGCACACTTACTCACACAGATTCACACAAAAACACACTCTATATGGGGCAATTTGGAGCATTCACTTGACCTTTATCCATGTTTTTGGACTGTGGGAGGAAACCGGAGAACCCGGAGGAAACCCACATGGACATGGGGAGAACATGGAAACTCCACCCAGATTAGGTTTCACGAATTCCAAAAAGCAACTGATTACAACTGATTTAACTTACTATAATCCCATTATAACATTGTTCTCTACATAAAAAATCTTTTTTTTACTATATTTATTGCTTAACAAAAACTAATTGTTTTGCTTATTTAAAAATTTTGTGTAAAAATTATTTTTTTCGATGTTTATTAAGGCAACCATTGACTCAATCATTAAGACAAGATTATAGTTTGTCTCTAACCTTCACTAAACTGCATCCACAGACAGTAATTTATTATACAAATATATAAGCATCACAGAGCGGCACGGTGGCTTAGTGGTTTGCATTCTCTAAATTGCCCTATATAGAGTGTGTCTGTGTGAGTGAGTGTGTGCCCAGTGATGGATTGGCGCCCTGCCCTGGGTCTATCTGCCCAGCGCCTGAGACGTTCTCCCCTGGATGGGCATGGGGAATCCCACCGCGACCCTAATAGAGGATAAAGCGGGAGATAATGAATGAATGAATAAGCATCACAAAGTTTAACTCTTAAAAAACATTGTACAACAGGATTACTGGAGAAAATCTATACTGAAATATGTTTAGTACTTTATTTTTGTGCCTTGTGGCCAATACTCTTAGTTTTTTCAATATACAAGGCCTCGTTAGGCTCAGGCATTCATTCTAATGAGATCCAATGTCTAATTTTGTATCATTGCCATGCTGATTAAGCCACAGATTTTTTCCCCTCTGATTTCTGTCTGCTTTACTGACATATCTGGATAACCATGTGTCTGAACATGTTTCTACAAAGTCATCTTTTCTAACATTATGACGATCAGACCATTTTAACTCAGCGAGCTGTTCACCATTGCTCCAAGCTCTCATCATCATCCCTGATTGACTACTAAAATACATTACCTGCTGGTCTTCCATCTTGTGTGATCAATCCTCATCAGCTGATCCTAAACTGGTGTTCAACCAATCCAATCAATGTTTTATAATTCCACTACTCATGTGTTTTTATTAACATGCAGGAGTTGTCCGCTATTGATACAGGGTCCTGACACTGGATAACTATTTCTGGTTCTGCTCCCTCTTGCCTAAACTCTATTCTGCAAAGATTGTGCTTTTACATGATTCCAATGGTGCAATTGTGTTCCTAGGTCAGTCTGTAATCTTCCTAATCTGTGTCCTTTAAAAAGTAATAATTTAGGCATTGATCCACATTAGCAAATTGACATAAGTATGCAGTTAAGGTGGTTACTCTACTGACTTTACTGGTGTTTTCTTACTTGTAAGTGGCTTTGGAGAAAGGAGTCTGTAAAATGACTAAAGGTCATTGTATAATAATGTTTCTATGCATGTGTGTGTAATGTGCATTCTTGTGTGTAGGTGCTGAAGAAGCAGGGCTATGATGAAGCATGCGACATCTGGAGTCTGGGTGTTCTTCTTTACACCATGCTGATAGGGTATCACATCTACATTCTTAGTAAAACACATACCATATAATTACAATGAGCTAGGTGGTGAATTTCCAGCAAACCCAAATAAATCTTCTCATTAATTTATTAAGCAGTGGTTGAAAAATCTAAAGCTTGTCAACAATATGCTATATCCAACTATTAAATTGGATTCTGCTTGGTTGGGACTCCATTACTAACTTTTTTGAGGGTTGTTGTGATATAAAACAATAGGGTAATTTCACAGATCTTAAAATAAAAAAAAATTGGTTTTGTGTGTCCTTTGCTCTTACTGACGCACTGTTTTTACATACATATCCAATGTCACTGTATTTAATTTCATCTTAAATTGCATTTACTTGAGTTGGACCACTGTAAAAAAAAATTCTGCACTGCATCTAAATCTAAGTATGAAAATGATCCCACATGTTGTCTTCAATCACTTATTTACATATTTTTTAGAATCCTGGCATATGCCTCTTCTATTGAGGTTAAATATATGTATTAATATATATTAAATGTTTTTTAATTTCAATTACTAACCAACTCTAGGTAGTGTATGAGGGTGTTCAGTTACTTATTTAAAACTTGCCTTTGTTTGGCTTTTAATATGTATGTTCTATAATAACACAATGACTGTAAGATACATAATGTGATTGGCACTTAAAAACTTTCGATAGTCTACATTAAACACGTGCATTTTCATTTCCTTTAGCAAAAGAATATTACATTTACTTGTTAACTAAATTAAGTATTCATCATCCTTTTGAAGGTTCACTCCGTTTGCAAATGGCCCAGATGACACACCAGAGGCTATTCTGGCTCGAATTGGCAGTGGTAAATTTTCTTTGACCGGTGGATACTGGAACACTGTCTCCAATGAAGCTAAGGTCCTTAAACTTACACATCACCCACATGCACTGTACAAAATACAGACTCCCTCATTTACACAACTATAAGAATTATTGTGTTGTAATGTTTGAGGAAGAACTTTGTATAAAGAAGACTTGTTTCCTTTACAGGATCTGGTTTCAAAGATGCTGCATGTGGATCCTCACAAAAGGCTGACATCGTCTCAGGTTCTGCGTCACCCTTGGATTGTGCTTAAAGACCAGCTGCCCAAATACCAACTCAACCGCCATGAGCTGCCACCGCAGCAAGTCAAAGTAAGACATTCTCTCTCTTTTTTGTCATAATGAATTGCTCAATGTTCCATGAATATGAGGTATGGAAACTAAGCTGCCGTCCCCATTTGGTCATCTCATCTTATACTTATTAAATCCTCTACATGGGTTATAAGGCTGGTTCCTCATGTCAGTCCAAGGGTAAACATTTCAAGCGCCACTACACCCAGGACAGGGCATCAATCCATCGCTGGGAACACATTTACTCACTCACACAAATACACTGTATGGGGCAATTTGGAGCAGCCAATTCACCTTGAATTCATGTTTTTGGACTGTGGGAGAAAACTGGAAAAAAAAAAATGTCGACACAGGGAGGACATGGAAACTCTATCCAGAATAGGATTCCAACCTAGATCCCCAGTGCTGAGAGGTGGATGTGCTAACCACAACATCACCATGCCACCTCATTTGGACATCTCATCTCACTATCTTCCATTACATCATCTACTAAGGTCTACTACGTTCTCCAAATGCCCATCTAGGGGAAAACATTAGGGCTGTTTAGTTATTTGCTTTAAATTGCTACATTATTATTTTGCATTATATATTTGTAATCTCAACGTGGTCATTGTGCAAGCCATTAAGGGGTTTAAATGAGCTAAAAAGGTTTTTAAATATTAGTCCTAATTTTAAAAATGCAAATATCTATCAAGCTTAAGCTACTAGTGTCAAAAATATGTGCTTTTCATTTAAACATTCTTAATTAACTGGATCAAGTTTGTATTTACAACAAATTATTTCAGTGTGGTTTTGAATTTATTAAGCTCTTTAACATTTTAATTTCAAGGGTGCCACAGTGGTTTAATAGTTAGCACATTCGCCTTTTGGTGCTTTCATGTGGTGTTTTCATGTTCTCCACGTGTCCATGTGGGTTTTCTCCAGGTTCTCTTGCTTCCTCCCACAGTCCAAAAACATGGATTTAAGGTGTCTCAGCTGCTCAAAATTGTCCCTATAGTCTGTGTGTCCTCAGACCTGGTAGAGAGTGAGGGTTGTGTCAGGAAGGGCATAAAATGCGAGTTCATCGTTGTGGCGACCAGTAAATAATAAAGAGTAAAACACCAAAAGAAGAAGAAAAAGAACATTTTAATTTCACAATGTATATTTAAATTTGCCAGTTTTTGTTGTAATTATTAAATTATTGTTAAAAAAAAATCGGTCACAGACATACATTTATATATTTATCAGATGAAGCTGTTTTTTGTTTGTTAAATCTTTTTAAATTAAAATCTTTTCAAGAAGTATTTATAATATTGTGAAACTTCAGATTCGAACTTTGTGTGTGTTTATTAGGAGGCGATGGCTGCTACGTACTCTGCGCTGAACAAGAAAAGTTCTCCGATGCTGGATCCTGTTGGATGTTCTACATTAGCGCAACGTCGTGGGATTAAAAAGCTCACCTCTACTGCACTTTGACCTTTCACTGCTGAACTTCTCACTCAAAAGCTTTGGACCAAAACTTTAAAAAGGGAGTCAAATTGCTTGTACAATCTTCTTTTTTACAGTAATTAGCTTTATACCATATGTGTTATTTTCTGTGCACATATGTTCATGTTTGTAGGGATGTGGGTTTATAAATATGACTTGAGAAATATTTATAATATTGCATACAGGAGGCAGACCTGTATGTAGAGATTAATCAAATAACAATGATATAGCAGTAATTTGAAACTTGCTACATTTAAATTCAACCTACTGAATTTTTTTGCGTGTTTTTTTTTTATATTAGTTGATTATTTGTTCCTTAACAGCAGTTATCAGCAACAGATAATTACAGTTCTAATTAATTTGTATTCAGTCAGACTAGTTTAAAAGAAAAGTCACCGAAATGTATTCCCAAAGCAGAATTACTGCTGTTTTTGTATTGATTGTTAGTAGATTTAGACTTTTTTAAGTTTAGGGGTTAAGGGCATGAATTAAAATGTTATTTGTTGTAATAATTTTTAAAGTGTGGATAATGTGGTAAATATGAAAGTGAGCATATTGTTTGTTCTTGGGCATTAGGATATGTAATTATGGGATTTTGGATTGGACTTGTCACCGGGATGTTTACTTGCCGTGCCTTGTGGAAATTGTCAAAGACTCCGTTTTTTTAATTCGGAGACTAAAGGATTTTTAAAACAATTTGGTGGCAGGCCTAAAACCGTTTTGGTTACATTTCTGAAAAATATTATTCTGTGTCTTTGATTATCTAATGTCAACTTATTTACTGAAATTCTGAAGAAATATATGGCTGCTTTACCTGCAACAGATCAATAGTGATGATTGTTGATGAATGTTAATCTATAGACAAATCAAGTGACTCCTCATTTATTTGTTTCTATTTTGTTAGTTTTCTTTTCAGGACATTGGTAAGGAAATGCTTATTAATTGTTATTAATTATGCAAACTTAATTAAAAAGAGCCATTTTTTTCAAACAGTGGCCATTTCAGTGTGAATGGTGGGACTTCAGTATGAGTGTTATAGGAAGGTTATTAGTAGTGTAGTTTCGAAGCTGCGCACCAAAGTGAAATTCTCCAAGCACTTGGTTTAATTAAAGATGCACAAATTTACAATACACTTTTATCTAACACTCCATCATTCTTTACCACTTTGTTTTGATGTATAACATTCAAACTCCACTGGGTTGAACATGTGATCAACTATTAAACATTTTAAAGAGAATAGTAAAAATTTATTATTTTTGTACATGAGTGCAGTTCCATTACTGTGTGTGTTCAAATCAGTTATGAAATACAAATAAAAAAATATTTACAAAATAAGTTGTTTGAGTTGTCCTATCAGAACTTGTAATTTATCCAAAATATGTACAGTATACAACAAAAAAAACGCACTTTTACAAAGCCTGGGGTTAAAGTAAGTAGAGGGTAATCAAAGGTAATCAAAAGATGGTGTTGCCCAAAGTTTGTGAACCTGTTCAAGTTGCTCTAGTGATGAATGTTACCTGGTGAGTTCACTTTACCTTGGTGCTAATTCTCACTCCGTCGTGTTCACCACTGCAAAATGGTGGCACAATCTTCCAAAATCTGTCCGTAAGGCAGTCACATAGCATTTTTAAGAAACAACTCAAAACATCTTTTTCACAAACACTTGTGAAAGTAAATAATAATAATAAAAATAAAAGTGTTAAATAAAAAACACGGTGGCTTAGTGGTTAGCACGTTCGCCTCTCAGCACTAGGGATTCCCGGTTTGAATCCCCATCTGGGTGGAGTTTCCATGTTCTCCCCGTGTCTGCGTGGGTTTCCGCCGGGTTCTCCGGTTTCCTCCCACAGTCCAAAAACATGGATCAAGTCAATTGAATTCTCCATATTGCCCCCTATAGAGTGTGTTTGTGTGAGTGAGTGTGTGCCCAGCGATGGATTGGCGCCCTGTCCTGGGTCTATCTGCCCAGCGCCCGAGACGTTCTCCCCTGGATGGGCATGGGGAACCCCACCGCGACCCTAATAGAGGATAAGCGGGAGATAATGATTGAATGAATAAAAAACACAGAGTTGTTGATGCTCAGCAGACATGGAAAGGTTATAAAACCGTCTCTAAAAGACTACACCAGTAAATAAGTTGTGTACAACTTAAGAATGTTAAGCCTATTGTTTCTCTGCTCAGATGTGGTCAACAATAAAGGCATGCAATGGTCACAAATTAATTTTTTATTCAATATTTTTTTATCTTCCACTTAATCCTTTACTAGGGTTGCGTTAGAATGTTTTGAACTCACACCGACAAACACGCATTATATGGGTAATTTAGAGCATTCAATTTACTTTGAATCCGTGAACTGTGGAAGGAAACCGAAGAACCCACATGAATACAGGGAGAACGTGGAAATTCCACTCAGATTGGGATTCAAACCTGGATCACGAGTGCTGAGAGGCAAACTTGCTAACCACTGAGCCCAATCTGGGTGGAGTTTCCATGTTCTCCCTGTGTTGGTTTCCTCCGGGTTCTCCAGTTTCCTTACACAGTCCAAAAACATGGATTCAAGGCAAATTTCCATCCATCCATTATCTTAATCCTCTACTAGGGGAGGGGGGGAGGGAACATCTCGGGCACTGGGCAGATACACCCAGGACAGGGTGACAAGTCGCTGGGCCCACACTCACTCACACAGACACGCACGCACTAAACAGGGCAATTTTGAGAATTCAATTGACTTCATCCATGTTTTTGGACTGTGGGAGGAAACCGGAGAACCCGGAGGAAACCCACGCAGACACGGGGAGAACATGGAAACTCCACCCAGATGGGGATTCGAACCGGGAATCCCTAGTGCTGAGAGGTGAACGTGCTAACCACTAATTATCAACTGTAAATTACACTTCAGTTCGATTTGTGTTAAAAAGAAAAAAAATGAATGTATTCATCGTGGATAGTTCTTATTATTAGACTTTATTTGAAAGAGTTACAGTAATGAGTCTACACATTATTACACTTTATTTAGAAGCAGGGTTCTTTTTTAATCTAAACAATTTACATAAAGTTTGGGTTTGGTGCGCGTGCGCAGTCGGGGCTATAGCGGGAACTAGCAAGCTGCGTGAGCGAGGTGAACTGTTGTCTCCACGTTACAGTGAAGCTTCCACAGATTCATTCCGTAATTCTGTAATTACAGCAGCCTCAACAAGCAGCAGCGACCAGTCTACTATTAAATATGCCGAAAAATAAAGGTAAGCCTGAAACAAATATTGTTTTTAGAGTATTAAGAAAGAGTTTAGAGCATTATGCTAAATGCTAATGAGGGGAGCATGGTGCAGCATCTGTTTCAATAAACGCTCTGTCTGTCTAAAATAAAAATAAATGTCATGCTTATTCATATTACATATTATATAATCAATCATATTTATATTTTATTTATAAGTCATCAGGTAATTGTTACTAGTGGTTTTGGCTGTTGTATATTCTCATTTTAACAAATTACAGAATTAAGCCGCTTAAAAATACTTAATTACATGATTAAGGCGGAGATTACATAAATACTATTCATTTACAAGCATATTGAAACATTTAACGTGTAACATCTGGAATGTTTAAAACGTTCTGTAACACAACTGATTTGAAGTTCTAAGTGACGTTCCATTAGTTGTATCTCTAACCATCTTTCAACGTTCCTTTATACTCTGTGGACGGTGGAGGATTTATACAAACATTTACATTTAGGCCTTTATCCAAAGTGACTTACAAATGAGAGAACACAAGTGAGTAGTTAAGGTAAAAACAGCTACACTGTAGAATTATCAAACCTGATCATTATCCTTTATTATCCACCCATCCATTATATCCACTTTATCCTCTATTAGGTTCGTGGGGGGCTTCCCCATTCCCATCCAGGAGAGAACGTTTTGAGCACTGGGCAGATGCACCCAGGACAGGGTGCCAATCTATCGCTGGGCACACATTCACTCACACAGACACAGGGAGAACATGGAAACTCCACTCAGATTGGAATCCCTAGCGCTGAGAGGCGTCATCCTTTATTATATTTTTTTTATATTGAGTGTTCGTGGATGAGATGTTTTGAGTTGTTGCTCAAAGATGCTTAGCCTTATGGACAGTGTTGGGAGGATCTATCATCATTTATCAATGGTGAAAGATATGAAATGTAGTTTCTTTGTAGTTTTGACATAATTTGGGTGTCTTTTTAACTCACTTTTTTCTTTATTCTTCATTTTCAAATACATGCACATTGACAATTAGATTAATTTACAGATTAACACACTTTGTCTTCTAAGGTGTGTTAGGGAGTGGTACCACAAGCCCTTCATTCCTGTTGCAGTAATACTATACAAATCAGCACTGCTCTAAGTAACCACTCACTGCCAAATTGACAATAACACTGCAATAACTATTCAGTTATTATATGTGCAATATATTTTTTTTTACTTTATTGCTGTGCTATCTGTTGTCTTTTATAGATTTTTTTCTACTGTCTTTCCTCTGATTTATATGTCTGTATTATATTATGTGCATAATTAACCACATATTTTTTAATTTTTTATTTATATTTACTTATTTCTATTAATTTTTCTTTTTTTTAAACTACTTCTCTTAATAGGTATCAGCCAGATCTTTTTAACTTTCCCAATTACTGTCACTTTGCTGCTGGGAATGTGAATTTCCCCACTGTGGGACCAATAAAGGCATCCATCTATCCATCGTGGGGGGAACACTTCGGGCGCTGGGCAGATACACCCAGGACAGGGTGCCATTCCATCGCTGGGCACACACTCACTAACACTAACAGACACACACACACACTCTTTATGGGGCAATTTGGAGAATTCAGTTCACCTTGATCCATGTTTTTGGACTATGGGAGGAAATCCCATAGCAATCACACTAATTAAGCCTATACATTAATGATGAACAATTGAGAATGAAAAAAAAAATATATATATATATATATATATATATTCATTCATTCATTATCTCCCGCTTATCCTCTAGTAGGGTCGCGGTGGGGTTCCCCATGCCCATCCAGGGGAGAACGTCTCAGGCGCTGGGCAGATAGACCCAGGACAGGGCGCCAATCCATTCCTGGGCACACACTCACTCACACAGACACACTCTAAATGGGGCAATTTTGAGAATTCAATTAACTTGATCCATGTTTTTGGACTGTGGGAGGAAACCGGAGAACCCGGAGGAAACCCACGCAGACATGGGGAGAACATGGAAACTCCACCCAGATGGGGATTCAAACCGGGACTCCCTAGCGCTGAGAGGCGAACGTGCCACCGTGCCGCCCACTATATATATATATATATATATATATATATATATATATATATATATATATATATATATATATATAGTATATAAAATGTCATTGTCAGTAGTAAAGTGTCCAGTCGTGATCTTATTAATAGTAATTATTAATCTTTTGTCTGTCTATACGTCTTATTTTTCAATTGCCATTTTTTTGTTTAAATATAAGCTATGATTTGGGTTTTTTCTGTTTTAAAAGTGATGTGTGATTTGTGTGTTTGCAGGTAAGGGAGGTAAGAATCGGCGGCGAGGTAAAAATGAAAACGAATCAGAGAAGAGAGAGTTGGTGTTTAAGGAGGATGGACAGGGTAAGTTACCATGATTAACATTACATAACAGATACAGATTTTACAAATACCCTAAACCTCATAGCACATGCAATATTTATACCTAACACTCACAAATACACTGTTAGTGAGTAAAATATTACAATTTAGTTTTTTCTTTTCAATGTCGTGATACTTGCATAAGAGTCTCGCATGCCTTACCTTTCAGGAAGGATATTTTGAGGAAAAAGTTAAACAGGCAAGATAGGCCTGTTTAACTTTGTCCCCTAAACTAAAACTTATAGCTGTGGTAAATATTTGGTATTTGAAGGTTACTGTTGGGTTAAAAAATCCAGACAATTACAAGCTGAAAGAAGTTTGGCCAATGCTAATTTCTTCTTAAATTATTGTTTTTGTTGTTGGTACTTTTTCCTTAATTAATATTGTTATATTAATGCAAATACTTATATATTGTTATATTAAATAAATTGTCATCATAAAATTTTAATGTACTACTACCACCTTTTGTCCAAAATAAGTCTTTTGTATGTAACAAATATATTTTTAAGAAACAGAATATTTTTAAGCCCTTTAATATTATTATTTAAGAGTGGCTTTTGATCATGCTAATTGGAACCTTTAATGCTGTAGAATTTTTCTGTCCACTTTCCCAGACCTGTGCCTTTATTTATTTATTTATGTGTGTGTGTGTGTGTGTGTGTGTGTGTATAGAATATGCACAGGTTATTAAGATGTTGGGTAACGGTCGGTTAGAAGCAATGTGCTTTGATGGAGTAAGGAGACTCTGCCACATCAGAGGAAAACTCCGGAAAAAGGTCAGCTTGTACTTTACTTACAACTATACCTTATTAGCAAGTCCACAGTAATATGTGTAGATTTTAACTCATATACACGCTACTACCTTATTTGAATAAGTTCAACTTACTCTAAGCTTTGAGTGTACATTACTGAGGAAAAACAGCAAGAAATGTTCCACATTTGGATTGCTATAGTCCTTATCATCTTGGTTTTTGGGAAACACTATGTGATTTTCTTTTTATCCTTCAGTATATTAAAGCTGGGGAACCAAACCGTAGAAATAGCTTTGTGCCTCTACTAACAATAGTAGTAAAGCAATTCTGGATTCCGCATGAACAACTTTGTCTGATGTGTTGACCTATACGTTAAGTTCAGGTTAAAAATGGATGTGGAGGTGTGATGTCATAATTTAGTATTTTGTTTTTGTCTGGCCACACATTAATGCAAGCTATACAGATTTAGGTCCAAAAATGCAACTAAAGTTTCTACTTTTTGATTTGTGAATTAGTTCCTAAATGTATGGTAATAATTGTCTGATATCTCCAGGTTTGGATAAACAACTCTGATATCATTCTGATTGGACTTCGAGATTATCAGGTAAGACTTTTCACCCAATTTTCATTTATATATATATATATATATATATATATATATATATATATATATATATATA
>JAFMOD010001041.1:287681-350715 GCA_019802435.1 Corydoras maculifer | reverse complement strand
TTTTCTTTTTAATGATCTGGACTTTGATTGATACAGCAATCTTATGTCTAAATTCATTTTTGTGGGATGGCACAGTTACCATGATGGTTTATGAGTTCATGGTAATGGTTGAATTGAACATGTCCACACCGATAAGTAATATTTATTAATGATGTGTTAATCGTAATATTACATCATGAATCTAAACACCTAATCTAAACATATCACATGCTTTCTGTATTTCAGTCTCAATCACGGTATGTATATTGCTGTCTGACTCTGCATCTCATTCTTGTTCTTTATAGGATAATAAAGCAGACGTTATTCTGAAGTATAATGCAGATGAAGCCCGAAGTTTGAAGGCATATGGAGAATTGCCAGAGCATGGTACGGTTCACATGCATGAAAATGCTCCATCTGTGTGTAAAGTGTTACATACTTTCAATTAGAAATACTTAAAATATTCTTAAGCATATAGAGCTCCAGAGATCTTAAAGAGAAAAGTGAAGATCAAGAAATCAAATGCACATATTACACACATTTCTAATGCATAAATATCATTACTATGAATTCCAAAAGTTTTAGTACTTTAAATAGAACAGCTTTCAATTTATGAATGATAAATGATGCTGTCATAACACCATCACATTAAATGATGTCTTTAAAAGCACAGTGCTTATGAGGTCAGAATCTGAGAAAACTCTTAAGGTTACATTTACATTTAATCATTCAGCAGATGCTTTTAGCACAAGTCAATAGTTAAGGAAGAAAAATGCAACACTGTAAAATTAAACCTCATCATTATGCTGATCATTATCCTATCCTGCATCCACCCCTATTGTGAAATGATTTTGTAGAGTAATGATTTTCTGTCTAATATATATATACAGTGGGTTGCAAAAGTATTCATACCCCTTGAACTTTGCCATATTTTGTCACATTACAACCACAAACATAAATATATTTCACTGGAATTTAATGTGAAAGACCAACACAAAGTGGTATACAATTGTGAAGTGGAATGAAAGTTATACATGAATCAACAATTTTTTTACAAATAAAAAACTGAAAAGTGCGATGTGCAAAATTATTCANTGCAAGGAGGAATGGGCAAGAATTTCAGTCACTAGATGTGCAAAGCTGGTGGAGACATACCCTAAAAGACTTGCAGCTGTAATTGCAGCAAAAGGTGGTTCCACAAAGTATTGACTCAGGGGGGCTGAATAATTTTGCACATCGCACTTTTCAGTTTTTTATTTGTAAAAAAATTGTTGATTCATGTATAACTTTCATTCCACTTCAAAATTGTATACCACTTTGTGTTGGTCTTTCACGTTAAATTCCAGTGAAATATATTTATGTTTGTGGTTGTAATGTGACAAAATATGGCAAAGTTCAAGGGGTATGAATATTTTTGCAACCCACTGTATATATATACACACACACACGCACACATACATGCGTACATGCATACAGACGTGCCTGTGGCTTCCCTATACAAATCCACACTGTTGCTTTGATTACCATGAAAGTTATCCCTCTGACTGTGAAATGCCTACTAGTAGAATGCACTAAATATATACAGCACCGGTGCTCTACTAAAGTACCACAGACATTGAAGGAAGCACTGAAACCCACAAACACAAAAAAAGTCCTAGCCTACCTAAAAATTACCGGACTGAAGTTTCAAATATAAATTAAATTAGCGTCGACATCCAGCTGCATACCTAACCTCTCTTGCCGTGTAAATAACCAAAGGGTGTACTGGGCGTTAAACAAATAAACAAACTAACCAACCATGAAAGTTATCATATTTTACATTACATTGCATTACAACCACCAATAAGAACATAAGCAAGTCAGCAATCGTGCATCTCACAGCTTGATTTTCCCTGGATTTCTCTTTAATGTATGTCTATTTTAACAGTGCAGTGTGTCAAATTAAGAGTACAATAAAATTTACACTTTTTGCCGGTTGTGTCATCAGCCCAGTTGCTAGTACTATATAAGCATAAAATACATGTTTCCACTGTTTTTTAAATTGCCTTCAAAAGATGAAGCCGTTGATGTTATTCCAATGGTGTTGTCCCTCACATATAGCTGACATTGTTCCTGCATTTCTCTCTTAGCTAAAATCAATGAGACCGACACATTCGGACCTGGAGATGATGATGAGATTCAGTTTGATGACATTGGAGACGATGATGAGGACATTGATGATGTGAGTCTAAAGCCAGTGAACTGTCATCATTATTATTAAGAGCAGTTAGTTATGCACGTTCTGTTTCTCTGTTAGATCTGAGACGTGTGGGTGGATCTTGACCGTTCTTCTCAGTACACTACTGGAGTTGGAACTTTTCTGATCTGAAGATCCCAAAACAGAACATTTGATTGTTCTTTTGATCTCTTTTAACTATACTCTCTCACTGACACTCACATGCTTTCTGTCTCTTTTCATACAAAGATGAAGATGACTAGTGCTCATATTCCACATACATATTTTTGTTAGTGTATTTATATTTTATTTCACCAGATTTGGTGAAATTTATATTCAGACTACAAAAAAACACAGATTTACAATAAAAATATTAAACTTTAGTGCCCTTCAGTGTTTAATGTGTGCCTTTAAAATGTGTACATTATAAGGGGGGTGGGGGTGGGGGTGCACGGGGGTGTGTGTGAGCGAGAGAGACAGGGAGATGGATCGGAAACAGTAGTTTTGAATTATGTTGATTTATTAGTGTTCTAAAATCGGTAATTATAGTAGATCTTAAAAATTAGTAAATTCAAATTGAGAAACACGTGATGTTACATCATGTTATTTAATTAACTACTCTGAATTCAGAATGGATATGCAATGCATGAAAGCAGCAACAACAACTAGTGATAATGTTTTTTGTGACTTAATCAGCCTCTTACTTTGTTCTTACATTGTTCTGTGGGGAAAAAATATCAAAGGCTGGCTTTTGAAACCATAATCCTTTCTTTCGTAGACAGGAATAACAGAAAGGAAGAGGCAGACTAAGAAATCTGGCTGTGTCTGTATTAGCATTTCAGATTTTTACACTTGCTGGATCCACTAGTTTACATTTAGTCGTTTAGCAGATGCTTTTATCCAAAGCGACTTACAAATAAGAACATTACAAGTCAGAAGTAATGCAGAAAACCAACTACACTGTAAATTCATCAAACCTGATTGTTATTTGATGCATGTGCCCCCCTTTTTTTTCTTTTTTTTTTAACATGCTGTATCCAACTTAAATTAGTTTTGTAAGTTAATAAACTAAATGATCATTTTAATCATTAAAATGTCAGTATTTAAAGCTGTTAAAGGCTAGTAGTCTCCACTTCAGAAGCTACTCATGACCCACATAACTTAGCCTAAAATAACATAATTCAGCTCCATCTCAAATCAATTTGAGACGGTTTAGGAAACCGGTGACATGAGCTGCTAATTTTTTTAAACCAGCCTTACTAAGTATGTTCATGTATGAACTTATAATGCTTTGCAAATCATGTTGTTTTTTTGTGACATCACAAAGACCCATTATGATGTCATACTGCCATTTTTTTTGTGCTTTTGTGAACTTTCATGTTCATATTTTATCTACCTTATACACAGTACTTATTAAAATTATTAGTTGCAAATGGATGTCTGCATAGGCTTTTCTGATTATTAGAATTACAGTAACAGCTGGCTCCCGTCCAATCCATGGATGAAGGTAAGCAGCCTATAGCAAATAAAGATAGCAGATGAGACACAGCTAAATTGTAATAATCTGGAAAGAAATGCAGAGACATCATGTATTCTTATCTTATGTTCTTTCTCATGATGGAGAAACAAAAAGACTGCTGCCTCTGTGCAGTTTACTGATGATCACATGAACAAGCCAGAAAGTTACCGAAACTTTTGTAGATAAATAGATACCAGACTGAATTCTTGGTTGTACTGAAAGAATAACGCTGCATTCAAACATCTGTGAGGCACAGTGATGGTAATATTATGGTTTGGTTTCTTTTCAGTTGATATTGATGAAACAATATATTTTGTGTCATGGCAGCAAATTCATAAGGAAATATATCAGACATTGTGTACACTTGTAAACCATCTTTCTGACTGGGTTGGTGGAGTCTGATCTGTAGAAATCAGTGGCGAGCATCAACAACCCTTCTGAGGTCTTCGGGAATCGTATTTGTTCATTCTGTGTTGTCCTTTGTAAAGATCATTCTTAGGTAATTCTTTAATAAATTAGTGCACAAACTCACTAATCACATCGATTTGTAATGCCCAATCTTCAATTGTTTTGCTTTAAAAATGTTTTGTGAATTAAGAAAAAATAATAAATTGACGTAATGAAGGGAAAAATAATGAGCATTATTATGTATTTAATATTTACAAGTAGTAAATGTAGATCAAAGCATTATTCATTTGTTTCAGGCATTAATATTGCTTAAGTTCTCATACTTTTAACAAGTGTTTGTTTTCTAATCAGACCCACTTGAGAATGTATCTCTGCGTCAAGGTCAGGATGTACAGAAGGGAGTCACCCAGGGAGTAGTATTATATGGGTCGGTTGACTACAAACGTTCTGATAACAAGAAGTATCCTTATTTTACACTAAAAAGAATAACTTATGCTCGGGCGGGGTGGCCCACAGGTAATCAATCTGAGATGGAAGAGCAGCAAAGGTGGGGCCTGTGCAGGCAGAGCATATGAGGATGGAGTCAGAGTCAGCGGTTGAAGAACAGGCAGATCGCTGCATGGGTTGATGACTGCGCTCTTCTTCCCAGAATTCTGTTGTATTAATAAATGTTATTTCTTCACTCAGAACTGTTGGTGTGATCTCCTCCTTTTCAAACGAATGAGATTTACCCACAGTAACCATGGCTCACTGGATAGAAACTGATTTAGGACAAGACATGTTCTCTGATGTTTATTTATACTTGATTTTCTTTAGACTGGATCTAAATTAGGTACATGAACTAGAACAAAACATGTTCCATGTTTGTGGCAAGGGGGTATCAATAATTGCTGCTGTGGGCTCCATTTGGGCAAAATGAGCCCAAATCTACCTTCTTAATCAACATACTTGACTGAGAGTGAGTGTAAATAGTGGTACCTGTGTTTGGCTTTCATTAGACATGGCTCTTTGCAAATTGAACAAATGTCTTCACCCTGACCCCACAAGTTTGAAGCATATGTCAAAATGCTCGTTATGATCTTTATTTTCCACAGTAAATTTTTAATTGGGGTGGCACGGTGGCTTAGTGCTTAGCACATTCGCCTCTCAGCGCTAGGGATTCCATGTCCGACTCCCATGTTCTCCATGTGTCCGCATGGGTTTCCTCTGGGTTCTCCGGTTTCCTCCCACAGTGCAAAATATAAAGGTCAATTGAATTCTCCAAATTGCCCCATATAGAGTGTGTCTGTGTGAGTGAGTGTGTGCCCAGCGATAGATTGGCGCACTGTCCTGGGTGTATCTGCCCAGCGCCCGAATGGGCATGGGGAACGGCCATGGGGCATGGGGAACCCCCCCGCGACCCTAATAGAGGATAAAGCAGAAGATAATGAATGGATGGAATTTTTTAATTGTCAGGACATGGCTTTATAACACCCCCCCAACCACCAGCAAGAACAGTTGTTTTTTAAGAGGTTATGTTTGAAGGTGCTTAATATCCTTTACATGAAAAGAGTATCTGCTGTGGGACCTCACATTTAAAATAAACATTGAGTCTAAACTAATTTAAATACATAATGTGATAATGTGCGGTGGTTAACAACAAAACACTGCACCGAATCCCACAACACAACGAAAATGTTCGCGGATGGTAATTAGTGTTGTACGGAGCCTCTAAATGGAAGAAAAAGAAATATAAAAAATATAATGCAAGATCTCGCAAAACTTTTATTGTGAGATCTCGCAAAAGTTAATGTGAGATCTCACGATATCTCACAAAACTAACACGGTAACCGTGAAGCTGTCCAGAATATTGAATTTGGTTGCCAATGAGTTCAATCGGGACCCCCAAGTCACAAAACGTTTTTCGACGAGAGTGTCTGCTTGCATTAAGTAGTCGCTTCAGGTGTCTCTCGTGTTGGAATTCATTAAACATAAAAAGACATGAATTGCGCTATTTCTAAGGTTTTTGTTATACTTCGTAATGCCCCCCCCCCCATTCTCGTTGTTAAAAGCCAGTGTTTGGGTTTTAAAGCCAGGAAGAGAGAAAGAGAGCATATACACAACTGTTTACAAGGAGTGTAACATAAAATCGCGGTACTTTGGAAATACAACAAATGTGTCGGAACATTCATTCATTCATTATTCATTATCTCCCGCTTATCCTCTATTAGGGTCGCGGTGGGGGTCCCCATGCCCATCCAGGGGAGAACGTCTCGGGCGCTGGGCAGATAGACCCAGGACAGGGCGCCAATCCATCGCTGGGGTGTCAGAACATCACTCTGAGATAAAAGAAGTTGAAAAGTTGAAAAATATATTTAATATTTAAAGTTAAGTTTTAAAAATGTAGTAAATGTAGTTGTTGCAATGTAGTTAAATAGACTGAAGTATGTATTTTATTTTTTAAGGTTAAGTTTTAAAGATTTGCAAAATATGAATGCACTCTGTAAAGTCTGTATTTTAATTTTGATTAAAGGCTAATGCACTGTAGTAAACTTTGGAATTAATTTATTTAGAATGATTTGTTTTTATAGATTGATAGATTTTTTTTGTTTATGTAAGAAAAATCCAGGCAGCTAAGCGAACCTAATACTGCTCATTTTAATTTAGCGCAATCCTATTTTTTTGTATAAATATAAATTGATGAGGGCGGCACGGTGGCTTAGTGGTTAGCACGTTCGCCTCTCAGCGCTAGGGATTCCCGGTTCGAATCCCCATCTGGGTGGAGTTTCCATGTTCTCCCCGTGTCTGCGTGGGTTTCCTCTGGGTTCTCCGGTTTCCTCCCACAGTCCAAAAACATGGATCAAGTGAATTGAATTCTGCCCCATATAGAGTGTGTTTGAGTGAGTGAGCCCAGCGATGGCGCCCTGTCATGGGTCTATCTGCCCAGCGCCCGAAACGTTCTCCCCTGGATGGGCATGGGGAACCCCCCCGCGACCCTAATAGAGGATAAAGCGGGAGATAATGGATGAATGAATAAATTGATGCAAAAATATTTGATACAGGAAGGAACCTGAAAGTATTGTTTTAAATAAATGTTCTATTTGTTTACATCGTCGTTTCATCTTGTCAATCACATCATTCATTCATTCATTATCACCCGCTTTGTCCTCTATTAGGGTCACGGTGGGGTTCCCCATGCCCATCCAAGGAAGAACGTCTCGGGCGCTGGGCAGATAGACCCAGGACAGGGCGCCAATCCATCGCTGGTCAATCACATCATTTAAACAAAATTTAAAAAGCATTTTTGAATCGAAAATCGGAATCGAATCGAATCGCCAGACACTGAGAGATTCGCACCCATAGTAGGGATGTCCGATCACAGGGGGAGCTGTAGACTTAGGGGGCAGGTAACAGCTCAGGAAGTCCCCACCATATATGGAAGGTCCACTCACACTCATCCACACACAGAAGAACATCCCACCTAAGGGTTAAACACGGGATCTTTGAGAATCAGATCTCGCTCATTAATTTCAGTCGTCTGCCATTGGTGATTTTTCCTGAACACTTGTTTGTCTATTCAGTAAAACGCATTAAGTTCTTCTGGAACAAAGCCGCCGACTTATGACCGTTTTATTGGCACTGATTTGATGTCTTTATATTGCATGCCAATCTGAAAATAAAACTCAATAAAACGTTCTCCGTTGTGATCGTTTATTGTTGTTGACCCGGAAACTGACCTGAAAGTACATCAATTTATAATAAATTTTGGCGAGATCTCGCAATAAATAGAAATATAACTAATCCAGTCCAGTGGCTTAGTGCTTAGCACGTTCGCCTCTCAGTGTCTGCGTGGGTTTCCTCCGGGTTCTTCGGTTTCCTCCCACAGTCCAAAAACATGGATCAAGTCAATTGAGTTCTCCAAATTGGTCCATATAGAGTGTGTCTTTGTGAGTGAGTGTATGCCCGGCGATGGATTGGCGCCCTGTCCTGGGTCTATCTGCCCAGCGCCCGAGACGTTCTTCCCTGGATGGGCATGGGGAACCCCACCGCAACCCTAATAGAGGATAAGCGGGGGATAATGAATGAATAACTATTGCGAGATCTCGCATTATATGTTTTTCCATGTCCCTTTAGGGGCTCCGTAGTGTTGGGATCACTTTTAATTATACAAAGTAAATAAAATATGTATTATATATCCATTAATATATGTTTCCTTTCTGATACCCAAGCAGTCCACGTATCAGTAAGATTTCCGTCGTGATGTCGAAATCAATGCACCTTAGATCTTCAAGTGCACTGTTGGTTTGGTACCCGGCCAAGTGACCCTACAAGAAGACTCTGAAGTCATTTGTAACACAGCCTTTTTGAGGAACGGTCGCCGAGCGATTGACGTCACACTGTTGTGTTTTGCGCCGCTGTGCAGAAATGTTCGGATCGTTTCTTCTGGTTTGAAGGTAAGATTATAAGTTCAGTTTGCTCTTTTGCTTTAACTTAATAAAAATATATACGTGGTTGTTGTTTTGGAGAAGAAAAACTGCAGCGTGCTTTTAAAAGCGCCGCAGAATCACATCATCCATCTGTCCGTGTTCAAAAGTATGTGAACGCCGCTCAAAGCTTAAAGGCTTTAAATACTAACGATTTGGTCACAAATACTAAAGATTTGGACAAATTGTTGCCATATTAAAAGGCAACCACCGCAGTGAAAGATGTGTAATATGACGCACACGAGTAACGTTTAGTTTATTGTTAGTGTTAGTCAACCAAAATAAAAAGCAGAAGCACCCTCAACATTTTAAGCGGCTATTTAACCTCTGTACTAAGATTAACACAAAATTGCATTTTTAATTATAATAAATAATTACACAATTATTTGCATTTATAACCTTAAAAGGAGAGATTCTGATAACTGGTTGCATTTAGAACGTTCGCCTCTCGGCGCTAGGGATTCCAGGTTCGAATCCCATTCGAATCGAACCTGATGGAGTTTCCATGTTCTCCCCGTGTCCGCGTGGGTTTCCTCCCACAGTCCAAAACATGGATCAAGTCAATTGAGTTCTCCAAATTGCCCCGTATAGAGTGTGGTTATGTATATCTGTATGTGTGAGTGTGTGCCCAGCGATAGATTGGCGCCATGTCCTGGGTGTATTTGCCCAGCACCCGAGACGTTCTCCCCTGGAAGGGCATGGAGAACCCCCCCGCGACCCTAATAGAGGATAAAGCGGAAGATAATGGGTGGATGGTTGCAGTTCACTTTACAGTGATGTTTATAACGTCGTATAGTCTTCACCGGTTATAAGCAAGATTTATAATATTCTTCTTGGAACGGAGAAATAAAGGCGTTTTTATTTTTAAAAAATATTTTATTTTAATTTTACGGTATTTCCATTGAAGTGGACAAAAAATCATTTGTGTATTATACCCAATACAATATACATTATATTGTAGACATTGTGTACATTTGTAAACTATCTTTTTGACTGAGTCTGAACTCTAGAGAAAAATTGGGGAGCATCAACAACCCTCCTAAGGTTCTTGGAAATCATAGTTGTTCATCCTGTGATGTCCTTTATAATGACCAATCTTAGATAGTTCTTTAAATTAATTAATCACTCATCACATCAATAGTACCTTGCAAGCATTTGTAATGCCCACCCCCAATTGTTTTGCTTTAAAAAATGTTTTGTAAATTCATAAAATATAATAATATTAAGGCGGCACGGTGGCTTAGTGGTTAGCACGTTCGCCTCTCAGCACTAGGGATTCCCGGTTCGAATCCCCATCTGGGTGGAGTTTCCATGTTCTCCCCGTGTCTGCGTGGGTTTCCTCCGGGTTCTCCGGTTTCCTCCCACAGTCCAAAAACATGGATCAAGTTAATTGAATTCTCAAAAATTGCCCCGTTTAGAGTGTGTCTGTGTGAGTGAGTGTGTGCCCAGCGATGGATTGGCGCCCCCCCCCCCCCCCCCCCCCCCCCCCCCCCCCCCCCCCCCCCCCCCCCCCCCCCCCCCCCCCCCCCCCCCCCCCCCCCCCCCCCCCCCCCCCCCCCCCCCCTATGCTTTCCATAAAAAATGTTCCTTTCAAAATCAAACAAATTTTAAATATGAGCATGTGAGCATATGAGCATCTATATATACTGTTTTTTTCATAATAATATCATTTTTTTATGCAGAATCACACCTTTTTTTTAGCCAGTGGATGTTCCAAATAAATCCCACTGTATCAATTATCTATGCTTTAAATGTTTTTTAGGTTGGTGTTGCATGGAAATAGTGGACCTTGTTTGTTCCTGAATCAACTTCCACACAATGGCAAACTGCATTGTGAAATTTACATGGTGCGCTTGTCGCAAGTACAAGATCCAAGTCCAGGACAGTCACGACAAGTGTTTACTCTGTCTTGGTATCCAGCATGCCAAAGAAGCTGTTTTGGAGTATGGGAAATGCCCGCATTGTGCAAAGATGGACTGGGGCACTTGTATCAAGCGCCTCACCAAAGTGCAGGAGCTGATACACAAGGAGGCCCAGCAGAGAAAAAATGAGATGATGCAATCCCTGCCAAAGCCTAAAACGGAGGTTCCGTCTGCTTCTGACCAAGATGCACAATCAGCAGAATCCATTTGTGCTACTCCAACCACATCCCAGACTGACTGTCAAACTCAAGCTTCACGTTCCTCAAGTGTTCCAGTCATGTTTGCTCTTCTACCTTCTCCCAGTTTGCCGGTTCCCTCTGCTGAAGTGGTTAAAGACACCTTTGCTTCTCATGTTGGTTCGCAACATCCACAAGATCCAGCGGCATGTATGGAGAAATTGACGTCTCCTCAGATCCAGCCATCCGCCTCGCAAAAAAGCCACCATTCCTCAAGATGTCACTCTTGCTGCATGAGACACATAAGTAGGGGATGCAGACGTAAGCGGAAACGCTCTCCGGCTTCATCTCCGAGCTCATCAGAGTCCTCATGTGCGGAAAAGAGCTGGGATTCAGCAAATTTAGAAAGACAACACGTGCAGTTTTTAGAGACAATAAAGCAGAAACTGGAGTCCCAGCAAAAAGCCATGGAATTACAGTGGAGCATGATGGTAAAGAGGCTTGAACACTTGGAGAAAAGGAGTTCCATGGGTTCTAATACCAATTCTGTAGGTATCTCACAAGTCAGTACCATATCACAGGGCCAGCAGACCGCGCCATCTGCTTCATCTTATTTATCTGGACCTATTTCCTCATTAAACATCATAAAAATAGAAGATAGACCTGTAAATATCTCATGTTCTTTGGGCTCAGTTTTGCAACCAGAGGCCCAACATGGTTCTGAATGCCAGGTTTGTATCGGCAATTCCCCAATGGAATCAGCACTCCTTACATCCCAAGACCTCCAGAGTCTTATAATGCGTGCTGCCAAAGTCCTAAAATTCGAAGTCTCCAACTGGTCAAATGATGATCCGCCGGTCATGCAACCTGATTTTGAGGAGCTGGTCCAGGCATCTTGGTCCAACCCCATGACCTCCAAAGCCTTCAGAAGCGAGTTTTCAGACTTGTACAGGCTTCCCAGTTGTCAGTCTCCAGCTTTTGATGACATGCCCAAAGTTGGCGAGTTCATGTCAGCCCTATTTCAAGTGATTAAACCCACAAAAGACAGAGGACCCTCCCTGCCAGGTGAACACTGGAAGTCTGTTGAAGATCTTGTAGAAAAGGCGTATCAGTCTGCTGGCATGCTCACGAAGACGGCTAACTATTTGCGCTACCTATCGGAATATCAAAAACATCTCACAACCGTCATTCCAGAAGAACCTCAGAGGCTTAAAGATGTTCTCACTGAGCTTAATCTGATTGGACAGTTTACCTTTCAGCTCTCGTCACACCAGGCAGAACTCTCTGGGAGGGTCATGGCAGCATCTGTGGCTGTATGTAGACATGCGTGGATGGCTCAGACGAACTACAAGGAATCTCTAAAGGCCACAGTTGCTGATTTACCATTTGTCATCAGCCATTCAGTTAAAGATGGAGCCTCCACCACAGAAGGAGATCCCTCTGGACAGGATATGTGATCTTTGAAAAGAATTGATAGCCATGTTTTACCCCTCAGTTCAATGTGTTTGTTCTATTAAACCAATACATGTTAGTTCATTGCACTCTATACAGTTATTAAAACCTGGAACTGCTAGCAAAATATATGCAAAAGTATGTAAGCATCCTATTCTTGTCCATTAACATGGAGTTGCCCCATATTTACTACCTCATACTGCACAATGCTGGCCATCACATTTATAATGATCTTGATATAAAGATGGTACGGTTCAGTTCAGACAGTAGAGTAGGTAAACTAAAAGTATGGCCAAAAATATGTGGACCCCCCCTTATTATTTTTATTAAACCTTATTCCTGAGTGTGAAAAACATTTTTATATTTAAACATTTGGGGAAGGTCTATTCCTGTGCTCACTTGAGTGTAGACATCATTAGGATGAATTTAAATGTCAGCTGTTTTTATTTTACATCAGTTCCTACAAGTGAATTATTAGAATTTCTTGCATCTCATGTGCATCAGCAATTTTAGATTTGATTTTCTGCTTTTCTCACAAATGTCAATATATGGATTAATATTTTTAAATAATATCTTCCTGACTTGCTTACAGTGTATCTGAAAAGAGTCTGGACTTTCATTGAGAGTAGTGAAGAGATTCACATTCCAGGTCTTCTCATCTATTATTCGGTGTTCTCCTGAGCCCTCAACTGGAAGTCTGACCAAAAAATTTGCTTCTTAATTTTGTTTGCAATATGTATTTAGTTTTGTAGTTATATTATGATCCTACTTCATGGGTAACTTCCTGTTTAAGCAAATACAGTTATAAACACATGTGTGTCATATGTGTTGTGAATAATAAAGCACCCCAATATTTAAATCCTTTATTGCCGAAATGTTTGCTTTTATTAAATGGGTAGTTCCAGGTACCTAAATCTGATTGGCTGAGCTTTTTGTCCAGCCTTAACATCATTGACAATAATGCACTTATCTGGTCACTTTGTATTAATGCGTCATATACAATACATTATTTTCCCGATTGTGTTCTGTAATTTGGCCACAAGATGGCAGTATTTAACTGCTAGAGAAACTGAAAACCTGCTACAAGCAATTAGATTCACTTTAAAAGCTAGATTACATCGCAAAAGACCAGCTTGTCAATGATTTTACTATGATTAAATGCATTTATGAATCAAACCTTGTTTTTTATTATAGCATGTTTGTAACCATTTTATAAAAAACAAGGCATTCAAGGTTGTGCATTATTGTAAATAAATTAAAAACGGGACAAAAGCACAATAATGCACATCCTCTCGTACCTTACTGCTTTATTATAAAACAGTTACACAAGGTACAATATACTTAAATATTGTGTTATAAAGCGTGTGGAAATCTAAGTTTTTATTTTTTTACTTTTGAAGGAACAATTTAAGAAAAACCTGTTTTGGTATAACTGCTGATAGTGTTTAACTCCCCTTATGCATATGTGGTATTAGTAAATTGGATTGACATTAGTATAACTCATCTCTATTACACATTTCGTTTACATTTAGTCATTTAGCAGACACTTTTATCCAAAGCGACTTACAAATGAGAACATCTCAAGTCAATAGGTATGAAGAAAACCAACTATACTGTAGAATTATCAAACCTGATCGATATTAGATGCTGCCCCCCCCCCACTTTTTTTTTGTTCCCTACAACAGGTGTTTGTTAAAAAGATGTGTCTTCAGTAGCTTCCTAAAACTGCCTAGTGACTCTGCCTTACGGAAAGAGTTGGGAAGATCATTCCACCATTTTACAGTGGTGAATGCCACGGAGTGAGAATTAGCTCCTTGGTGAGGTGGAATTGCCAGGCGGCAATCATCACTGGAGCGAAGTGAATGAGCCTGAGTGTCTCTCCATTGGCTCCCTCTTGCCTGCATTCACTACAAGACACTGACTCTGGTCTACAGGACAATCTCTTAATCTGCCCCCTCCTGCCTCCACTCAGTTTTATAAAACATCCACTGAGCTTAAGTGACAAATGTTAGCTGGTGATTCAACCTCATCGTGGTGTTATCACTCCATATTGTTCACCACTGCAACTCCAAACACTTCTTTTTCAAAACCACTTGATATAAAATAGTGTTAAGTAAATCTGGACATCAAAACCATGATCAGGTTTGAAAATTTTACAGTGTAGCTGTAAATAACTACTGACTTGTGTTGTTTTCTCATTTGTAAGTCACTTTGGATAAAACTTCTGCTTTAAATGTATAACAATCCATTGGTTCTGCATCAGTGCCCTTATCTTACGAATACTGTTTTATTAAATGGCTTCATATTTACAAACGTACTTCAAGGATACCACCCTACATTGGATGCAGCTGCTTGGCCATGAAAACTCTCTTTCCATAAATCTCTTTTTATGCTCTGTTCTTGAGCCGAAGGCCACATGAAGTTTGAAGGACAGTAGTGTTAGCAAAAAGTTGTAGACCTCAACATTCACTGACCCACTTTGTCATTTTACATGGCCTGTAACTTTGTTTCCTGTGGAATATTTAGTAGTGAGAAAATTTAATGACAGGCACGTTTGCCTCTCGGTGCTGGAGATCCAGATTCTAATCTGGAGTTTCCATTTTCTCCCAGTGTCTGTGTGGGCTTTTTCCAGGTTTTCCAGAATCCTCCCACAGTCCAAAAATATGGATGCAAGGTAATTTGACTGCTCTGAATTGCCCTTATATAGTGTGTGCCCAGCAATAGATGTTCACTCTATATATACATATATCTCCCTAGTGATGATTGTTGCCTGGTAATTCCACCTCACCGAGGTGCTAATTGGTGTAACGATCTTCCCAAATCTGCCTGTAATGCGGAAATACATTTGCATTTGGTCATTTAGCAGACGCTTCTATCCAAATTTACAAGGTGACCACAGGGTCAATCACAACACCCTGGAGCAATGAGGGTTGAGGGCCTTGCTCAAGGACCCACACTGGTAACTTCAGTGGAGCTGGGATTTGAACCGCCAACCTTCAGATTGAGAGCCCAACGCCCAAACCACTGAACTACCACGCCCAGAATTACTTAGCATCTTTAAGAAACAACTTAAAACATGTCTCTTTCACAAACACCTGATATTCATTCATCCATCCCTCTATCCATTATCTTCCACTTTATCCTCTATTGGGGTTGTGTGTGTGGGGGGGGGTTCCCCATGCCCATCCAGGGGAGAATGTTTTGGGCGCTGGGCGCCATTCTATCGCTGGGCACACACACACACACTCTATACGGGGTCATTTTGAAGAACTATATTGACCTTGACCCATGTTTTTGGACTGTGGGAGGAAATCGAAAAACCCAGAGGAAACCCACGTGGAAACGGTGAGAACATGGAAACTCCACCCAGATGGGGATTTGAACCAGGAATCCCCAGCAATGAGAGGTGAAGATGCTAATACTTATGTAAATATGATTTCTTTGTTTTTTAATTTTAATAAATTTTCAAAACTCTCAAGAAAACTTTTTTCACATGGTCATAATGGGGTATTTTGTGTAGAATTTTGGAGGAAAGAGATTAATTGAATACAATTTGAAATAAGGCTGTAACGTAACAAAATGTGGAAAAAGTGAAGCGCTGTGAATACTTTCCGGATTCACTGTATATATATATATATATATATATATATATATATATATATATATATATATATATATATATATATATATATTTAGGGCGGCACGGTGGCTTAGTGGTTAGCACGTTCGCCTCTCAGCACTAGGGATTTCCGGTTCGAATCTCCATCTGGGTGGAGTTTCCATGTTCTCCCTGTGTCCGCGTGGGTTTCCTCCGGGTTCTCCGGTTTCCTCCCACAGTCCAAAAACATGGATCAAGTCAATTGAATTCTCTAAATTGCCCCATGTAGTGTGTCTGTGTGAGTGGGTGTGTGCCCAGCGATGGATTGGTGCCCTGTCCTGGGTCTATCTGCCCAGCGCCCGAAACGTTCTCCCCTGGATGGGCATGGGGAACCCTACCGCGACCCCAATAGAGGATAAAGCGGGAGATAATGAATGAATGAATATATACACTCACCGGCCACTTTATTAGGTACACCTGTCCAACTGCTCGTTAACACTTAATTTCTAATCAGCCAATTACATGGCGGCAACTCAGTGCATTTAGGCATGTAGACATGGTCAAGACAATCTCCTGCATTTCAAACCGAGCATCAGTATGGGGAAGAAAGGTGATTTGAGTGCCTTTGAACGTGGCATGGTTGTTGGTGCCAGAAGGGCTGGTCTGAGTATTTCAGAAACTGCTGATCTACTGGGATTTTTATGCACAACCATCTCTAGGGTTTACAGAGAATGGTCCGAAAAAGAAAAAACATCCAGTGAGCGGCAGTTCTGTGGGCGGAAATGCCTTGTTGATGCCAGAGGTCAGAGGAGAATGGCCAGACTGGTTTGAGCTGATAGAAAGGCAACAGTGACTCAAATAGCCACCCGTTACAAGCAAGGTAGGCAGAAGAGCATCTCTGAACGCACAGTACGTCAAACTTTGAGGCAGATGGGCCACAGCAGCAGAAGACCACACCGGGTGCCACTCCTTTCAGCTAAGAACAGGAAACTGAGGCTACAATTTGCACAAGCTCATCGAAATTGGACAATAGAAGATTGGAAAAACGTTGCCTGGTCTGATGAGTCTCGATTTCTGCTGCGACATTCGGATGGTAGGGTCAGAATTTGGCGTCAACAACATGAAAGCATGGAAGGCAAAAGGGGGTCCAACCCGTTACTAGAATGGTGTACCTAATAAAGTGGCCCGTGAGTGTATATATATATATATAGAGAGAGAGAGAGAGAGAGAGAGAGAGAGAGATGGGTAGGAGAGGGCACAGTGGCTTAGTGGTTAGCATGTTCACCTCTCTGTGCTAGGGATTCCTGGTTCGAATCCCAATCTGTGTGGTTTCCATGTTCTCCCTGTGTCCGCGTGGGTTTCCTCCGGGTTCTCCGGTTTCCACCCACAGTCCAGAAACATGGATCAAGGTTAACTGAATTCTCCAAATTGCCCCATATAGAGTGTGTGAGTGAGTGAGTGTGTACAAGCGATACACCCTGTCCTGGTTGTATCTGCCTAGCGCCCAAGGCACTTTCCCCTGGATGGGCATGCGGAACCCCCTAGACCCTAGTAGAGGATAAAGCAGAAGATATTGGATGGTTGGATGGATGGGACCTATGAAGGGGATGGGTTGCCTCATAGTATAATGATGAGGTTTGAAAATTCTACAATGAAGCTGTTTTCTCCTTAACTACTGACTTAAGGTGTTCTCATTTGGATAAAAGCATCTGCTTAATGACTAAATGTAAATGAAGATGGAAATGGGATCGCGGTGTGGGCTTTAGCGCCACATCGCTTCAGCTCTGTGAACATCTCCGTACACGTGGCACAGCGCGGGGCCGCGCGACCTCGCGAGGGAAAGGGGCGGCTTATCGGAGCGCGCGGGGGATTGTGGGACGGCGGTGGCCTAGTCTGTACAGACAGGCGAAGTGAGCAGTGGGAAGAGAATCAAGCCCTTTTCTCACGTTAGCGTATCCGTACGACAGAAAGCGGGCCATGGGGCAGGAGGACATCATGAGCACGGCGGAGGACGTGGCGGATCAGGTGAGAGGCTCACTGTTACCCCGGGGGCGACCCCAAACTGCTGTTAGCTGGCTATGCTAATTAGCGAGCAGAGTTCTTGTGCAAGTCAACGACAGAACACTGGATCACTGTTCTGCTCTCTGACAGCTCAAAGCTTCATAAAGTCCGCGTTCCGAACGAAGGAAGACTCTGAGACTTCACTATTTTAATAAAGTGTTCTAAATGTTTAATATACACGTAACTGTAGTCAAGCCTTGTAGCTTGCTGGCTAATTAAACTTTTTTATGAGGAGTTGGTTCTGCTTGTTGGCTTATTTACTGAAGGTTCTAGAATTATAGGAGTTTACATATTACTTGGGGAACGTCGATAACAAATCTGTGCATTGTGACAAGTTGACTTGTAATATAATACACACACACACACACACACACACACACACACACACACACTGTAACAGCGTGCAAATGAGAACTGCAAAAATTGTTTTGTAACACAATTAATTGCTTCCTTTTTTAATGAACGTAAGCATGTTATGATTAGCTGGTAAAATGATTAGGTACAGTACCACTAAGTAAGACCTTTAATAGAATATGATGCATATAAAAACAGCCCTGGTTGTCATTGTATTCTACACACATCCTACACCCTTCCCAAACTCTTGTATCAAGCATAAAAAGAACAGTAGGTTGTATGGTGTATATATTTAAACCTTTAATTGCCACCTGTTTTGTTTGTATTTATTTAAATGTTTACCTTATGGCCTGTGTTAAGCTATTAACCATCTCGAATTGCTCCTCTTACTGGACAGTCCTGTATGCTGTGTTCAGATTCTTAAATAATTTGACCTAAAACAGCATTAGTGAGAATGAATCTCATGCTGAAATTTGTGGAGCAAGTTGTTCCATCTTATCTGTCTGCAGGGAAATTGCTGACAGCTGTGCTTTTCAGAAATCTACTACAGTAATAATTGAAGTCCTCATGGTTTGCACTCAGTGCTTGTGTCTACGTTGTCATTAACACCCTCCCTGCATTATTCTGTAAATGCAACACCCAACTCACCCATCAGTCGTTTTGATAGGATTAACAAAGGAGGGTCTAGAGAACAAACTTTGTCTTGTGACCTGTGTTCTTAAGTGACTTGAGTGCAGCAGTGTAAACCTGAAGTAAATTTACATTGTGATTTAAAGTATGTGTGTGTGTTTACTACCATTTTGCTGTATTTTTTTTGCCTTTGTATTTTTAGAAATTCTGGCAATTTCTATTGTAAAAATAAAATCTGAAAAAGTTGTAATTTTAGAGATAATCAAACCTTTTTGTGTTGCTGCATTTGCTTAGCTTATTATTTGTTTCAACTAGTACCTCACATTAGGAACTTTTTCTACTTCAAGTAGAAAAAAAAGATACACGAGTCTAAAAAGTAGTTTTAGCATTACATTGAGTCATTTTGCAATTGTATCCCAACTTGATGGCTGGTATCAGAGTGCAGGGTGAACTATGATACACCATCCCTGGAGTAATGAACAATAGTGCGCAATAATGGCCTTGTACAAAGACCCACACTTTAAACTATTTGGTTGACTCTTGTGTTTGAATTCATAGATATTTTGTTAATTATAAAAAGGACATAGAAGTAAGCGTTTTATTGTGTTAAGGTGTCCTCTGAATCAGTATACCAATATTTTTTGTTTAAGTTGTAAGTAAAGTGAAAGTTTCATGGGGTTTGTGAAAGTTCCAAGATGTTTAGCTACAGCAACTTCACAATCAAAATTAGATGCATTCAACATTAGGTATTTTTAAAATACACCCTGTTATTTAATCCTATTTCACATCGATTCATTGCTTAAAAGCTCTTTCTAACTGAAACGAAACACCTGCGGAACTACTGAGGTACAGTGGATTAATTTAGCTCCAGAGCAATAGGCACAGCATCACACAGGTTCACAGTGATTGGTCCAGATCTAAAAATGTTAATCACAATTGCAATTGTTTAAAAAATAATATGTGGAATTTTGGTTACATCTAAATTATAAACAACATAGACAAACAAACCTTTTGTAAAGGTCTGGTTTCATTGGGATTATAAATACACAAAAAAACAGTGTAATATGGGCATTTTACAAAAGCTGAAGAAATGTAGAGAGAAATTTTCAAATCTGAAACAGAAACAAAAAGACGTTGGTCGAAAAGTGATCAGTATTCCTACTGGCAGTGAGAATGTAAACAGAATTGATGAGTAATGTTTGTTCCAGTTTCTTCAGTATAGCCCCATAAAAGGGTATTTTTAAAAACAGATACAATCATTCTGAGGTTCTAAAGCATTTAAAACTCTTTAGTCTTAAAGTGCTTCGTGTCTAAGAGGGGGATGGCTGAATCAGGGGTTATTTTACTCCTGCAACAGTGTCACATAATTAGAGTGCTGACTGAATGTGCATGTTGGTGACTTCAGGGGTATCAGGAGACACATGCCAGTTTTAAAACATTCCGACTTGGTATGTGAGTTGGGAATGCATTTGCCTGAATTGGATACAACTAAACTGATCGAATATGTTTATATGGTCAGTTATTGAGGTAGTTTAAGGTGGCTTTTTATCTTGGTAATTCTGAATGGGTGAGCATCAGTAGAATCTTTTGATTAATTTTTATTTTAGCATAAAAGAAATAGACACAATATTAATAAATCATATGAATGTTGATGTTTAGCTTTGCTTTCATGAGATTATTATAGCGACATATGACAGTATTAAAATAGTGGTTCATAGAGGCATCAAGCACTTAAATACTGCAAGAGCTGCTTGTCTTATGGGCAATCCACTTTTGATAATGGCTGGATAATCAGCGACTTTGGTTTGTGTGCTCACATTTACACTGTCATTTTTCACATGCTCCTGGCCCACTTTTTTACCTTGCAAATTTTTTCTTTAAAAAATCTATATGAGCCAAAACGTGTGGGACTTGGTTATTTAGAATAAATCTTCCTTACATTAAAGTGTTTTATACAGATGTAATGTGCTATAAATAAATGTGGTAGTCTAGTTCTCAGACTAATAAGACTGCTTTGTCCTTTTTATCTAGTTGCAGGAAAAAAATTCAAGTTCACGTTGTTATGCTGAAGGTCCTGAAAAAAGTAAACTAAATCTAGATCATTTAATGTTTAATCTGAATTTAAATTTGATACTTTGTTTACTTGTCTATTAAAATACAAACATGGCCACTTAATTACTGTTTGGATCTTAAATAACATCTTAAAATGTCACTTTATTTGGATTTATATTGGGGCAAGAATAAATAATCTCATTGTCTGTATTATAATTCAATCTAAATATATGAATGCAAACCAAAACTGTGTAGTTGGTGAAAGACAGAGCTGTTGTATTAAACAAATATTACAGACGGCAAACAGTAGCTTCTCATTGCATGTGTACCCACACACCCACACACACACACACACACACTTTGTACCTCTCTTGTACGCTTATTTTTATCTCTAACACTTTTTCTCGGTGCATGTTCCTGCATCCTCCTTAAAGTAAAGCAAACCACAACATCTCGATAAAAAAGGCATTCAGTCTGAAGTGAGACTCTTTTGTAAATGCAGCACACATGTTGTCTGTGATGTCTGAATATGTATGTTGCTATCTTTCAGCAGTCAGTTGTAGTTCTTCTAAGCCATTCAGGTGGCAAATAAAATAATTTTTTATTTATTTGTTCATTTGTTTTTAATTAATATGATATAATGCTGTATTTTTAGGAAGCAGAAGACTTTAAACAATTGAAATACAATCTAAATAAATCAATCTAAAATTCATTGTGTTTGCTGTGTCATACACATGTTTTTTAGATGTTTAAATTGCTGTTTAGTAATGTTTTTGTCTTTGAAAACCAAGAAACCAAAAAATATTAAGCCTTTTTTATTCATAGGGCGCGGTAGCTCAGTGGTTAGGACGTTGCGCTATCAATCAGAAGGTTGTGGGTTAAAATCCCCACTGAAGGTCCACTGAAGTGTACCAGTGTGGGTCCTTGAGCAAGACCCTTAACCCTCAATGCTCCAGGGATGTTGTGATTAACCCTGTGCTCACCTTGTAAGTCACTTTGGATAAAAGCGTCTGCTAAATGACCAAATGTAAATGTCTTAAATCATGTTCGGTGATGGATTGGCTCCCTGTCCTGTCCTCTCCTGATAGGTTCATTATTGAATGGACATGGGAAAGCCCTTCCTTTCCCCCCATGATTGTAGTATAGGACTGAGCAGAAGATAATGAGATGAGATAAATAGTTGCAAAGTTAATACAATTATTAACTTTGCATTAATAAACGTTAAAAACTCATGTTCAGTATTTATGTTAGTTCAGGTTCTTCTGGCTTCCATGACGGAGTTAAATAGCTACTTTAATGTTATAACTTAAAACAGTTTACACATTTAAATTTCATTATATGTAACAAAATTATTTCTTCTTATTTATTTGTGTTAATAAAGAATAATTTTGACGGGAAAAACAAACTTCAGCAACATTGGATAGATTAAATCAGGTAGATTTTGCACATTCTGCAGCTGCAGCTTATCTACATTAATCTGTTTTCCTATGATGATCAAACCTTAGATTTTGAGAGCCAGCAGAATGTGGCATCAAGTCAATTGTTTATTTTTTCTCTCTCCACTTTTGGTTTGTACCTTATTATTATTTTTTATTGTGTTTTTTTTTTACTCCATTGTCTCTTAGTACAATTAGACTTATACTGCACTCACTCATGAAGGGCCTTGTTCTGTTCTCTATCATGTTTTCACAAGGCGTTTAAGTATTTTGGCTGCTAAAATGGTTGATTACCGCAATATCTGGGCCTCTTTAAGGTTGCACAACCTGAATAGAGCAGATCTCAGTTGAACCGTGTAAATGTAAATTAAATGTGTTTTTTAGATCCTCTTGGGTCAAAAAACAGGGTCAGGACAGATGATGAATTACAATTAATTAGTCTTCTTTTCATTATATTGTTGTAACTGTATAATAAATGCTTTCACACCAAACACTTTATTTAGAGGAGCTACTTGCATAGAAAGCTTTCAGTGAATTTCTGTGTTTCTCTGTTTATGTTAACAGTGAATTACGAAATTAAATTGACATAAACCAAAGGGGGTTTAAATATTTTTTTTGTGTTGAGGTTAAGCTTCTTGAGATGATGTGGTAAATGCTTAACATTGGAAGTAAATTAAAGATGATAAAATCAGAAAATTCTAAAATTCTGAACTCTAATTCATTTTATCTCACAGACTTTATATTCCAATGTTTTTCTTTTTATTGCCTGAACTCCACTATTGATCTATTATCTGATCTATAATCTGTTTATCCATTTTTTAAAAATTGCTAAGAATAGAGTTACATCAGTACAAAACCGCAAAACAAGGTACCATTTTTTTGGATAAACTTCCTCTGATATGTGACCTGATATGACCTTATAACTACATGAAATTACAGTTCGATAATGCTTCCTAATAGTTGTATTGTAGTCATTAAATGAGCTTGGTAAACACTGGTGAATGTGTGTATGCATGATCCCATTTTCTGATTGCATTTAGTATTTGAGGTAGCATTATTTACTTCAGCATTAAAATGCTATTTGTTTAGATATACAAACCTCAAAACCTTTCACTCTGTTAGATTGCATATAAAATGACTGGTTTCTAATGTGTGAATTAGAAGTCATGAGTTTAAGCTTTGCTGTACAAATCTCTCCAATCAGATTCTTTCCTGGAGTCAGACAGCAGACTTTGTGCCACGATGCACCTCCTAGATGACAAGCACATTCTGACTTTATGGTCTGCCTCCCTCTCAAAGTACCTCCCACCTAGTAGTCCACATCAGCACTTCCTAAATTCAGCCAGCCAATCCCTGCCCTCCAAGTCCCAAAAGTAACCACAGGCCCAGTCTGTTGAGTCACACATCAGTAGAAGCGCCACATGTGCTTTGAAGCAGCGTGTTGTGTGTGAGCGCCGACTTTAAAACCTAGCTGTTCAATGAGAGGTATTTAGGATGAAATATAAGTGTGAGTTAAAAGACCTGCCCTCAAGCCTGAAAGTTTAACAATGGCTGCTTAACTCAAGGCTGCTTATTTTTAGGCTTTAGAATATTCACAGCTTTTAACTTTTGTTATTTACCTTTTATACATTTATGGTATGGGAAGTCTGAGATGTCAAAGTGACAAATATATAATACATGTATAATATCATAACTCTATTTATAAAGAGTGTATTTTATATGCAATGTATATGGGGAATTGGGAAATGACTGTGCTAATTATTTTGCTTTTACTTTTGAACACATAGTCAAAATAATATACATATCCCTTTTGTTAGTTACCTCAAGTTGGAAACATTTGTTTGAACACATTAATGATGTTAATGAAGCAGACAGACACAATAAAGACCAGTATGGTGACCTGAGTGTCCAACGATATGAGACAAGTGTGATTGTCATGGCTAATTGTTTATACTGTGGTATATTTTACATGTCCATATCCAACAGTAAGTTAATTGTTTTTTTTTTTCCCCTTTTCAGTTTATCAGAGTGACAAAGCATTACCTGCCTCACCTGGCACGTCTGTGCCTCATCAGCACGTTCCTGGAGGACGGTATCCGAATGTGGTTCCAGTGGAATGAGCAGAGGGACTACATTGAGGCCACCTGGAACTGTGGTTACTTCCTGGCCACATGTTTTGTGCTGCTAAATCTTTTAGGACAGCTTGGTAATGGAAATATACTGCCTCTCATGGGGTTACTACAATATACATTTTGTTAATTATTGTATTTGAAAAGACACTTCAGACTTTTTTTTGTAAATATATTATCTGTTTATTTACCAGGTTAACCTAATGTTTAATAAACTAACAAATTACAGATTCTTACTATTAGCCTTTGTGTGATGTTGTAACACAGTGGTTAGCTCTTATGGCCTACAGCAAGAAGATCCTGGTTTCAATTCCAAGTGGGGTGAACATGGGTACTTTTTATGTCGAGTCTGAATGTCCTCCCTGTAACCGCCTGTTGTTTGCTAATCTCCCACATCCAAATATTTAAATGGGTACTAATGGGTAAACTGAGGAGACCAGGTTTTCCCAGGGTATCATTGTATGGTACCGTAGTGTCAGTCTCAAGTCTGGTTGAATAGGAGTGTTGCATCAGGATGGGTATCTGGTGTAGTATTGTATCAAGTTTGTCCTCATTTTCCCTGCTTTTCTACTCCTTATCAGGAACAGCCAAAAAAAAGGGAACAACATATTCAAACTTTTATAGAAATTAGGTTCAGTGCTTGTTAAAACCAAAACGTACTTTAAAATGTGATTAATAAAAATATACTTTTTTATTTTCTTCTGTAGGTGGCTGCATTCTCGTTTTGAGTAGAAATTTTGTACAGTATGCTTGCTTTGGGTTATTTGGCATAATTGCTCTTCAGGTAATTAAACACTTGCTCTTGATCTGCATTTACATTGTTTGAAATGTTACATAGTAAGACTGTTATTCCAGTATATACCCTGTTTTATTTATTGTGTAGAAAAACTGATGTCAGTGTTGTACCATCTTTTTAGACAATTGCCTACAGCATTCTTTGGGATGTAAAGTTTTTGATGAGGTGAGTGCTTTTATGTTTCTAAAAATGAGAATTATAGATCTTCATGCAAAAGGCAAATAATTCTGTGATGAATGTACTGCAGGTGATGGACCTGAAATGCAGTTCCAAAAAGAGACAGCTTTGTCTGCTGCTGTGCTATTTACAGTGCATATGTCTATGTAGATGCAAACTACCTCATGTTTTTGTTTATTTAGTAATCCTGGCTTACATATCAATTGTGTGGTTGGCATTAACATTTTCATTATATTCATATGTTAAATATAACTAAATGTGTTTTTTTAACCCTTTCTAGACCAGTACATTTATTTTGAGTATTGTTATAACAACTTGGTTCTTTTTTAACACTTATCCAAAAACATTTTTGCAGAAAAATAAAATAACAGCAACAAATATTTTAAAAAAGCAATTTTGGTGCAAATGGCAAAAATAATTACAAGAAACATATTTTTGTGTAGCTTAAGCATTGTAAGCTGATTTAAGGATAGGACACAACTAAAAATGAATTTGCTTTGCCAAATTTGATTAATCATATACACATAGAGCCAAAATAGCTTAAGTTGAAATCTTAAAACTGTAGAAATGGCCCCAGGATTTCATTTATGACTGTAAATATTCCGTTTATTTGCTGCTTTAAATAAAAATTAGTATATTTTTGTCAATTATTTAATCATTTCTTTTAGAAGTAACTTGATGTTATCTTATTACTTTTGTGTCCCTTTTTGCTCAGCGTGTGTTAAGCTTAAGTGTTCATGGGTTTCTATCCCTAAATGCCTTTATGATGAAATATTATCATTTCAGTGCACGAACCCACCTCATAACAATGGTGCATACACAATAAAATCTTTGTTTACTATTTATTGACATTATTAAATTCTTATACAGAAACATGGCACTGGGAGGAGGTTTACTGCTGCTGCTGGCCGAGTCCCGCTCAGAGGGAAAGAGTATGTTTGCTGGTGTGCCCTCCATTGGCGAAAGCTCACCAAAGCAGTACATGCAGTTGGGTGGTCGCGTTCTGCTGGTCCTTATGTTCATGACACTGCTGCACTTTGATGCCAGCTTTTTCTCGGTGAGACCTGAATTTACACTTGTTTGTTTTGTTAGTAACAGTTGATCATGAACTTATTTAGAAATTTCAATTTGGCTTTTTCCAGGTTTATTTATTTATTTATTATTATTTTTTTAATCTTACGGTTAGGACTATAAGTGAACATCATCCATACTAAATTTATTTAACCACATCTTTATAAATTTTATGGCAAAACAAATAGCAATGACTATCCCATGCTATTTACTTATTTACCACTGTTATATTTTGTATTGTAGCTTTTTTTCATTTGATCAAGAGGCCTAGCTCAAACCTATGTGTACATGCGTGCTTACAGGAGGATGTACATTATTGTGAATAAATCACAGGAAAAAATTCTTATCAGGCACAATGCGTAGTGAAGTGCTGTTACTCCTCTTTTCCGAGCACTAATGCACTATATTACAAAACCAAGATTTCATTTATACATGTGTTTATTAAAAGCATAATAAACTATAAAATTAATAAATAATAAAGCATGTTTATTAACTGCACGTCCTCAAAGTAATCTAGTCTAGTTTTTGAA
Organism: Corydoras maculifer; assembly: GCA_019802435.1. Taxonomy (NCBI): domain Eukaryota; kingdom Metazoa; phylum Chordata; class Actinopteri; order Siluriformes; family Callichthyidae; genus Corydoras; species Corydoras maculifer. Next base: position 323,747 of record JAFMOD010001041.1, on the reverse strand, counting down.
GTGAATTCTGATCTTTTATTAACAGGTTTCCAATTTCTCAAACAATCAAACGAACCAATTTCAGAACACAGTTTATTAATAAACAACGGGAAATAATGTATTGTATATCCTGCATTGATACGAATGTATAGAAGTGTTTAGACCAAACTCTGTTGGAGAGTCTAATGGTAGTGAAAAAAACTATTACGTATTCAGATTGTAAGATCCCAAATTGGTACCTTATTCCAGATTGTAAAAAGTTAAAAATACTTCTCAGTCACTGGAAATGTGACGTTTTAAAAGCTTAACATTATTATTTTAAATATGTAGGAAGTGACTGTAAGTGACCATCGAGATGGAATGAAACTTTGTTTGTAAATCTGTGTTTAATTAAACGTTTTGAAGGTTTTTATGGACTTTTTGTAATGGCAACTCCAGATAAACCTCTGTATAATAATCTTTTCTTCTCACTTTTGTATATTAAACATCTTAAAAATAAATTAGTTTATTTATTGATAAAATATTGATATTTTTGCATTGATAAAATGCATTGATATTGACACTAGACGTTGTTATGTAGTTTGACTCATCAGTGTATCCCTTCTTCAGATCATTCAGAACATGGTCGGCACTGCACTCATCATCCTGGTGGCAATCGGCTTCAAAACCAAGTTGGCTGCTCTTACCTTAGTGGTGTGGCTTATGGCTATCAATGTCTACTTCAATGCCTTCTGGACCATCCCAGCCTACAAGCCCATGCATGACTTCCTGAAGTACGACTTCTTCCAGACCACGTCGGTTGTCGGGGGCCTGCTGCTAGTGGTGGCTCTTGGCCCTGGGGGCGTATCCATGGACGAGAAGAAAAAGGAGTGGTAAGGTGACCAGCGCCTCACAAATGAAAGCCCCGAAATCCACTGCCTAGGACACAAGGACCCACAATCTATAAACACACAATGATCCCGGTCAAAATCGGAGCCACCTCAATTATTTCTGATATGTCCGTTTATTTTTTTTACCCCCTTCTTCTCTTCCTGCCAAGTTGACCCCTTTACCCCCAGTGTTTTGCTTTTATAAATTTATAATGGAAACAATTGAGGTTTATGATGTCTTGTGCAGATTAATGCCAACTAAAGACTTAAATTTGAGGAAGATCTGTAGTTGGGGTAGCATTTTCACACCCCAGTATTGTTTGCGTCACTGTTTACCAGCTTTAAAGCGTTCTAAATGTTGTCCTCTTGGGTTGCCATGCTCATGTTGCTATACGGTTGTTAAGGCACTCGACAAGTAGCTGTGAATGTGTGCACATAATTCTCGTCTGTACTTCAGTGATTTGTCTGAACACAAACCTTTCTGAGTGGTTTCCAGTCACTGGGTGCCGAGATCTCCTGTGTGAAATGTTGTGGTAATAACAGGGGTTTTGCATCAGCTGGAATCCTAAAATATTATAATATTGTATCAGGACTGTATGAGTCTAGGACTCCCAACAAGTCCTTTGTCTCAGCTCCAGGCAGTGGACAGATGCGCTATGGTTTACACAATAAGACCAGTGAAATAATTCAGACTATCTTTGCACCCAAACTTTCTCTCGCTCTGTGTATTCGCTGTTGATAAAGTATAACTCATTATATAAATTCAGTTTATATTGTATTTTTGATTAATTTTTGGTTTCAGATCGTGGCGGACGAAAATAAAAGCAAAAAAAAAAGCTTTGATTTGTTTTTATAAAATATAAAAATACACCAGATCACTTAAAGGTCAAACTGAAGTCAGATAAATATTTTCATTCATTCATTATCTCCTGCTTTATCCTCTATTAGGAGAGGTGGGGTTCCCCATGCCCATCCAGGGGAGAACGTCTCGGGCGCTGGGCAGATAGACCCAGGACAGGGCGCCAATCCATCACTGGGCACACACTCACTCACACAGACACACTCTATATTGGGCAATTTTTGAGAATTCAATTGACTTGATCCATGTTTTTGGACTGTGGGAGGAAACCGGAGAACACGGAGGAAACCCACGCAGACACGGGGAGAACATGGAAACTCCACCCAAATGGGGATTCGAAACAGGAATCCCTAGCGCTGAGAGGCGAACGTGCTAACCACTAAGTCACCGTGCCGCGCAGATAAATATTTGAAAACCAAATTAGAACTAAGGTTATTGTATAAATATAAAGCAAATCTTACATTTAAAAAAGAGTTTCTGAACATCAATGTGGCCGACAGCAACTTTTTATTAACGTTTAAAATCAGCTGAGTTTTTGTGAATGTTTTGCATGTAGGGATTTTAATACTAAACTGACTTCCTAACAAAAATGGATGTTTTACAAATATAAGATTTAACTGCAACACATCTGAGATTTGAGAACAGATTTGGATTAACATTCTAAATTATTTAGACTATATTAAGTGATATTGGTATCCTACTGTTTACAGATAGAATGACGCATTGTATTTAAGAAATAAACATGGTAAGAGGGCATCATGGTGGCTTAGTGGTTAGCACTAGGGATTCCCGGTTTGAATCCCCATCTGGGTGGAATCTGGGATGAGTTTCCATGTTCTCCCCGTGTCCGCGTGGATTTTCTCCCACAGTCCAAAAACATGGATCAAGTCAATTGAGTTCTCCAAATTGCCCCATATAGAGTGTGGATGTGAGCGTGTGCCCAGCGATAGATTGGTGCCCTGTCCTGGGTGTATCTGCCCAGGGCCCGAAACGTTCTCCCCTGTATGGCCATGGGGAACCCCCCTGCGACCCTAATATAGGATAAATTGGAAGATAAGGAATTAATGAATGAATGAACGAACATGGTAAGAATAATGGCTTTATTAAAGTTAAAACAGTTCTAAAATTTACCATTTATACCTGGTTTACTCTGATATTTTAAACTAAAAATGATTTTTAAAGCCAGATCTACAAACTGGATTCCAAAAAAGTTGGGACACTAAACAAATTGTGAATAAAAACTGAATGCAATGATGTGGAGATGGCAAAATAGAAGAAAGATGACAGATCAAAAGTAAATGTAAAGAGTAAATGTAACATTTTAAAGGAAAAATGTTAAATCAAAACTTCAGTGTCAAAAAATCCCAAGAAACTTGGGACAAGTAGCAATAAGTGGCTGGAAAAAGGAAATTGAGCATATAACGAACAGCTGGAAGATCAATTAACACTAATTAGGTCAATTGACAACATGGTTGGGTATAAAAGGAGCTTTTCAGAGTGTCGGTGTCTCTCAGTGCGTATGTGTCAAGGCCGTAAAAACCCCTATATTTGAACTGATGGCCGTATAAGCTGACTATTCATATTATGTATTTGGATTTTATAAAGTCCTACAACATAAAGTCTTCAAAGAGGTGAAAAGACGAACAAAAGTAAGTATTTTGTAGAATATTCACATTATTCTGTTGGAAAACATCACAGAGTATAAAAGTGATGTCAATTAAGGGCTTTTGGTGCTTCGGCCTCCTGGAAAGGTCCTTGGTGTAGTTTCTGGTGGTTGTTTTCCCCTGCATTCCCTCCTAAAACCTTTTTGCAAAGTACTGTGAAGTTTTCACCATTTGCTGTGCTTAAAACTACTGTATATGGAAATCTGGAGAATTCTCAGAGAAGGGCAAGTTCAGAAACCACAGCTTAATGTACCACAAACTAAAACATCACGCAGTTCTGATAAATATACCCACAAAGTCTGAGGAACAGAAAACCCTTGTCACAATAACAGTACCGAAACAAGCTGACATTGCAATATATTTTTTTTGCTTATAAAAACAAAATATTTGTGTATATATAAGTACCTTGGGTGTAAATAATATATTTTTTTATCTTAATTAATTTACATTTTAATTCTCCAAACAAACAGTTAAATGCAAAATGATAAACTTCAGATTTTTTAAATACATATTGTTCTTTAATTCCAAGGTCAATGATCTAAAATCTCATTATATATTCATAATGCCCTAAAATTGTAGTAACACCACAGCTGTTGAGCTGCTTCTTTAATAAATCACCTTACCTTTTTAAATCATCCCTTTGTAAGACTGTAGACAAAAATGGTGGCAATATTCTAAATGATGTACAGTTTGGTGCTATAGACATAATTTACAGAATAAAGTGCAAGTGTATCATATTACAATGGATATGTACAATGCGATATAAAACTTTTTTTTTGGATCCTATCCAAGTTTATTTTCTAGAAAGAGCTTAAAAATTGTCCTTTAATGCAAAGCAACATAAAACTATTTAACGTGACTGAATCATAGATCAATATGTACTATTGATCGATCACACATACATACATAGATCGATTATATAGACAGATAAATTAGTTATCTTAAAGAAGATTATTTATCTTCAGTAGATTTTTGGAGCATTAGCATTAATAAACAAAAATTAATAAACAAAAATACAGCATTCTATGATTTAGGTGTGCTAAAATTCTTATGGAGGGCAGCACGGTGGCTTAGTGGTTAGCACGTTCGCCTCTCATCACTAGGGATTCCCGGTTCGAATCCCCATCTTGGTGGAGTTTCCATGTTCTCCCCGTGTCCGAGTGGGTTTCCTACCAGCTCTCCGGTTTCCTCCCACAGTCCAAAAACATGGATCAAGTTCAATTGAGTTCCCCAACTTGCCCCATATAGAGTGTGTTTGTGTGCGTGTGTGAGTGAGTGTGTGCCCAGCGATGAATTGGTGCCCTGTCCTGGGTGTATCTGCCCAGCGCCCGAAACGTTCTCCCCTGGATCGGCATGGGGAACCCCACCGCGACCCTAATATAGGATGAAGTGGAAGATAATAGATGGATGGAAAATTCTTATGGACCTTCTTTTATTAATACGTTTTCATAAAACATTCTGACTTTAATGCATTCATTCATTCATTATCTCCCGCTTATCCTCTATTAGGGTCGCGGTGCCCATGCCCATCCAGGGGGAAACGTCTCGGGCGCTGGGCAGATACACCCAGGACAGGGCCAATCTATCGCTGGGCATATACTTACTCACACAGACACACTCTACATGTGGCAATTTAGAGAATTCAATTGACTTGATCCATGTTTTTGGACTGTGGGAGAAAACCGGAGAACCCGGAGGAAACCCAAGCAGACACGGGGAGAACATGGAAACTCCACCCAGATGGGGATTCGAACCGTGAACCCCTAGCGCTGAGAGGCAAACGTGCTAACCACTAAGCCACCGTGCCGCCCTGACTTTAATGCAATGCTTTAATGAATTAAGCAGTTTGTGTTATTAGCACAAGGCGAGACAGATGCAGAATGCCCCTTATTTCCTATTTTTTTGGTACACACTTCCTCATAATTTTAAAGAAAGCAAACATAAACAGTTCACAGACATTATGTAATACAAGAATTTACAGATTATTGATTTACAGGCTACAAGGAAAAAGTTTTAATTAAGCATTTACTTACAATAAATAATTAACTTAAATTGCTGTATAAAGGCCACCGCTGTGTACTGACCCCAGCCATCAAGTTGGGATAGTCGCAAGTCCTTCTGGAAAAAGCTTCTGCTAAATGAACTAATATATGTAATGTAATGTGCAATGCAGTAAATGAACATGTTATTGTTTGCAGTGATATCCAGAATATTTTTAAACATATTTACATAACCATAATTTAATATAATTTTAGACCCAACCTATCTGCCATGTTTTATTTAATCTGTTAGCAATGTTATTTTTGTGTGTTAAAACAATGCTACATAATAACTTAAATACATGGATTCCTTTAAGTATTAATTATTTTGAACAAGAAATTGAATAGAGGTTGTGGGTTCAAATCCCAGGTCCACTGCAGTTACCATTGTGTGTCCTTGAGCAAGACCCTTAAGCCTCATTGCTCCAGTGCTGCTGTGGCACACACTGTGCCTGCAATGTAAGTTGCTTTGGATAAAAAATGTCTTCTAAATGACCAAATGTATATGTAATGTAGTGTTGCACAACATCTAAGTGGTTAGCATGTTCGCCTCTCAGCGCTGGGTATCCAGGTTTGAATCCCGTTCTGGGTGGAGTTTCCATGTTCTCCTCGTGTCTGCGTAGGTTTCCTCCTGGTTCTTCAGTTTCCTCCAACAGTCCAAAAACATGGGTTTAAGGTGAATGGGCTGCTCTAAATTGACTCGTATAGTATGTGTGTGTGTTTGTCTGTGTAAGTGAGTGTGCCCAGCAATAGATTGGCGCCCTGGCCTCGAGTGCATCAGTCCAGCGCCCAAAAATTTCTTCCCTGAATGGGCAAGAGAACCTCCCTGCGACCCAAGTAGAGTATTAACTATCGAAAAAAAAAAAAATTAATGGACTAGCTGATGTAACACAGATCCAGACCCCGCCCTTCACTGCAGATGACTGGCTCGTACATGCGTGAATAGTGACATGTTCAGAGGCAAATCAGATTATTATTGTACAAGAAACTGAATAGATGTCGTGGGTTCAAATCCCAGCTCCACTGAAGTTACCATTGTGGGTCCTTGAGCAGGACCCTTAACCCTCATTGCTCCAGGGGTGCTGTTGCAAACACTGTGCTTGCTTTGTAAGTTACTTTGGATAAAGTATTTCTGCTAAATGACCAAATGCAAATAAAATGTTATGTAGCGTATCCAGGTTTGAGTACTGTTCTGGGTGGAGTTTCCATGTTCCATGTGTCTGCATGGGTTTCCTCCGGGTTCTCCGATTTCCTCCAACAGTTAAATGGGCTGCTCTAAATTGCCCCTATTTAGTGTGTGTGTGTGTGTGTGTCAGTGTAAGTGAGTGTGCCCAGCAATAGATTGACGCCCTGTTCTGGGAGTATCTTTCCAGTGCCCGAAACATTCTTCCCTGAATGGGGATGAGGAACCCAAGTAGTGGATTAACTATACTTTAACTATTGAAAAAAAAAGAATGGACTAGCTTATGTAGCACACATCCAGACCCCACCCCTCATCGCAGATGATTGGCTCGTACATGCATTGGCAAGTTGGCAAGTCCACTGCAGTTAGTGCCATAATAGTGGGTGGAGTTTCCATGTTCTCCTTGTGTCTGCGTGGGTTTCCTCCGGGTTCTCCGGTTTCCTCCCACAGTCAAAAGGTTTAAGGTAAATGGGCTGCCCTACATTGCCCCTATACAGTGTGTATGTGTGTGTCTGTGTGCCCAGCAATAGATTGTCGCTTTGTCCTGAGTGTTATGGTCGGTTGACCGAGCGAGGTGGATTCGCTACTCGGAGAGACGGGGCTGGAGACGGAGGTGGAGTACAGAACAGGGGTTTTATTGTCCAACAAAGGGGAGACACAGTAACGGAACACAGACACTGGATAGGTAAACACGAGGCGGAGGATGATGACGTCAAACAGGGTTGTGCTCCGATACTCCAGGGACGGCAGTGTAGGGGACTTGATGGGGTGAAGGCGGCAGGGCGGTGAGCTGCACACATACAGAGAATACAGAACAGAAAGCAGGAACAAGGAACAGAGGCGCAGCGTATAGACAGGAACGGGGCTCGTAATGTCAGGGCTTAGCGCAGGCGTGGCACAAGACAAACTGGTGACGTAGACGGGGCGTGCAGGGTTTAAATAACCAACCGTGATAAGACCCAGGTGCTCGTGATTACAGGGGCGTGAACACATAAACCAACCCACACCACGTGACCAAGACAAACCGTGACACTGAGTGTATCCTTCGGTTTCCTTCCACAGTCCAAAAAAATTGATCAAGTCAATTGAATTCTCCAAATTGCCCCATATAGAGTGTGTCTGTGTGAGTGAGTGTGTGCCCAGCGATAGATTGGCGCCCTGTCCTGAGTGTAACTGCCCAGTGCCCGAGATGTTCTCCCCTGGATGGGCATGGGGAACCCCCCTCCCCCCGCGACCCTAATAGAGGATGAAGCGGCAGATAATGTATGGATGGATGGACATCCACAATGCTGCAAGGCCTATAAATCATTTACAACACCACTCTAAAATAAAAAAAAATGGGTGTGGCACTAAATACAGCCGGGTAAATAAATACCCGAAACATCCTGGAAACCGCTGCGACTCTTGTAGATGATTAACTAGTGAATAGAATTGAATGGACTGGCTCAGGGGTGCCCACACTTTTCTGGGCCGAGATCTACTTTTCCATTAGACAGGTCATCGAGATCTACATTTTATTAAACAGTAGTAACAAACAGTATACAGCACAAATGTAAAACAATCACTGTAACCTGCATCTCCCCAAACAGAACATCCATCTTTATCTTTCGCTTTATCCTCTATTAGGGTCACGGGGGGGGGGGGTACCTCATGCCCATCCAGGGGAGAACACTTCGGGCGCTGGGCAGTTACACCCAGGACAGGATGCCAATCTATCGCTGGGCACACTAACACACTCAATTTGGAAAATGCAATTGACCTTGATCCATGTTTTTGGACTGTGGGAGGAAACCGGAGAACCCGGAGGAAAGCCACGTGGACATGGGGAGAACATGGAATCTCCACCCAGATTGGGATTCGAACCGGGAATCCCTAGAGCTGAGAGGAGAACATGCTAACCACTAAGCCAGTGTTGCCCCCAAACAGAACATGAACATTAATAAAAGCAAATACATTTTGAGTTTGACATTGTAAAAAAAAAACAACCCCCCCCACTCTAAATGAAAGTGGAACATTTTAGTTCTTTTTGAGCTTCACTCGTCTTGTCAGTCAAATAAAGTGTTAAAAAACACAAACAGGAACTATCTAATGTAATGTAAATCTAATGTATAGAGCTGTGCGGATCGATACAAATATCGATACCAACGCTGGTATTGGTATTGAACAATACTTGCGTAAAAAGATTGATACTCAAGTTTTTTGTGCGCACGCCGATTTATCAAAGTCTGTTCTCTGAGTCTGTAATGCTGATATCACTGTGGCCCAGGCACACACACACACTCAGAAAATTTTGTTTTAAGTTGTTTAGTGATATTTTTTTTTACACTCTGTTCATTTAAGAAAAAACAGAATTGCACTGAAAGGAAGAAAATTCCTTTTTTTTATTGTTTTGCATAAGAACAATTCTATTTGAGAAAAAGAAACAAAGAAAGAAAAAACTGTCTAGTGAGGGGAGCATTTTTACTTTATATTTGTATTGTTGTTCCTCCTTTTGTACCTCAAAAATATATATTTTCCTCATGTTAAAGCAAACTTTGTTTTATTACTGTTCTATTGTTTATAAACAAGGATGTTGATTGGGATACATTATTTTGTTGTCACCTACAATGTTTGGCGAAATTCTATGCTAGGTCTTTTGGATCATTGAAGCTTAAATATTAAAAAGTATCGGTATCGAATATCGCGATATTGACCCTGTATTTACTTGGTATCGGATCGATACAAAAATTCTTGGTATCGCACAGCTCTACTAATGTAGATGATTCTGGAGGCAGTGTTTCGGATTGAGGCACGGAGGCGTGGCCACGTACCGGTTTAAGGAACGGCGAGAGAGACGGGGGGGGGGGTGCAGACTGATCGCGATTCAGAATAAATCACATTGTGTGTGAATGTGTGCGCGTGTGTGTATAAGCGCTTCCGATACTGTGCTGTAAAAGAAGCGCTGATACGTGATGAACGCTTTTTTCCCCTCAAACCTCCATCAGTCCACCCCTTCGCGATCGACCGGTCGATTCACGTATTGAGCAGCCCTGGACTATTTTCAATTCAATTTTCAATTTAAAAGCTTTATTTGCATGACACATAATACATTTGTATTGCACAAAGCTGGTTTCCAAAATAAAAATAAAAATAAAAACACACAGCTGATCCAGACCCCGATCCAGACCCCGCCCCTCCTCGCAGGTGATTGGCTCGTACATGCACACCCTTTTGAGTGAAGAGTGACAGAACCGAGCTCCGAAGTAAATTACAGTAAATCAGATCCACGATATCGGACGGGTTTATCTGCTAACTTTCAGTTTTGTGGTATGTACAGTTAACTAATTATGTATTTTAATTAGTTACAGTTATGCATTTTTCATGTGATGTTTTGTAAAATGAAATCCTGTCTCGTTGGCTCCACGGACACCAGGCCTTATATCAGAGAGAGAGAGTTGGGATAAAAATTATGTAATTATTACTTGAATTACATGACGATTATTAATTCCGTCTGCTGTGTTCAAGTTTAATATTTCAGGTTTTTAGATACGTTTCGAAACATTATCAGGTCGGGTTGTGTACAAGTGGGAACAATGAACACGACACCGCGATTTTTACTTTCATTTTTATTGACGGGTCCGTATTGCAGTCACGTTGTTTAACGGTTTTCCGTCCACGTTGCTCATTCTCATTCCAGCATTAAACTGTTTCCAACATTTTCTTAGCGATATAAAACCACACTGAGCTGTAAAGATAAAAACGTGGGAATGATCAGAAATTATACGTTAATAAACAGGTAGTCAGTATTGTTCTGTATTTTATTATTTTATTTAACTTTAATACCTGTGCATTGTTTGGTTAGACAGAAGTTATTCCAGTGGATTTTCTATCATCTAAGTTTTTAAAAATTTGATCGTTTTAGGGTGGTTCTTTATACTGAGGAAGTGATTCACCAGCGTCTGTGGCATTTTTTATTTATTTTTTGGCTCAGAGGCCTGGGCACATGTTCCTTCATGAGTGTATCAACCAATGCAGCCAGATCTAATAGTGTTGTGTTACTGGAACAAGTGTGCGTCTCTGTTTCTGTGAGAATATGTGCGAGTTTGATTTGTATACAAATGCTGGAACAGTAATTAATTTATTTAAGAGAATCTAGGTTTGGGGAGAATCTAGGTTGCTATCGCTGGGCACACTCACTCACACAGACACACACACAAACACACACTATATGGGGTAATTTACAGCATTCAATTTACCTTGAATATATATTTTTGGACTATGGGTGAAACCCGGAGAAAAGCCATGCGGCCACAGGGAGAACATGAAGACTTCACCCAGATTGGGATTCGAACATGTATTCCGAGCACAGAGAGGCAGACATGCTAACCTCAAAGGCACCCGGAACAGTTATTACTTTTCTTCAAACTGTTGCCTTGTAAAAGGATGTACCTTTTACAAGGCAATCTTCATGTGATATCTTCATGTGATGCAGCTTTAAAAAGAAAGTCTATTAAACTGCACTTTGTACTGGATGTCATTTCTGTGATGCAGAATGCAGTACATTAAAGTATTTAAATGTATTAAAGTATGGCTTGAGTTGTATTCATGCTTTTGGAAGTTACATAGTTAGTTATGTGTTTATAATATAATAATAGTTGTAATATGTGCCTGTTTTTAAGCTGCTCCCAAAGGTGACAATGAAAGGCACAGTGGTTCTGGCGTACAGCGGTGGACTGGACACATCCTGCATCTTAGTGTGGCTTAAGGAACAAGGCTATGAGGTTATTGCTTACCTGGTAAGACTTTCATTTTTAGGACTGAGTTTAGTATGGGACATTTTCTTAAATGATGCATTAAAAAAATTACTATAGCTGCAGAACAGGTTTTACAAATGTGATTCATAACTGAACTAATCGCACAGTGACTGAAAAAAGATCTTCCAAGGTTTGTGTCAGGTTCTAACAAGAGTGGCGGTTTTCATAGAAGGGTTGTGCATCAGAAGGATGTCATATAAGGATACTGTTCATGTGATGCCAAACATTTTGGTATTATAGTGTATGTAACAACATGTCAAAACTTATGCAGCCTTTGCAAATATCACTGTTAAACCTGGAAAAAAAAAACAATGATGCCGGCCTTTTTTTTATTGTCTTGTCATTATATAAAGTAAAATTTAGACTTTGTCATGTGGCCTTTATATAATTTGCTGTGAGACTTGAATACAAAGCTGCTCTACATTATGAGCACATTAGTGTGAAGAGTTTTTTTAGCGCAACAATGGACTGGCACAGAGCTGAGTGGAAAATCACCCAAGTAGCACTTCTTCCACCTGACTGCACGCTGAATAAGCAATTAAACCCAAATGTATTAATGGATTTAAAAAAGAATTGATGCTGTCATATAGGTTTAGTTTGGCTCTGTTCACTTTTTTATCTGAGATCTTTGATTTAACAATTATTTCTGAGCTCTGGCTGAACAGACTAATTAATGTGGACACCTGAATTTTACACATACAGTGTATGTCATTCATAAACTATTAATTTGGGCATGTATCTCTTTTTATGACTATAACAATTTCTTGACTTCTATGAAGTGATCGAAGTCATGTGGTATTGTAATGGGCCTAGTCCCACACTACCAATTTACACACTAATATATAACAGTAGTTTATTAATGTATGTCAGTAAATAACCTTTTAATTTATTTAGTTTATAGCGAAAGTTTGAATGTCTGTAATGAATTACTTTTTGTGAACTGTGAATGGGAACTGGGTCAAGGGCACCAGGTAGGAGATGCTGAGATACAGTATATTGAAGTTGGAATTAATAATGCCAGGTGGCGGATGATGGTCACTGAAAAATCAATATTATCATTAATTAATATTTATTATATAATTAATTATACACAACATTGTTTTAATGTTGTTGTTTGTAAGCATATAATTCAATGTAATATTTCTATAGTTCCTTAATATTAATTATACACTACATTGTTTTAATACAGTAATATGAATTGTTACATGGTGACTTCCATTTACAGGCCAATATTGGACAGGATGAGGACTTTGAGGCTGCCAGAAAGAAAGCTGAGCGTCTGGGGGCTAAAAAGGTAATAAAATAATCTTGTAATTAAACTGAGTGAAGGAATGGCAGCTGCAAAAAGTACAATAATCACCTTTAATATCATAACCTGTAATATTGGAATATTATAATGAATTAAATTTCTCACAAATTAACAATCTAATTAAGTACAATAATAAGGAAAAAGCATATAAATAAGTATTGTTACTGAATCTTTTCAGAAAAAGAACCAAATTAAAATGTAAGCACTTTTTTACTGTAGGTTATAGTTTGATGGTGAATTTCTTTAAAATTGTTGTTGACCTGTGGCAATAACATATTCTGTTCTTCCAAATACAGTCCAAAATGATTACCATAAGTCACTTTGCTTGATTTACAATATAGTATAGCAGATGCAGAATATAGATACTGATATAAAAGATACTTTTGATTCTCTCTTGCTCAGGACCATCACAGAACAGGTATAATTTTGGTGGTGTATTGAAGTAAAACTGAGGGGTGCTGTAGTTCTCCACCTCAGTGACACTGCTAGGATAGGAATAATGCGCCAACCAAAAATACCTGCTCTGTGTTGGTACCGTTGGGGTCCTAACCATTATAGAACAGAGTAAATGGGACTAACTAAGTAGTCCCATTTACTAATCTACTGTAGTCCACAAACAGATAAACTACAGTATGTAATTGTAAAAATACAAATTCCATCTTTACTGTAAGTGGAACGGATAACATTGACAATAAGTGGAGAAAAAAAGAAGGTGTTTCCAATTTTGACTGGTACCGTACATAAGTATTCACAGGCTGGAGTGTGTTTCTGTGTTTTGTAAATGTAATCGGATGTCTTTGGGGCAGGTTTTCATTGAGGACTTGAGAGCTGAGTTTGTAGAGGAGTTTATCTGGACCTCGGTGCAGGCCAATGCCATCTATGAAGACCGGTACCTACTTGGCACATCCATTGCCCGGCCCTGCATTGCTCGTCGACAGGTTCAGATTGCCCGCCAGGAGGGGGCGCAGTATGTGTCTCATGGCGCAACTGGAAAGGTAAGTGCCTGACATGGGAACTAAAAGGAAAACAGGAGAAACTATTTTTTCCCCGAATAGACAACATATACTGAAAAAAAAAACGATTTTGGGGCCCAAGCATTGAATTCTGGTAATACTGTATATGCACACTTATCAGGTTTGTGGGACCTGAAGGTCCCTGGTCACCCAGAGTCTTTATTTTTTTTTAGGATTAACAGATTTGAGTAGTCACACCTCTGAAATGGTTCAGTGTAAAAATCCAAACTTTGCTTTTACTTCTAAAATGATATTCATTCATTCATTCATTATCTCCCGCTTTATCCTCTATTAGGTTCGAATCTACAGGGATTCGAACCGGGAATCCCTAGCGCTGAGAGGAGAACGTGCTAACCACTAAGCCACCGTGCCTCTAAAATGATATCATCCATAAAATTGTTATACATTGCCATTTTATGTAATAAGTTTTGGATACAGCCCTGATTTATGTGGAAGTGCTCGTTTTGGGCGGCACGGTGGCTTAGTGGTTAGCACATCTCAGCACTAAGGATTCCCGGTTCGAATCCCCATCTTGGTGAAGTTTCCATGTTCCCCCCGTGTCCGCGTGGGTTTCCTCCGGGTTCTCCGGTTTCCTCCCACAGTCCAAAAACATGGATCAAGTCAATTGAATTCTCCAAATTGCCCCATATAGAGTGTGTCTGTGTGGGTGAGTGTGTGCCCAGTGATGGATTGGCGCACTGTCCTGGGTGTATCTGCCCAGCGCCCGAGACGTTCTCCCCTGGATGGGCATGGGAACCCCCCCCCCTCCCCCACGACCCTAATAAAGGATAAAGCGGGAGATAATGAATGAAAAATGAAGTGCTCGTTTTGTCCACTAGATGGAGGCAGTCTTACAGTTATTTAATTGTCTTCACGTGCGTTTCAGATATCATCCGTCGCATGGGTTTGTTTGTGTATGTTGTATGTGTTCATGTGTCATTTGATGCAGATTTTGTAATTTATACTTACTTATCTGTATTTAAGGGCAATGACCAGGTGCGGTTTGAACTAACCTGCTATGCCCTCTATCCTGGAGTGAAAGTAAGTATTATTTTATGTAGCACTTATTATATCTTTTTAAAGAATTTTTTAAAGAATATTATTCTTTGTATGTTAATGTGATTTTTCTCTTTTTAGATTATTTCGCCATGGAGGATCCCCGAATTTTACAACCAATTCCGTGGTAGGAAAGATCTCATGGAGTATGCAGAGGTATAAGATTCTAAGATTCACAAAGTTTGTGTAAAATTAGTTAATAGATTAGTGGCTTAGTGATTAGCACGTTCGCCTCTCAGCGCTAGGGATTCCCGGTTCGAATCCCCATCTGGGTGGAGTTTCCATGTTCTCCCCGTGTCTGCGTGGGTTTCCTCCGGGTTCTCCGGTTTCCTCCCACAGTCCAAAAACATGGATCAAGTCGATTGAATTCTCAAAATTGCCCCATATAGAGTGTGTCTGTGTGAGTGAGTGTGTGCCCAGTGAGTGAGTGTGTACCCTGTCCTGGGTCTATCTGCCCAGCGCCCGAGATGTTCTCCTCTGGATGGGCATGGGGAACCCCACCGTGACCCTAATAGAGGATAAAGCGGGAGATAATGAATTAATGAATATATATATATTACATTAATATTTCATTGCTGGCTTTTAAGATGAGGTTGTGTTATTTATGTATTGTAAAGAGTTCTATTACAATGTTGGTAGTTGGTTGTACATGTTTGGTAGCTGAAATAATCCTAACATGAGTCCTAACATGAGAATGATGACCTATCTATTTTAATTACAACCAACCCTCACTTACACTGTAGTGATTATGATGTTTTTTAATCTCAACATGGGCGGCACGGGGGCTTAGTGGTTAGCACGTTCGCCTCTCAGCGCTAGGGATTCCCGGTTCGAATCCCCATCTGGGTGGAGTTTCCATGTTCTCCCCGTGTTTGCGTGGGTTTCCTCCGGGTTCTCCGGTTTCCTCCCACAGTCCAAAAACATGGATCAAGTTAATTTAATTCTCAAAATTGCCCCCTATAGAGTGTGTCTGTGTGAGTGAGTGTGTGCCCAGTGAGTGAGTGTGTACCCTGTCCTGGGTCTATCTGCCCAGCGCCTGAGACGTTCTCCCCTGGATAGGCATGGGGAACCCCACCGCGACCCTAATAGAAGATAAGCGGGAGATAATGAATGAATGAATGAATAATCTCAACATAAGTTTTAGTCCAGTTTTACTCGTGAAAAACAACAGTCAATACAAATTTTATTTTTAGATGTTTCTGATATGTGTGATGAAGAAAACCATGGAAGCAGTACTTTAAAGGATTGTGTGAAAATTAACTTTTAATTAAGACATTTGATAAGTGATTACTATCATTGTTTTAGAAACATAGCATTCCTGTTCCAGTCACACCAAAAGCTCCCTGGAGTATGGATGCTAACCTTATGCACATCAGGTGACTATTCAAAAAAATGCATTTGTACATTTTGTTACCCTAATCAGTTGTAACATTTTATTACTTTATATAGACTTATACACATGGTATGGATACTGTATTAGTTATATATGAATTATTTTGTGTGTGTGAGAGAGAGAGAGAGAAAGAGGTTCTCTACTTACTTGGTAAGCCCCTGTAATGGTCAGGTCCCCTACACTGGCCTACAGGACCAACACTGACTGGGTATTATTATTGTGATAAGTGATTCTTAGCAATGCTGAGACATTGATGAAGTGGATTTCTGTTTCGTGTGTGTTGCACCGGTTGACTGTACATTCTCTTATTGTATCTTCTTATTACTAACACATTAGCATCATGTTAGTAGCACTGCAGTGCCAATATTTATCCACCAGCCAAATCAAACTTTGTATTGCTCCCATCGAAGTCCAGATTGTTTGAGAACAGAGTAAAGGGAACCAACAAAGACTTTAAATGTGTAATTGCAATGTACATTTATATTACATTTGGTCATTTAGCAGACGCTTTTATCCAAAGCGATTTACAAGGTGAACACAGGGTTAATCACAACATCCCTGAAGCAATGAGAGTTAACGGCCTTGCTCAAGGGCCCACACTAGTCACACTAGACCGCCAACCCTCAGATTGATAGCTCAACGCCCAAACTACTGAGCTACCGCTCCCACATCTATATGCTTAAAGTAAATTTGCTCTCAAATTTGTAAATTAATTAAGTATATCACACAATACATTTATTAATTAATAAAAGTAATTAATTAATAAAACTATAAGGGGTCCATATTATCAGTGGTAGTGTTTCTTTTGAATATGAATACATTTTTCTTTCAGACAATTACCTTAGTAAAGAACCTATTTCTTTAAAGATTTAGTAAAAAATAGTGTATTACTATTTGTATAATTATAAAAACCTTCTTTTGGTTTACAGTTACGAGTCTGGAATCCTGGAGAATCCCAAGGTAAAACCATATTCCTTGATTAACACTAAGTCATGATTATCCGTTATTCTACATCAATAGAGAGTTTATATTATATGAGGGTCAGATAGGTATGTTGAATGTTTTTTAAATTTCCTTCATAAAGCAATGTCTTTCTTTAAATACATTGTTGGTCTCGTTAATACCCTAACAATTTTTTGAGTACAGTTTCTGTAATTAGAGGTGAAGTAGGCAGAGCAAGAAAAAGTCATGCTTTTGTCAGTAAATAACAAAATGAGTGAGAAATAGTGAATCTGCTTGTTGTCTGTTACAGTCAGGAATAAGCTGCTGTTAAAATCCCAAAACTGTCTTTTAAACTGAATTTATTTATTTATTTAGTGTAAATAATGCAGATATGAGACAAACGATTGTTCAGAATTCGATGTCCAAGTGGTATCATACCTAATGCATATAAACATGTACATACCACAAAAATAGCTGTTGTACATACCACAAAAATAACTAAAGTTGTACATGTGTTGGGTTTTTTGGAGTATTGGTTACCACCAGTGTGTGTTCTTTAAACGACCAGTAGAGGTCATGGTTGTATCATAAATAAACCACAAAGTAGTTTATGCATAGCATAATATCATTCATTCATTCATTATCATCCACTTAATCCTTTACAAGGGTTGCCGGAGTCGGGGTTACCCATGCACATCCGGGGGAAAATATTTCGTGCGCTGGGCAGATACACCCAGGACAGGGTGCCAACCTATCGCTGGGCACACTTACTCACAGTCATATACATGGAATGGGGCATTTTGAGCATTCAATTGACCTTGAATTCATATTTTTGGACTGTGGGAGGAAACTGGAGAACCCGGAGGAAACCCACACAGACACAGGGAAACATGGAAACTCCACCCAGATTGGGATTCGAACCTAGATCCACAGTGCTGAGAGGTGAACATGATAACCACTAAGCCACCGTGCCACCACTAGCATAACACAGAAATTTTATTTATAATGAAGTTTAGGTATGTTGGTGGCAGTTTGCCATCCCTGCCTGTGCTGTCGCTGATTTCTTGTTACTGTTACTGTTACTCTGTTTCTTATTCCTCCTTCTGTGTTTCATTTTAAATGAATTAAATGTCTGTCCTTTTCACTGCCACAAATGTTTTTTTACAATAGTACATTGTTTCAATGCAACTTTCTAAGACAATTTGTCCCACAATTGGCAGACACAGTGACTGTGCTGTAGTCCTTGATATTAGTTTGTTTTTATAGGAAGATACCTTGTAAAGACCAAGGGTTAGTGAGAGACTTATCCTCTTTAAGTGGCCAAGCGGTGTTGTCAGTTAAAAAACAATAGCAAAACAAAAAAAAGCATGTATGTATAAACAGTATTTAGGTGTATAGGTTCAGATGGTGAACAAGTCATTTATAGAGCATGATTTTTTTTATTTTATTTATTTATTCATTTTTTTACAAATTTGTTGTTTGAAAATTATAAAGAAAGTACTGGAGAAGAATTTGTGAAGTGGATATTTTATCATCACTATATAAACTCACATGCTGTTTAGGAAAAAAATGGACATAAAATGTTCAAAGCTGTATTCGAGATAAAAAAAAATTTTTGGCTAAGAAGTACATATAAGCTGTTTGATCTATAGGCATTAATTTAAATGCTAAAAAATAATTTGAATGCTAAAAAATATTTCATATCTTCTTCTGTGGTGTTTTTCACTTACATTTAATATATTTGTGAGGTCACAGATGTAAACGTGAAGGCCTGGTAAGGAATTCAGTGAGTCTCTCTGAAGGCTCGGACTTAAAATTCAATTTTATTAACTTGTGTCTTTATTAACTTGCTTAACAGTTGCCACAAAGATGCTTTGAGTCTAATCTAAAGCACTCGCCCAAAAAAAACACTAGAACTAGAGTTGTAAGTATGTTTAGGCTGTTGTGTTTTTGCCCTCAAACACATATTCATTTGAAGTGTTCAGATGAACCTGGGTCACTACATAGACTGTGTGCTGTGTATAACAATACACCCTTTATTATCTGTTTCATTTTTTAAAGAATCGACGCTCCCGTTACGGGCTCTAAGAGGCCCGGGACAGACACTGACCTGTCGTTGTAGCAGCCCTGGCTAATTTCTGATTTCATGGGAATGCTCAGCCCAGCTGGGCCTCCTGGCTGCCCAACACATTCGGAGCCATCATTGTCTGCTTTGGGCTGCGTCGTGGGCGGGGAAACATTTCAGAGTGACACCGTGACAAAGACATGTCACTGTTAACAGTAAAGTACAAAGGGCTCTGGCACACATACATGTCAGGGTATGTAAGCATGAGGGCGCGAGCGAGATGAGGAGGGAAAGTGCACTAAAGAGAGTGGGAGAGAAGGACTTTTCATTCTTGTAGTGTCTGATGGAATGACACCAAACCTCCCATATTTGCTTCTTTGTTTTCTGCTGTAATTCCCAAAGAAAAGAGAGCGCAGTGTAGTGCATTGTATACTCTAACTGACCTTGATTTCCTGGTTGGAGCAGTAGCCTTTATACAATTAATAAACATATAGATATTTTTTTTTATTAAATATTATGAAATACATCCGTTACAATAATGAAACTAGGATATGAAATATGGGCGGCACAGTGGCTTAGTGGTTAGCACGTTCGCCTCTACCCAGAATGGGATTCAAACCGGGAATCCCTAGTGCTGAGAGTTTCCATGTTCTCCCCGTGTCTGTGTGGGTTTCCGCTGGGTTCTACGGATTTCTCCTACAGTACGAAAACATGGATCAAGTCAATTAAATTCTCCAAATTGCCCCATACAGCGTGTGTTTGTGTGATTGAATATGTGCTCAGAGATAGATTGTCCTATCCTGGGTGTATCTGCCCAGCCCCCAAAACGTTCTTCCCTGGATGGGCATGGGGGACCCCCCCCCCCCCCCCCGCGACCCTAGTAGGATAAAGCGGAAGATAATGGATTGATGGATGGATATGTAATATGTGCTAAAATGATCAGATAAAAGTTCAGTTGTAAGATAATCATATTTGGCAGCAGGGCAGTACGGTGGCTTGGTGGTTAGTATTCCGCCTCTCAGGCTGTGGATTCACAGAGAATTGGTTGCTTTATATTGCCCTTACATGTAGTGTGTGTGTGAGGCCATGTGAGTGAGCGTGGGCCCAGCGATGGATTGGAACCCTGTCCTGGGTGTACCTGCCCAGCGCCCAAAACATTGTTCCCTGGGTGGTTATGGGGAATTCCTAGTATAGAATAAAGATAATAAGATGAGGTGGGAATGAGATGATCATATTGCTAAATAGATATACATCATACATACATGGCCATATGGACTGCTTAAAGCTTTAAATGTCTTAGTGCTGATGGATCACACATTTTATCTCAAGGTAATTCAAGTCAATTCTTCAGACCAGGATTCATTTAAGTCTGTATTCCTAAAAGGTTTACCTTTTTTTTTAAGGCCTAAGATTTTGTTGTATGTTTGTAAACTGTTATATTTTAATAAAGTTACACATGCATACATCAATTTATAGGTGAAATTAAATCATACACCGATCTATAGCATAGGAGTGTACAGAGAGTAATCCTCAGTTCATCAGTATTTGTCAATTATACATGGTGAAGGTATGAATCAAAGTGAATTATCAACCTTAAACAAACCCTGACGGCTCTGATGAGATTGCCTCATTGTCTCATCTCATTATCTTCCGCTTAATCCTATTCTAGGGTCACGGGGGTCCCCATGCCCATCCAGAGGAGAACGTTTCAGGCGCTGGGCACACACGAACTCACATAGACACACATATACACACAATTGGGCCAATTTACCTTGAATCCATGTTTTTGGATTGTGAGAGGAAACCAGAGAACCTGAGGAGAACCCACACATACATGATGAGAACATGGAAACTTAACCCAGATTGAGATTCAAACCTGGATCTGCAGTGCTGCAAGGCAGACGTGCTAACCATTACAGACGTGGCCTTATTATGCCTGCTAAAATATTTTGTATATTGATCCTTCTTGTGATGTTCTGTCTTGATGGATAATGCTGTTTAAGGTTGGTGGAGTCCATAATTAAGTGACCCCTGTTTTATGTCCTTCTTTTTAAAATTTTCTCTACTTTACAGTGATGATCCGTTACTCTTATAAGTTCAAGTAACTTATTTATATAGTGCTTTTTACAACAGTATATTGTCACAAAGCAGCGTTACAGAGTTAAAAGCCTTTAAAACCCCCAAAGAGCAAGCCAAAGCGACAATGGCAAGAAAAAAACGTAATGTTGTTTTAAGGAAGAAACCTTCAGAGGACCAAGGCTCATTGGGGACTCATCCTCCTTGAGCGACCGGGCAACATTAACAGTGTAGGACAGCCATGTACAGATAGTGTCGAGATTTAACAAATGTAAAAACTCTAACTGTAAAACTATATGCAAGTCTATTATGGAGTCCTGCAGGTCCGCCAGTCCAATTAATATCCAGGTTCCATCCAGTAATCGTTGTAGCAGATGTTTCTACAAGATTTTTGAGTGTGTCTTTGGAATCGTTTTGCTTGTTTAGTTAGAATAATGATTAAGATGTCTGACCCAATACATTTGTTATTATAGTCTGACTCACTATACAAGTGATATTTTTTGGATGTTAACTAATGATGTTTTCATTCTAAAATTCAGATTTTTGTTTAAGCTACATTAGAAAATAAAAGGTTGTTTTATTCTCAATCCTTTAGCTAGAATCGATTTGTTGATTCAGCTAGAATAGTATTTGAATATTCACAGTTAAAAGGTTTGACTCAAAACTCCATTGTAGTTCATACTGAAAGAGTCTGATGGGCTTGAGGTCCATACAAATCTCACAAAACCATGCTTTTATGGACTTTCTTTTTTGTGCAATGGGGCACAGTAATACTGGAACTAAAAATGATCTTCTCCAACCTGTTTCCATAAAATTGGAAGCAATATATTTTTCAAAATGTTTGACTAGTTACCTGATTTTCCTGTGGCGATGGACTTAAAACTGTATCATTAATAAAGATGACCCAAAACATTTGTTCTTACAGTGTGACTCCCCGTCCAAGTGCTGTACTTTGGATGTAAACCTTGGACTTACACGTTCTGAAATCTAAAACTCCTTAGTTCGGAATTTATCCAAATTTTAAAATGTTTAGTAAATCTGTTACAGGATGACTGACCCCAAAGCCTCCTACTTATTAAATTAGCACATGTGATAAACATCCTCTCTTAACTGGGAGTGACCCAAAGGACAGATATGATGAGAGACATTGTTGTTTGGTAAAAAACAAAGAGACATTTGGTGTGACTCAGAGCTCTGAAGTGTTAGTGAGAGGAAATGAAATGTGTCTCTAAGTTGGTTTTAAGCTTATTGATGCTTAGTGGAGCTTTGTGTGGTTTCTCACAAGAATATCCATTTAAGTTTTCATGACTTAGTTAAACATTGATTGATTAATATTTAGTATAGGTTCACTGTGGTTGATTAACAGTCTTACTCACAATTAAACTGCAGAGAGAGATCCAGATATTTTTGTAATTTAGGGTGAATAGCATTATTACTTTGAGGAGTATCAGTGGCAGGTTGCCAGTGTCAGGACTTAAATGCTTAACTTTACACTTTGCTGTCTATCTGATTAAAGTATTAAACTGCTATGTCCTAAATAGCTACACTTTCCGTTATCTTGGTTAAGTGACTGCCTTGCTGTTTTGTATCACTTGGGTTTTATTTACAATATTACCGTAAACTGTAGCTTCTTGGTAAACATCTTATTGTAAACATGGATAAAATCGTGCTGACTAATTATCCTCTGCCTGTAAGCGTAAAATGTATTTGTGTTAGTCAGTAGGTATGTAAATTCAAAGCCACCATATCCATCTTGCAGCACTGAGGATCCATGCTCTCCCCATGGTTTTCTCCAGTTTCCTCCCACAGTTCAAAAACATGGATTTAAGGTCAATTAGATGTTCTAAGTTGCCCCTATATAGTGTGTGTGAGTAATTGTGTGCCGGATGATAGATTGATGCCCTGTCCTGGGTGTATCTGCCCAGCACCCAGAACATTGTCGTCTGGATGGGCATGGGGAACATGTGGAGGATTAAGTGGAAGATAATAAAATTATATGTTGATGGATCAAATGAATGTGAATGAAAAACAATAATTCATATTATTGTAATGCAAATATTAATACTAAGGTATAAAAAGTCTTGTATGTAATACCTGTATAACATTCTTTAGATTAATATATGGGCAACATTTTAATGCAGTGTTTAACATCTCACAGCTTCGAATCCCTGCTTCGAAGCTGTGAAAAATATTCCCCGAAAAATATAAATAAAAATAAATTTGACCCAAAAGATTTTCAAACAAATCCTAAAAGCAGTTAAACAGAACCAAACAAAAAAAGAGACAAAACTATTGGACTTTAATGTATTGAATTTTTATTATTTTTTTATTAAATAAAAGCATCCAAGTTGTTATAATTGTTATTTATTATAAATAAAAGAAATAAAAATTACATATTTATACATGACATGCTCAAAGTTACATATTAAGTGCATCATTCATTGTAATCCTCAAAAGGTAGAGCTGGTAATGGATATTAGCAGCCAGTTAGTCAGCATGCTGTAATGGGATTTCAGAAGCACATGGGAGATGTTTAGTTTTGCATGTTTATAAATATTAATTGATTATATTTAAAGAAAGTAAAATGTGCTGGGGTTTTTCCTGTTCCTGAAAAGTTAAAGGACAACATTAGGTGTGTTTTAAATGCCAAATGTGCCACTGTATCCTTTTTCTCAATTTACCAGCATCTTGCTCCAGATTTAGTGCAACAGTCAAAAGACAGGCGATTTAAATGTCACTTCCAATCCAATGCCCAGATTTCAATCCTTTAGCTCTCCCTCCTGTTCCTCTGTTCCCCTCTTTATTCCTTACACCCCCTCAAACACCCTCCACTCTTTCTCTAGCTTTCCACCCTTCTCTCTCAGCACTGAGCTGTTCGATTGAAAGGCAATGAGGCAGCTAACATGTGGAAAGCGAGAAATTTACTCGCTTTAAGTTCATGCGGTGGCCCTTTTACAGGGGCACATATTCTCTCGCATTGGAGGACAACAATATGGGCAGAGCCGGATAAAGACCTGCATAGCAAGCTACCTTAGCCAAGACATGATGGGCCAGTTCACGGACCATTTGCCACCAATGCTCTCCCTCTTTTTTTTTCTCCAGCTTTTCCTTCTACCTATGCACACTGCTGTGTCAGGGCAGTGGAGCAGGGCAGGTCCAACTGCAGGGGGCTGAAATTGAAATGCGTATCTCTGATCACATTCTGTCACTTTGCCTTCAGTCTTCCCTTTACTTCCTTCAAAGTCCTTTGATGTTCTGGATTTAGGTTTGTACATCTCACAAGAGATTCATAGCTGAGATGTCACATTTTGGAAGATGCTTTGGTTAGTGGCTATATATATATATATATATATATATATATATATATATATATATATATATATATATATAGTGTGTGTGGTAGCTGAGAGGTTTTGGTCAATTTTAAGGTTCCCAGGTCCACTAAATTTCCTAATGTTGTGGGTCCTTGAAGAAAGCTCTTAACTGTCACTGCTTCAGGGGTGCTTTGTTCTGATTGCTACCTGGTTCTTACTTGTCACTTTAAATAAAAGTGTCAGCTTAGTGACCAAATGTAATATTATATATATGTAGGTGTTATGTGTGTGATTATGCATATTAGACCGATTACAATTTTGGCCACTTAATAAGATATCTATTTTAAAATGTCTATAAAGTAAGTGTTTGATTTTTACACTAATTACTTATCATATACAGAAAGCAGTGTCCACAATTTTTTTTTGTCAATTAAAAAAAAATTATGCATGTATGAAGATCTTGACAACAGGAGAACTGAACCATTTTATAAAGCCTTCCCCAGCACAGCACATCTAAAAGACCTTCAAGAACTTAAAGGTCAGCGCTCTGTGGCTGTCAATTTATCTGCAAAATGATTTCTCATGCTCTCTACGAATTTTAGCCTGATAAATCTTGTCGTTGATGTCCTGAAACAAGACAAAACACCGAATATAGTCTGATCATAGAATACATTTGGTGATTCATTTTATTTTCACAGTGCCGCTGCCTTAACCAACTGCCAACTATGTAAGCATGAGAAACTTTATAAATGGAACATGGAGACACAAGAATTAAAAATTTATTTTGCTTTTAAAACTGACAGTGTTCAGCATACACCCATTTTCTTGTCTTGTAGCTGAAAGCATCAGAGCAGAAAATAAAATGCAATGGACAGTTGTGATTACTGCTTAGTTAAAAGACAAGCAAAAACATTGGTTTGGACAGATTGTCAGCCGAGGCAGATTAGTTATAGAATAATGATGTTTGTCTGGTAAAGGTTTTTGTTTAAATGTAGTCGGTGGTTATTGTGCATAGTTGCCCTGCAATTTGCAGCCATTCAGAATGCATGAACTGCCACGATATTGTAATGTCAGGTAATTGGTCGGGGGAACTGCTATGTCACGCAGCATTCACCATGAATATACACACACACTCTCTCTCTCACACACACACACACACACACACACACACTGAATTGCAGACAGAAAAAACATTTAATAGCAGATCCTATGTTTGCCATGTAGAAATCTTGGAAAATAAGCCAATCATTATATTATGCTTGCAAAAATTATTTACACTCTAAAAAAGCATTAAGCTTTTGTCAAAACATACACGACTAATTTTTAATAAGGTTGTTTAGTTTTTATTGTATTTAAAAATGTAATAAAAAGTAAAGTCTGTAAATTGTTAACTACACCAAACCTTTATTTAACAGAACAAATGAGAAAATACAAGTCATTTAGTTTTTTTAATGACAAACTCCATTTATTTGCTAAATATTACCAATTTTAGAAATTAATGCCTGTAACGCACTTACCAAAACTTGCTGCTAAGGCAACTAAAAACTAAGCTAATTAAGAGAATTTTAACAGGTAACAGACGATGTCTTTAAGATTAACTTTAACTTTAAAATTAGCATTTATTAAAATCTTAGTCCTATTAACCATGGTTGGTTGTGATTTACCAATTTGTGCCAAACTGAGTTTGTGTTTCCCCGATGCAAGCGACAGGATCATGACCCCAAACACTGTCCTTTAAACAACAAACACTTAGAGCTTGTGTGCAAATTAATAAGGTTTTTTTTACTATCAAAAATGTATAATTGTGGCAGCGAGTGCATGATCATGCGTTAGTTTGTAAATGGGATGCAGCGTTGGGAGGACAGAAGCAATAGGTGTACATGTCTGGAAAGCAATTATGTAATTGTGAGTATTTGTGTGGAAGGACTTGGAGTCCTGCCGGTAGGCCGAAATAACTGTGTCTTGTGTGTGGCTCTATGCTGAAAAGCATTTATTAAAAAACAGAAAAGATTTTAATTTCAGCTTTCAGGTTGTTTCACCCCTGCCTTCATCCTTACTCCCCTGAACTCTGGTACACTGGTGCTGAAACCTGGGGAAACGAAGAAGGTTTACATGTCCATGATGCTTTACACAAACCACCAATACCAAACCCAAACCCTGATAACGCTACATACTGAACTATGACAACATTTTCAGTTCCTACTGTCGTTTGGTTAGGAGATGGCTGGGTGCATAAAGGTGTTTAGTGAAACATATAGTGGGAACATCAGCTCCGACCTGACAGGCACCACCAACAAACAAAGGGGATGCAGGAGAACCTGAAAGCGTTTTTCCAACTCTTTAAACAAATGTGTTTTCAGCATGTTTGTACTGATTAGTTGTTGTTTAAAGTTGTCAACTGATAACTAAACAGCATATCTATTGTCTCGAGTTTTATAAAATGAAATTGCCTGCTGCCTGGAATGATCCACTGCAAATTGGATATGTTGTACAAAGCTTGTAAGATTTTCAACTCTTTCATTCTCTCCAGAATCATGCTCCAGCTGACATCTATGTGATGACTAAAAACCCTGAAGATTCCCCAAATACCCCAGACATGCTGGAGATCGAGTTCAGCAAAGGTGCGTGTTTCCAAGTCCCATCATTTAGAGTGTGATGAGTGTCAGATCCCCTGCCGTGTTGCAGTATTGACCAATCTTTAGCTCTTTGTGTCCAGGCTTTGGATCTTTCACACACTTACAGCTCTAAAGCCTCAAATGTACTCACCCAATGATGTCCTCTTGTTTGTGAAAATAAATATAGTTAATTCTATCTATCTATCTATCTATCTATCTATCTATCTATCTATCTATCTATCTATCTATCTATCTATCTATCTATCTATCTATCTATCTATCTATCTATCTATCTATCTATCTATCTATCTATCTATCTATCTATCTATCTATCTATCTAACACAGCTGGATCAGACCTCATTTATGATATAAAATAATATATTTTAATTATTTTTTTAATATAAAATATTAAGAAAGATCTAGAAATTAAAAGAATGAATGAAACATGTGATGTAAATGGATTTATATTAATGTCTTACTTTGGAAATTATCCTGAAATCCAGTAGGTTTATTTTCAGTTTTAAATTCTCATTTCATTATCTTTGCTTAATTCTCTACTAGGCTCATGGGGGGGGGGGGTGCCCATGCCCATGCCCATGCCCATGCCCATCCAGGTGAGAACATTTTTAACACTGGACCGATACACCCAGGACAGTATGCCAAACCATCGCTAGACACACACTCGCACACATACACACACGCACACACACACAATATTAAGGGCTGTTTAGCACCTTAAATCAATGTTTTTGGACTGTGGGAGAAAACTGGAGAAAATCCATGTGGGAGAACATAGAAACTCAAATCAGGATTTGAAACTGAATCCCTAGCGCTGGGAGGTGATTGATGATTATTAATTAAATTAAAATGTATGTGTAAATATATATGGTACATCTTTGTGTAAAATAAGACATCTAATAGAACAAATATGTTTGCATTTTGTAACCATGCACATGAAAAGCACGAGGTACTTACATTTCTTCAGATGATTTTAGCTTTTTACAGGGTTCAGCTCAGTTGGATTTACTCTGATCCTTAGAATTGTTGTGAGCTTTTTGAATGTTGAGTGTTAAAAGGTTAAACCAGTGAAGTGAAGTTAATTTTGCCTCTTTTAGTCCTTTGTTAATGCTATTAGTTTAAATGCTAAAAGCTATTTGAAGGATTGCCACGCTAAATGTGATACTTTCATGGGTCATCATAATTAACCAGGCTAATCATCAGGTTAGCTTGTGTTTATCAACCTGTGGGATTTTAAAGCTTATAAAGTGTTGTAGAATATCATACCTGCTAAGTTACCCAGTGAGGGACAAATGTTTATCAACTTTATTTTATTGACATATTTTCAATGACTTAAAATGTACTCTTTACCTTAGAAATAGACTTTGTTATATGTTTGTTATTTTTTATTTTCTTGTTTTTGGGTTTTACTCAGATTGTTTTTCAGGCTTTTACTAATATTACAATAACTATGCAAAAATTAAGTTTACCAAAATAGTGCCAGAAATAGCAGAAACAATGATTCTTCTGTTTGTTATTTATTTAATGTAAACACAAAATAAAATGAGGTTATCGAAAAAAGATAAAAAAGGGCATTTGTTAAATATTAAGAAGAGTATTCTTCACGACACAAAACATTACATTAATCCATCCATCTATCATCTACCGCTTTATCCTGTACTAGGGTCGCAGGTGGGTTCCCCCTGCCCATCCAGGGGAGAACGTTTTGGGTGCTGGGCAGATACACCCAGGACAGGGCACCAATCCATCGCTGGGCACACACTTACACACACAGACACACACACAAACGGTCCTCTGTGTCCCACAGTTCAAAAACATGGATCAAGGGCAATTGAATTCTCCAAATTATCCCATATAGAGTGTGTTTGTGTGAGTGTGCGCTCAGCAATAGATTGGCGTCCTGTCCTGGGTGTATCTGCCCAGCGCCGAGATGTTCTCCCCTGGATGGGCATGGGGAACCCCTCCTCGACCCTAATATAGGATAAAGCGGAAGATAATGAATGGATGGATGGATCAATAAATAGATTTTAATGATGTGTCTCACTGCAATGGCTTTGTAACCTTGTAGAATGTTGTTTGATGGGGTTGTTTGATGTTTCAAGCAATATTCTCAGGTCCCACCAGCAGCTTTTTAAACTGTTTGTCCTTAATCTTCGTTTTGGTTATTCTTAGCCTTACCTTTTGCTTTTATGTTCACTGCTTCCACAAATGAAGTTTTCTATGAAGTGGAGGCAAAATATTTTTGTTAGGATCCCAAGTGGTTTAGGTGCCACGTTGATGAATTGCTGACAGAATGGGCATTGTTTTGCGTAATGTGTCTTTTTATCATGACTCACAAATGATTGATTAATCAAACGATATCCAGTAAGTAGATTTGTTGACTTTATACCAATATCTGTCTCACTTTTACGTTACTTGCTGTGCTGATGTGAAAGAACAAAACAACCAGACTGTCACTAAATTTTAGAATTGCTAATACAGGTCAAGCAAAAACAATAAAAGCCCAATTGAACAGTATGATGAGGTCATCTTTAATAAAACAATTACCAATTAAACATGATTAATTAGTAGCTACAGCTTCTATAATGAACTTTTATTGATACAATTTTAAAATGAGAACACACATGTACATTATGATGTACTTAAATCCTGAAACGTTAACTCAAGTGCATAGCAGCACTAAGGAACCTACGTTTTTTCCAAGCATCCCAGGTTTCAGTAAATGGGATCTCGGTGAACTGATTGGATCAGACAGTGATGTCATTGTGTTATTTAAGCCAGTCTATGATCCTTTCTGCTGCACTTTCTGATCAGTATTCATAGATTTTAGTCACCTCCATTTAGTGTCCATGAGAAAAGCTGGTTTACTCGCGGACACAAAGGATGCTCCCCCTCCCTGATCCTGTAAAAAACTTTTCTTTTTAAACAGCGATTTTAAGCCTTTTTTATTCTCTCCGTTCCTTTCTTTTGCCGTACTTTCTCAGCGCCTTCCACGTCTATCAAAAAGAATTTCTAACCACCGGACTTTTTTCCTCTTGTCATTTTACAACCCGGGGCCCCTCCCTTCTTTTTTTTCGATGTCTTCTCGCTCGTTCAAAAAAAGAGATAGACCCTGAGGAAGGGCAAAAGAGAGGAAAAATGTAAAGCTTTAATTTTTCCTACAACTGTGTCTGCGCTGCTATTGTCTCCACTCCTCTCTCACTCTGTACTATTCTGCGGCGAGGCTAAGGCACAGAAAAGAGACACTGAATGTGCTTCATGTTGATCGACACCCAGGAGGGGGTTTATGAGAGACTCCAGCGCACTCGCCTGGGTTTAATTTATTTGAACTTTTAATCTAATTATTAACTATTTGTGGTGATTCCCGGCTTTGTTATATTGATGAGGCCTGTTCTTTTGGGATGCCCTTGTGGCCCAAGCACCCAACACCAGGCCCCAGGATATGGGAATTGCCCATCTGACAAAAGCCCTTGTCTGAAAATATTCTGTCAAGTCCTTTTTTATGTGTTATTCTAACAGGGCTTTTACACCCACTGCCGAAAGGGGCAACTCAAAACGATCTATTCGGCTGTGATTGGCAACTGCAAGCATGCTTAATGCTAATTAGGTTTCCAGATGCATAGAAGGGAGAGTAGGCGGATAAGGGTAGGAGACTATCAGCACTTTTTTTTTTTTTTTTTTTTTTTTTTTTTCCCCCCCCCCCCCCCCCCCCCCCCCCCCCCCCCCCCCCCCCCCCCCCCCCCCCCCCCCCCCCCCCCCCCCCCCCCCCCCCCCCCCCCCCCCCCCCCCCCCTTGGCCTTTGAGTTGCTCATTTCATGCTATGAATAAGTCGCCTATTGACAGTGATTTATTTATGGGGCTCCAGTGGCAGTGGGGTGAAAAGGGAAAGTTGGACCAGGCATGGTGGCACTCCGATGTTTTTCCTCTGTGCCAGAGATTGCTGCAGTGTCGTTTCTTTCTTTTTATATTCTTTCTTTTTTTAAATGGCCAAACTAGATTCCATGTATAATTAATTCCCGGTGTAACCACCTATCTGTCTTGCTTGATCACTCTCTCTCACTCTCACTCTCTGACGGTCATTGAGCTCCATGGGTAAAGAGGACATGGCAACACAATGGCTGGGGTGTGTAATTAAATTACTGAAGGGCCTGCTCACAATTTCACAGCCTTAAAAGTGGTAAAGCTTTGAATTTATAAGTGCTTTTCAACCAGCTCATTGAGGTCGGTGACTAGCGTTGGCATTTGCTTCTTCCCACCACTCCTCCTAAATCACCCTAAATAACTTTACACTCGAACATGTGAGCCAGCTCTTACTTCACCCGTGCTTTAAGTTGCATTTGTTTTCCCACCAAGCCACATTTGTTGGGCTTAAGAAAATGAAAACACTGGAATGTTCTGCACCAGTTCTGCCATTAACCACCTGTTAGGCCCTAACACTCTGTGGACTTTCTTATTGCCAAAAAAATCAACCTGTGGTTGATTTAAGTCTAAAAAATATACACAAAAAATATATACACATATAATTTAATAACAGTAGATCCATTAAATTGATCAGGAATTATTAGTAATTAATTGCAAAATTGTTTGTTTTGTAGATTTTTCTGTTCATTAAACGATAGATTATTAAAAGAATTTACAAGAACGGCACAGTGGCTTAGTGGTTAGCATGTCTGCCTCAGCGCTGAGGATCCAGGTTCGAATGCCGATTTTAGATGGAGTTTCCATGTTCTCCCCATGTCTGCGTGGGTTCCTTTGGGTTCTTTGGTTTTCTGCCACAGTCATTGATTCAAGGTGAATTGACTGCTCTAAATTGCCCCTATATATAGTGTGTGTGTGTGTGTGTGAGTGAGTGTGTGCCCAGCGATGGATTGGTGTTCTGTCCTGTGTGTATCTGCCCAGCCCCCGAAACATTCTTTCCTGGATGAGCATGCAGAACCTCCAGTGTCCCCTTAAATGTTTTGTAGCTGATTTCAGATGCTACTTGTGTTTTATTTTAGGTGAAAGCAAACACATGCTAACGTTTAAACTATTTGTGACAGACTCAGTTCACTGGCACTTCACCAGCAGGTTGTTTTCAGAAGCTGAAACTGTTCTTTGCCTTTTTTATCTGATTGTTCTCTTCTCTGATAGGTGTACCAGTGAAGGTGAGCCATCTTAAAGAGGGTACAACCAAAAACACTCCACTGGAGATCTTCATTTATCTTAATGAAGTTGGGTAAGTTATAGTAGTGCTTAAATTATAGTCTTTTACACAGGGAGTCATTTAAGCCAACTTAATGTTTCATGTTTCTCTCCATCACAGAGGAAAACATGGAGTTGGACGGATTGACATTGTGGAAAATCGGTTTGTTGGGATGAAATCCAGAGGTGCATCTCAGCTGCTTTTGCTTATGCTCTGCTAGTTTTCTGTTCTGACAACTGGCATCTTGATGTATTGACCACTGCATTTTCTTTTACTTCAGAGTGGCAGGTGGAAATTTCAAACTACAGAATGGTGCTTTTTATTTTCTGTTTATATATCTGTCTCCAAAAGGAATCCAAATTGGTTGGAGGGGAAAAAAATGGCATTTGGGGTGAAAACGGTATCAGTTGACAGCCTGTATTTATGGAGAGCTGGAGAGAGTGAGAGCGTGTGTGTGTGTTTGTGTGTAGTTAAATCGGCATGTGTTTAGCTTGTGGCCCTTTATGCATTCCACCCTGCCAACACAGGTATTGCGAAGCAGCTTAGCATTCTTGCTGTTGTTATCTGAGTACATATCAGAACAGGATCTATCAAATTGCAGCCTTATAAAAAAAACTTTTGTGAATCGTATTTGCTGAGAACCCTTTTTGTGCTGTGCTTGACATTTGCGCTTCCTACATTAGAAGTTTACCTTATGTTCCGGAAGTCGTATGCTTATGGTTAAGGAACCAGCCTTGCGACCTAAAAATCACCGGTTTGATTACCTTACCCCAATTACTCCCTGAGTGAAAATCTTAAACTTGCTTAGACTTACACTGTACAAGTGAGATTTTTTTTTCCTTGGCACGAGGTAGTTGTAAAGTGACAGCAGTGTTTTTTCTGTTACATTAGTACAGGTTGCAGTTGTGCTTTTAAATGTGTTCAAAACACAATTTGTTTAATGTATAAATACGATCAACAGTAAATCAGTGCATTGATAAATTGACAACATCATTGGCATTCTTACTTATTAGACCTTGGTTCTTACTTTTGCGCATAATAACTCCAAAAACTCTTAACTAAAATGAATTAAATTACTAATTGAGTGAATTAAATAATTTTTTTTCACCAACTTACTTTTTTGTCTATGATGTTGCACAGGTCATTTAAAATAACACTATTCTTGTTTTGCTTTTGTCCCTAGAAACAATTTAAACCCAAATGGACCTGAAATATATTTTTTTCAATTATCATCAATCCAAAATAGGTTTTAAAATAATAATGAAATCATTTTGTTAACTTGCAGGAATTTTTTAATGGATCATATTTAATTTGTAAAAGCTGCCTTACTGACCTGAAGTAAATAGAGAATATGCTACTTGAGAACATGAAGGTGCAAAGAGCTTTATTGTCTACCTATCTAATGTAAAGTGGAAAGTTTTTGTGACTTATATAATAATATTATATAAAATAAAACAATGTATTTAAGTAAATAAACAATTGAGAGAAATCAGCAGGAACAAGATGATACCAAAATGCCATGGAAAGTGGCCTATGAACAGCTCTGATCTTCATTATAATCTGGTAAAATCAGTGATCCGTTATTATCGGTTTAAAGCTTTATTAAGAGAAAGCATATTTCTACAGTACTTACGCCATTTATATGTTGTAATAACATTTTAAAATCTTTGTTTAATTATGTGCTTGTTTAAACTCTTAATATTAAGATATTTTTATTTTTAATTTAATCTGTTGTGAGACGTTAGCTGTATCTGATCTGGCCTCAGGTTATCAGTTTGGTGTTAATCTGTAGGTGTTTTTCTGTGTGGTGCTGGCTTTGAAGTGGTAAAGCCTGCCATTAATTTCACACTGCTGTTTGGGTCTGAGCCATGTCTGCTCAGATAGTGGCAAGAATGCTAAGCTGTTTCGCCATACCTGCATTAGCAGGGTGGGACGCCCAAAGGGCCACGAGCCAGGCACTGGTTAGTTCAAACACACACACACATACACACAGACTCTCTCTCTCTCTCTCTCTTTTGCACATGGACGCAAATTCTAATGCTAGCAAATCAACAAGCTTTTGTCTAGATAATCTGTTCTAGCTGTTCCTTTAGGGAACTTAATGCTGGGAGAGTTATCAGATGCCCCTTACTGGACTTGAGTACTTTGGCATTTCTTGGCTCTTGTCTTCCTTAAATCCAAAGCCTTCATGTATCAGATTGCCAGCTTTTAGTGCTTAAAAGATCAGTCATTTCCTAAGGTTTGAGCGGCTGTCATTCAGCTTTCCCTTCATAGACCTAAAGCCTAGCTTCAAATTAAGAGCTTTATCAGGTAGAGGAATTCTGTGATCATACTAACTGATTATAGAATTGAAACTTTTATGTGTATGAAGCTCAAAAGCAGACATAAGTATTTGAATTTAAATTTTGTATATTTGAAAGATTTATTGACGTAATTTATAAATTAAGATATTTGCTGACTGTGTGGTGAATCTGAAGAAATCTGCATGCACTTAACATGTGGGGATTTGTTTTCTTCACCACAGAATGAAGCAGCACTGTAATTGGTTATATGATGCATTCAATGGCAAACCTTTCTTGGGTCTTCCCTGATGTTTCAGCTCATGCTTAAATTCGTATTTCGGAGATTTAAATCTGAGAGATCTGAATCTCTTTCTATAGTCTGAAAATTGTACATTTTGTAATGTCTTAATTTTAAAAGGTATTTTCTTAACAGCAAATTTCATCACCTCTCAAGTTCAAATCACAAAAATGCATTTTTGAAATCCAAAATTATGCCAATAAATATTTAAAATTCAGATTAAATTATTAATGTCAGCTTTTGAGCTTCATAGTATGTGGCTTCAAAAAACACTGGAACTGAACCATATCGCAGTGATGGCTGATTGACCTCTTATTTTCTTTTACGCTGATGGATGACGCAAAACTGTAAAGGCCTATTATTTATTCTTTTGTCTTTTTTTGCAGCATTTTAATATATCCGTTCTTTATTTAAACTGAATATAATTACAATGTTTAATTTTGGCTAATGAAATATTTTAATATCTCTCATAAGTGGCAGATGTTTAGTACTATACACATGTTAAATGTTACAGTTTAGGAAAAGTCAGTGAAATTCGAATTTAGTTTAGTCTCACCGCTGCCATAATAAAACCTTTTCCAGAGATCTTCTGTTTGTCTTTAGACAGCTAAGTGACAACTTCATTTCTGCATAGGTTTAATATTCTTCACTTTATCTGCACACATTCACACACTGGGGTTGTAAATTACAGGTTAGGGAATTGGGGCAGTGGAACCTGTCAGATCAGGCTGTTACCCTGTCATTTAGGCTTACAAATCTGTCTGTGTCTGATGATGGGCAGTGTGTTGGTCATCAGACTTTACTGTTATAACAATGCTGGACATCACACCTTGGTCATTTACTTAAAGACAAATGATTTTAATTAGTAATATGTGGTCACTCGATTATAATACATTTACAGTGGGTTGCAAAAGTATTCATACCCCTTGAACTTTTCCATATTTTGTCACATTACAACCACAAACATAAATATATTTCATTGGAATTTAATGTGAAAGACCAACACAAAGTGGTATACAATTGTGAAGTGGAATGAAAGTTATACATGAATCAACAATTTTTTTACAAATAAAAAACTGAAAAGTGCGATGTGCAAAATTATTCAGCCCCCCTGAG
>JAFMOD010001041.1:266298-287424 GCA_019802435.1 Corydoras maculifer | reverse complement strand
GTTGCACTCAGGGAAAAGGGGGCTGAATAATTTTGCACATCGCACTTTTCAGTTTTTTATTTGTAAAAAAATTGTTGATTCATGTATAACTTTCATTCCACTTCACAATTGTATACCACTTTGTGTTGGTCTTTCACATTAAATTCCAGTGAAATATATTTATGTTTGTGGTTGTAATGTGACAAAATATGGAAAAGTTCAAGGGGTATGAATACTTTTGCAACCCACTGTACATACATTTGGTCATTTTGCAGACGCTTTTATCCAAAGCGAATTACAAAGTGAGAACAGGGTTAAACGCAACAACCCTGGAGCAATGAGGGTTAAGGGTCTTGCTCAAGGGCCCACATTGGTAACTTTAGGGGACCTGGGATTTGAACCACCAAACTTCAGATTGATAGTCCAATGCCCTGACCACTGAGCTACCACTCCCCTAATACGTATTAAAAACTTATATGATGTTCCATTCCAAAACAAAGGACATTGTTTTATAAATTCAGTTTTATTCCAAAGTTCATTAATAAGGTTAAGGTCATTGCTCTGTACAGGATTCTGGTGGTAATCCTCACTAGACCTCTAGTTCCTACAGTATGGATGTCACTGTGGCATTTAGAATCAAACGGTACTCCAATAATTAGTGTCTAGAAACATAATAAATGTAACATGTTTGATTCTTTTTTGAAGGGATCTATGAGACTCCTGGAGGAACTATCCTGTACCATGCTCATTTGGACATTGAGGCTTTTACCATGGATCGTGAGGTGCGACGCATTAAACAGGGGCTGGGAATCAAGTTTTCCGAGCTCTTATACAATGGTAAGAAAAAAAAAAATCTGTTTAAAGTTAAATACAATAGTTTTGCAGGACTTTGCACATCTGCAGACGTGAACCCTTACTGCTAAGACTTTGCTAAAGCTTACTGTTAAGACATTTATATTTATATTAGACCAAATGATGAAAAGAGTATTAAAACATCAGATTGTAAACATTTAAGAAACTTTACATGAGTGATGAAGTGAAAAGTGAATTAGCTAAATCTCATAAAGAAAAAACACAGAACGACTTAAATGGAGGGTAGCACAGTAGCGTAGTTTTGGACTGCCACAGTCCAAAAACATTGATTTAAGGTGAATTGGCTGATCTAAATAACCCCTATATATATACTGCAGTGTGTGTGTGTATCCGCATGGGTTTTCTCCAGGTCCTCCGATTTCCTCACATAGTCCAAAAGCAGGTATTGAAGGTAAATTGGCTGCTCTAAATTGACACTGCATAGTGAGTTAGTGTGTGTCCAGTGATGAACCTGATCACCCTGGATGGGCATGGGGAACACCCCCCCACCCCCTGTTAACGATGAGACTGGATTTGAAAGGAAATAATCAGATGTAGATATGTTTATGAATCTGTATTACAGGGGAGGGAAGCATTAGTTTTTACAGATTACTTCTCAAGAGTTCGGTATATATTTATGAACTGGCATCAATTCCTGTTTATTTCATAGTTGATAATCAGATTTTGCACTAGTATTTTGATTCAACCGTAGAATATAAAAAAGATAAGATAAATGATCATTTGGAATATACATGTGTGTGTGTGTGTGTGTGTAACCTTTAGAGGCAATAATCGAAAACAATCTGTAGCTGTAACAGGTAGTTTATCCATTAATTTGTAGTCGGACAAGTCTGGTGGCTTAGTGGTTAGCACGTTCGCCTCTGAGCACCGGGATTCAAATCCCAATCTGGGATTCTCCTCGTGTCCTCATGGGTTTCCTCTGTGTTCTCCGGTTTTCTCCCACAGTCCATAAACAAGGATTCAAGGTAAATCGAATGCCTAAATTGCCCCTATTTATAGTGTGTGTTTGTGCGTGTCTGTGTGAGTGTGGCCAGCGATACATTGGCGCTCTGTCCTGGGTGGATCTGCCCAGCACCAGAAATGTTCTCCCCTGGATGGGCATAGGAAACCCCCCCTCCCCACAACCCTAGTAGAGGATTAAGCAGATGATAACAAATGAATGAATTAATAATTTCTAGTCTTTTCAAGGATATAAGCAAAATAGTTTTATACTTTAGTATGTGAGCCACCAAAAACATGAAGATAAACAGAAAATTGCATATAATTTTTGCACTTTACAGGAGAATTAAGTATTGTTTTAATGAGCTGAATGAGTACCATTAATGATCAACATCATCACATCTTATTATTGTTGTTGGTGTTGTTGTTGTTGTTATTATTATTATTACATCGAAATCAGACCAGTTATAATAAAATTCCAAGTTCGTGTAAGAATAGTATTTAAACAACCACCTGACTATAAACCCCATTTATTGCTCTTGCTCCTCCTCTCACACACCCACAGAGTTCCTTCTTTAGTCTCCCTCTTTCTCTGGCTCAGGTGTCCTAATCCTTTTATATTTGGCAGAAGGCTGCTCTCTGGCCTGTACCCCCTCCCATAATAGGATTTGGCCTCATTAGTGGCTGATTATGTATCAGTCCCTCTGCAATTACAACGGCATGGGAGTGAAAGAGAGCTCAGGGGAACAGAGCACCTTACAAAGGTGTGAAAAGATTAAAGTCATTACAGTCTTGACTGGGGGGACGTAAAGCAGCCAAGAGCTGGAGAGACAGGGCTCGTGTCCCGCCACCCCGCAGTGACAGCCTAAAGAGAGGGATGGTCAGATTATAGATGGGGTTTCATTCACACCTGCACACACCAGTCTCGGTGGACATGCTAATAGCAGCCTTATGGGTGTGTGAGTAGAGTTAGTCCATGTCAACCTGTGCTTCATTGTTGTTTTCAAATGATGACTAACATTTTGAGTGCAAGCTTGTAAATCCATGTCTTACTGGTGCTTGCTTTGTGCAAAGAGGCACAAGCATACATGAATACAAAAGCATTTAACAAAGTGTTGCCACAAAGTATATATATATATATATATATATATATATATATATATTCATTCATTCATTATCTCCCGCTTATCCTCTACTAGGGTCGCGGTGGGGTTCCCCATGCCCATCCAGGGGAGAACGTGTCGGGTGCTGGGCAGATAAACCCAGGACAGGGCGCCAATCCATCGCTGGGCACACACTCACTCACACAGACACACTCTATATGGGGCAATTTTTTTGAGAATACAATTGACTTATCCATGTTTTTGGACTGTGGGAGGAAACCGGAGAACCCGGAGGAAACCCACGCAGACACGGGGAGAACATGGAAACTCCACCCAGATGGGGATTCGAACCGGGAATCCCTAGCGCTGAGAGGCGAACGTGCTAACCACTAAGCCACCGTGCCGCCTTAAATATATATATATATATATATATATATATATGTGTGTATATATATATATATATGTATGTATATATATATATATATATATATATATATATATATATATATATATATATATATATATATATATATATATATATATATATATGTATATATATATATTCTATTAAATATATTGTAGCTCAAATCAATGGTGACTAATTATAGCAATTATTGGAAACATCTTGTACAGGGTGCCATTATATTGTGGAATACTCATGCACATATTCACAAATAGAAGTAAGTACCTGTCTTTCCATCACCTGCCTTACATGTCATACTAAAGATGTAAATCTGGGAAACCCATGCAGACATAGGAAAAACATTCAAACCCACACAGACACGGACAAGGACCTTAACTCCAGACTTTCTTTCGATTCCTTGTGACAATATTATAGGCCTGATGAAATAATTTGTTGGATTTAAAATGTTTTTGTTTGGGTTAAATTGGATACGATTGAGTTTTGCTGTTCCTGTTTGTCAGGGTTTTGGTACAGCCCAGAGTGTGAGTTTGTGCGCCACTGCATCGCCAAGTCTCAGGAGAACGTGGAGGGCAAAGTTCAGCTCTCTGTTTTCAAAGGACAAGTCTACATCCTGGCCCGGGAGTCACCCAGGTCTCTCTACAATGAGGAGCTTGTCAGGTAAAAACCGTTATGATCACTTTGAAACTGAGAACTCATATGCACAAAATGGTAAATCCAATGCACAATAACAAGGAACCACACACACATCAATCAACAATAACACAAAGATCCATGCAATGTGACTATACACACAATATATTATTATTATTATTATTATTATTACACATATATTATTTCCATCCATACATAATTTTCCACTTTAGTAGAATGTTCCACCAGAGTAGAATTTTTTGGATACACCCAGGACAAGACACTCACTTACACATATACACAAAGACAAAATATATACGGGCAATTTAAAGCACTTATTTCACTTTGAATCCAGATTTTTGGACTGTTGGAGGAAAGCCACACAGACATGGAGATAACATGGAAAATTATTAACAATTTATTCAGAATGTCAATCTTTTACTGCACACTCATTCACACAGACACACACACAAACAAACACTGTATATTGGGCAATTTAGAGCATTCAATTTATACCCGAGGAAACCCACGCTGACATAGGGGGACACTCAG
Source organism: Corydoras maculifer (assembly GCA_019802435.1). Taxonomy (NCBI): domain Eukaryota; kingdom Metazoa; phylum Chordata; class Actinopteri; order Siluriformes; family Callichthyidae; genus Corydoras; species Corydoras maculifer. The sequence goes on along the minus strand of JAFMOD010001041.1, from coordinate 282,924 downwards.
CGCTGGGGATCCAGGTTTGAATCCCAATCTGAGTGGAGTTTCCATGTCCTCCCTATGTCAGCGTAGGTTTCCTCCGGGTTCTCCGGTTTCCTCTCACAGTCCAAAAACATGGATTCAAGGAAAATTGAATGCTCTAAATTGCCCCATATACCGTGTTTGTTTGTGTGTGCATCTGTGTGAATGAGTGTGCAGTGATAGATTGACATTCTGTCCTAAGTATATTGTCCCAGAGCCTGAAATGTTCTCCCCTGGATGGGTATGGGGAAGCCCCTGCACCCCTAGAAGAGGATTAAGCAGATGAATACATTGTTTTATTATATATACATTATTATATATGTATCATGCTAAACATTGTTGTCCAGTTGGTTTAAAAAAAACTCCAAGCTGTCTGTGTGGAAGTTGTTTAAAGGTCTGTACTATTTTAAAATTAGGATTTATTTTTAAACATATTTATTCACCATGATGATTCCATCAGCACATGGGTCTTATATAACCCCCAAACAAAACAGTTAGCCATTTAACTTAGTAAAGTAAAAAGTGGTTCATAAGAAAAGACAGAATCTAAGTCACAAGCAGTATAATCGGAGATGGATCATGTGACTGGTTACATCATTCAAAGGGCACACCATCTGCAAAGGAAAAACATTACCACCAACTTTAGATGATGAAACAAGCATTAGATATGTTCTGTCAGTCTTGCTCTTGTTCCACCTCTTTCCTTCTGCCCTGTGCTGGGACATCATTGCATTGAGTGCATTTAAGTACTATGACCCCTCGTTGCCCTTGGGGCAGGCTTAGAGATGACCACAGCAGAGCGTCCATATGCCCAGGCTTCTCCTTTCGCTGAATCTCTGCGTTAATGGCCCTTGCGGGCATGCTTGCGGAAGTTTGCCCTTTTTCACGCTGGTTAGGAATAGTGCATTTGGTTGAAAGGTCACACATCCCATTATGGATGAGCTTGAATGAACCAGTGGGCCTTAATAGAACTAACTATGTTATTAATTTTAAGATTCCAAAGTAACAGAATCCACTGCTATATGGACAACCAGTAATGTGTAAGTAATTAACAAAGTTATATGACTAATTAAAGTTATACTCAAACATTCCTTGTTTGAAATACAAAGCATAATTTAATGGTTATCTTCCAGGAAGGTAGTGTGCTTCTAATAAAATTTTTGGTATAGTCTCTATAGTTGTAACTCCAATTCTACTTTGATCAGATTACATTAATGAAATTTAGTTTTTGGTTTTATTTTTATATATATATGTTTGTGTGGGCGGCACGGTGGCTGAGTGGTTAGCACGTTCGCCTCTCAGCGCTGGGGATCCCCGGTTCGAATCCCCATCTGGGTGGAGTTTCCATGTTCTCCCCGTGTCTGCTTGGGTTTCCTCCGGGTTCTCCGGTTTCCTCCCACAGTCTAAAAACATGGATCAAGTCAATTGAATTCTCAAAATTGCCCTATATAGAGTGTGTCTGTGTGAGTGAGTATGACCCAGGACAGGGCGCCAATCCATCGCTGGGCACACACTCACTCACACAGACACACTCTATAGGGGGCAATTTGGAGAATTCAATGAACTTGTTCCATGTTTTTGAACTGTGGGAGGAAACCGGAGAACCCGGAGAAAACCCACGCAGACACGGGGAGAACATGGAAACTCCACCCAAATGGGGATTCGAACCGGGAATCCCTAGCGCTGAGAGGCGAACGTGCTAACCACCATGCCACCGTGCCGCCCTATATATATGTGAGCGAGTGTGTGCCCAGCGATGGATTGGCGCCCTGTCCTGTGTGTATCTGCCCAGCGCCCGAGACGTTCTCCCCTGGATGGGCATGGGGAACCCCACCGTGACCCTAATAGAGGATAAGTGGGAGATAATGAATGAATGAAAGAATGAATTTATTTATATATATATATATATATATATATATATATATATATATATATATATATATATATATATATATATATATATATATACACACACACACACACACACACACACACACACACACACATATATATATGTTTGTGTGTGTATATATATATATATATATATATATATATATATATATATATATATATATATGTATGTATGTGTATATATAAAAAATATATATATGTATGTATGTTTGTACATAACTTTTTTCAGTCTTTAAATCTAATTGGCTCAGTCGTTTATCTAGCCCTGACATTATTAAAAGCAATACACACCTCTGACACTTCACATTCGTCTCAATGTGTGTTACATTATTTTAAATCATGTATCACACATGTGGATGAAAATACTGATAATATAAACAGCTTGAGCACAAAAACGGTATACCATTACTCAGCAATCAGTGTTCACTTCAAAAATCCGAACTAGATTATGTTACAGAAGACAACATTATTAACCATTCATTCATTATCTCCCGCTTATCCTCTATTGGGGTCGCGGTGGGGTTCCCCATGCCCACCCAGGGGAGAATGTCTAGGGCGCTGGGCAGATAGACCCAGGACAGGGCACCAATCCATCGCTGGGCACACACTCACTCACACAGACACACTCTAAACGGGGCAATTTTGAGAATTCAATTAACTTGATCCATGTTTTTGGACTGTGGGAGGAAACCGGAGAACCCGGAGGAAACCCACGCAGACACGGGGAGAACATGGAAACTCCACCCAGATTGGGATTCGAACCGGGAATCCCTAGCACTGAGAGGCGAACGTGCTAACCACTAAGCCACCGTGCCGCCAGATTATTAACCATTTTGTTTTAAATAAACACATTTATTTATGATCTCTTGTTTTTTTCACCATAGTGTTTTGTAACCAAGGAATAAAGCACTTGAGGTTGTGTGTTATTTTAAATATATCATGGGGAAAAAAAGTGTCATAACACCAATTTCCAGTGATTTATTCACAATAATGTACTTTCTCTCAAGTGTTATTGCTTTCATATATGTTGATGTAAGAGTGTGTGCATTATTGTGAATAAATCATATATATGGCTCTGTGCTATAATATTAAAATAATTAAAAAAAACATAACTGAAAGATAATAATATACCACATTTCATTTTACATATTTCTCAGTTATGTATGTAAATGGCTGACCTGTCCACCTTTTTAGGACACATTATCAACCCCTTTATCAAACTCAAAATGTCCAGACAACAGCCTCTCTGAGTGGTGTTGCCAATTTTACTTTTCTTTTTCACAGCAGTACATTGATGTTTTATAATCACTGCAGTTTCTACCTACCAGGTACAAACAAGCTGCCACTAGCACGTTGACTTACTCAACAATTAGGCCTTTTAGTATGAAGCAGTGGGTGTGAAAACTTCCATAAAGACAAGAGGGCTAATTGGCAGAAATCCTCAGCTGATGTTACAATGTGTGAACGCAGCACGGGATGTATAAGTCACAGCTATGTCTCGATCTTACTTCTGTGTGTTTGTGCATTTATCCTGGTGTGTAACTGGCTTTGTACGTCCAGCTGGTGGTGCAATAACAGCTGAGACACTTCGGCTGGATCAATGCAGCGTATGAGGAATACCACTGTGCTAATGACACTATTTACAGATTCCTGTTGTGTCACCACAGGATGAGCGAGAGACTGAAGCGGAAAGAAAAAAAAGAGAGAGAGATCACAGATTTATTCTTTGCTGCAAAGATGCATGTTTTCTGCTCACTTTGTTTTAATTTCACAAATTTTGTTTTTGTCTTGAAGCATGGATGTTCAAGGAGACTACGATCCTGCAGATGCTTCAGGCTTTATCAAGATCAATGCAGTCAGGTAAACCGATGCTGTACTTCACTTTACTGGTTCAAACCTTTGTGCTCACTCGACCAACACATAGCCCTGTTATCATTAAACTATGGTTATTAATGTGGACTTGGATGAAGAACAAATGTGTTATTTTCCTGTAGGCTGAGGGAGCACTACAGATTGCAGGGAGACTTTCAGTAATGCTGTTCAGACATCAAGACCTTTCACTCTTACGGTACTTTCCTGCTGTTTGGAAATGATTTGATTCTCTGCATACAGACAGACTTGATTTGTGCTTCAACTGTCTATTAAGCTTTATTAAAAACATAGTTGTGCAACTGTTTCTTGCTGTAATGGCTTTTGTTTGACGAATCACTTTGTATTTTCCACATGGTTCAGCTTTATTTGTTCTGCACATGTGAACCAGAAGGACTCAGACACCAGTGCATTATTCTCTTCATTAAAGCTGCTTTATAAATCACTACAGTAGGTACATGTTAGAGATAAGAGGACGTAACCATCCCAGACTGAAAGCCTAAAATGTATTAAAACTAAAAGTGGTAATGGATTATTAATTTGTAGTTGGAGTACAAGTTATTAATCCAATTCTACTTTTTAGTTCCATTAAGGTCTAGGCCTGACTAAAGGCACCTAGGGATATTTTTGGAACTGTTTTTGGCATGTCTGCACTGCAGGTAAAGTACCAGTCAAAAGTTTGGACACATCCCCATCTTGTGCCATTTGTCTATTTTCTCCACTTATTACAAACCAGATTCCAAAAAAGTTGGGACACTAAACAAATTGTGAATAAAACTGAATGCAATGATGTGGAGATGACAAATGTCAATATTTTATTCATAATATAACACAAATCACAGATCAAAAGTTTAATCTGAATAAATGTAATATTTTAAAGGAAAAAATATGTTCAATCAAAATTTCAGTGTCAACAAATCCCCCAAAAAATTTGGAAAAGTACCAATAAGTGGCTGGAAAAAGAAAATTGAGCATATAACGAACAGCTGGAAGACCATGTAACACTAATTAGGTCAATTGACAACATGACTGTGTATAAAAAGAGCTTCTCAGAGTGTCAGTGTCTCTCAGAAGCCAAGATGGTAAGAAGATCACCAATTCTACCATTGTTGCACAGAAAGATAGTGCAGCAATACCAGAATGGTGTTACCCAGCGTAAAATAGCAGAGACTTTTAAGTTATCATTATTAATTGTGCATAACTACATCAAAAGAGTCAGAGAATTTGGAACAATCGCTGTGCTTACTTACTTGTAGTTTTACACTTACAGACTGTAGTGTATCTGTTTTTTTGGTTTGGTTTAAATCACCATTGTGAACTAAGAATCATTTCAGAGACCTCATCTACCGACCAAGTTAATGGTAACAGTGTAAAAACTTTATCAAGGCAAAAATGTTTAAGATTTGAATGATTTTAAAAAGTAATAAGAGCAAATCCTGTTCAGATGGAAAAAAGTGTCATCCCACATCAATCCCAGTGCAACTTTGATAAGTGTAGTGTAATGTACAAATCAGTGTTACCAAACTTTAACCTGGCCTTTTAAATCTAAATTCTGAATAAGCCCATGCGTAAGCACAGCCAACAAGCAAGTTACTATGTTGATAAGGTTTCTATTATGTAAAATAAAAAAATGAATACAAACATCACAGGAGGAAGATGAAAAAGCCTTCAAATCTGCATTTGCCACCTCAGCAAAAACATGATCTTACTGTAGACTACAGGAACATAATGAAGAATATGTGAATGATCATCATAAATGGAAGAACACTATAAGGTATGGTTGAGGATATGTAATTATCTGGCTTTCCATCAAATGCACAAGTTTGTTCAATGAGTATAATTTTGAAAAATTCCATCTAGCCATACATTATCTTCCACTTTATGCTCTATTAGGGTCGCGTTGGGGGGGGTTCCTTATGCCCATCCAGGGGAGAACGTCTCGGGCGCTATGCAGATGCACCCAGGACAGGGTGCCAATCTATCGCTCAGCACACACTCACTCACACACACACACTCTATATGGGGTAATTTTGAGAATTCAATTGACCTTGACCCATGTTTTTGGACTGTGGGAGGAACCCGGAGGAAACCCACGCGGACACGGGGAGAACATTGAAACTCCACCCAGATGGGGATTCGAACTGGGAATTCCCAGTGCTGAGAGGAGAACGTGCTAACCACTAAGCCACCGTGAATTTTGTAGAATTATTTTTTGTATATTAAAAGTGACAAAGGTGAGAGTGAGAAGTTACTTTCCAAATCATGTCAGAGTAAGAGCAGAAAACCAAGGCTGACAGACCAATCATCAGATTGGATATTTCAGAGCTCATTCAAAGATATTTCCGACTCATACAGTGTTTATCATGCACTTAAATGCTCTTTTCGTCATTTAGCTATTTTTCTCATAAGCTATTGATGTGGCACTGTTTTGGGTATTTTTTTCAGCTTCATACTAAAAATAAAGGCGTGGGGCCGGGTGACTGTAACAGGTCTGCCTTTCATAACAATCTAACCAACTCTATTCAGTGAACATATAGAAAATCATCCCAAAGTCTTTGGAGTCAGTAGCAAGTCACTTCTCTCTTGAACATCAAAGTGACAATAAAAACAACTTTTGGATGTAATTAGTAAAATTAATTATTCGGAATCAGCTACTTATAGATGGGTGTTTTTACTTATTTACATCTGACCAGAAATATTCCAGATCAAATTTAATTCTATTTTGCATCGTTTGGGATATTGGTATGTAATTTGGTGATGGATGAATATAAGGCGGGCAGTGTGGTGGCTTAGTGGTTAGAATGTTCGTCACTGGCAACATGTTGAAATCACAATCTGGGTGGAGTTTCCATGTTCTCCCTGTGTCCGTGTGGGTTTCCTCTGGGTTCTCCGGTTTCCTCCCACAGTCCAAAATCATTAAGGTAAATTAAGTGCTCTTAATTGCCCCATATAGTGTGTTGTGTGTCTGTGGGAGTGAGTTTGCACCCAGCAATAAATTTGGCACCCTGTCCTGGGTGTATCTGCCCAGTGCCCGGAATGTTCTCACCAGGATGGGAATGGGGAACCATTGACCCTATTAGATAATTAATTTATTATCTCCCGCTTTATCCTCTATTAGGGTCGTGGTGGGGTTCTCCATGCCCATCCAGGGGAGAACGTCTCAGGCGCTGGGCAGGTAGACCCAGGACAGGGCGCCAATCCATCACTGGGCACACACTCACTCACACAGACACACTCTAAACTGGGAAATTTTGAGAATTTAATTGACTTGATCCATGTTTTTGGACTATGGGAGGAAACCGGAGAACCTGGAGGAAACCCACGCAGACACAGGGAGAACATGGAAACTCCACCCAGATGGGGATTCGAACCAGGAATCCCTAGCGCTGAGAGGCAAACGTGCTAACCACTAAGCCACCGTGCCGCCCCCTATTAGATGATGATTAAGCAATTTAAGATAAGCATGCCATCGAGCTCTCTACTTCTCTTTTCTCTCAAATCCCAATCAAATTCCAAGAACCAGCTTGTTCTCAACAGAGGAAAGCAATCAAATGTCAATAACATTCATAAATGTTACTAGTAACACTGATCTGGAATGTGTCACGAATAAATAAAATGATTAGTAACAGGTGACATCATGAAGATTGAGTATAAGAAGCATCCACCAAATGTGTAGTCTTTGCAAGTAAGGAGGAGCCGTAAATGTGAGGTTTGGGCAAATTATTGTGTAATATTCACAACTAATTGACTGAAACTAAATTAAAACATTAAACTCAACAAATAACTCATAAAGTTATTAAAAACTTTCTTTTCCAAAGCTGCCGAATTGTGAATCTTTGAGTTGAAAAAAACAGTCCTGACCCGTGTTTGATCTTTTCAAATGAAAGGAAGCCAATCATTATATTTTGTTGCAACATAAAGGTAACTGGTTGTACCCAGGAGGAAGTCATATACTGTCCAACAATATGACGGCGAAGGTAAAAAGCTCTCTGTGTCCAGTTCTAGCTCATGTTGCTCAAACGGACTCTGAATATGGCGCTACCTGTCAGGCTAAGTTTGAAAGAGGTGAGACTGAACCAATAGAATTAATCATCCCTGACCTTTGGCCAATTATCACCCATTAAGCGCCATCCTCAAGGGACCGCAACACAATGAGAGGACATGAATAGTCCAAGTTGTCACAATGAATGAACATTAATGGGGCACGTTTTTAACTCTCTCCATAGCTGCTGTGATCCTTTAGTGGACAAAGGTTCTTATTGTTGTGCACATGTCACTTCTGAAACCGGAGATGCATTAATGGTACTGATGTCTGACAGAGTTACTGGTCAAAGTAACCCGGGCAGAACAGAGTTTGTTCTTTTGTATTATTTATTACCGTGACATCAGTCACAGAATTCTGGGATAGTCCTTGTAGCTTGCCTTATATATGTAACCATCATTTGCAGTTAGTCTGCCCTGAATTCTGTTTAATTACTGTTCCAGTTCCAAAAAAAAAATTTTTTGTTTTTACTTATTATCAATTTTATTATCTATTTTCTCCACTTACCATATAGATGGAGTTTGTAGTTTTACAATTACAGACTGTTGTACATTTGCATTTGGTCATTTAGCAGACAATTTTATCCAAAGCTACTTACAAATATCCCAACTTGGTTGGGGTCAGAACACATGGTTGATACAGCACCCTGGAGCAATTAGGGTTAAGGGCCTTGCTCAAGGACCCACAGTGGTACCTTCAGTGAACCTGGGATTTGAACCCACAACCTTCTGATTGATAGCTAAACACCCTAACCACTAAGCTACCACACCCTCATCTGTTTTGTTTTTTTTGTTAGTCCCCTGTTCGTTCTCTGTTCTCTTTTGGTTAGGACCATAACAGAACAAGTATAATTTGGGAGTTTATTTCCACACCTTTAATTGTATGCTTAATTTTTCTGGGATTCGAACCTGGATCCCCAGTGCTGAGAGGCGAACATGCCAACCACTAAACCGTGCTGCCCACCTATTCCAATAGGCATTTATTCATTATCTTGAGCTTAATCCTTTACTCGGGTTGGGGGGGGTTCCCCATGCCCATTCCAGGGAGCACATTTCAGGCGCTGGGCAGATGCACCCAGGACATGGTGCCAATCTATCGCTTGGCACACTCACTCACTCAAACAGAAACACACACTATATGGACTGATTTAGAGCATTCAATTTACCTTAAATTAATGTTTTTTGGACTGTGGGAAGAAACCTGGAGGAAATGCCACCTAGATTGGGATTCAAAGCTGGACATGCTAACCACTAAGTCACTGTGCTTTCCACCTATTCCAATATATTTCTTAATTAATATGTTCGGGGGGGGGGGGGGGGGGGGGGGGGGGGGGGGGGGGGGGGGGGGGGGGGGGGGGGGGGGGGGGGGGGGGGGGGGGGGGGGGGGGGGGGGGGGGGGGGGGGCCGGGTTCCCCGGTTTCCTCCCACAGTCCAAAAACATGGAACAAGTTAATTGAATTCTCAAAAAATTGCCCCCTATAGAGTGTGTCTGTGTGAGTGAGTGTGTGCCCAGCGATGGATTGGCGCCCTGTCCTGGGTCTGTCTGCCCAGCGCCCGAGACGTTCTCCCCTGGATGGGCATGGGGAACCCCACCGCGACCCTAATAGAGGATAAGCGGAAGATAATGAATGAATGAATGAATAATATGTTCTTGGTTGTTACTTTCCTTGCACTATTCTTTACTCATTTCTTGATTCATTTTATCCTGGGTTCACATTAGTTTAGTTATTTTTCTATTTAGGTTGGAACTGAACCTGTGACCTTAAACCTCCACACACACAAAGTTCTGGTGGGACCAGTGTCAGCAATCACATCATTCAGTTCCTCTTGGGACGCATTGTGGCTCCTGCCTAATTTTCTATTTGTTTCATAGTGCTGGACCAGTTGGTTCCATGTTCAATCACTAAAGTCTCCTACTGACCTACATGCATTGCTAGTATTTTTTACATTTTTAGCTACCATCAAGGTGGCAACCAGCACTAAACGCGGTCACTTACTCCAGTTCAATCCAAACTTCAACTGATGGCTCACGTTTTTAGATTTCCTGCCTTTTTGTTTCATTGAGTTCTTCACATCACTATCCTTAACCTCAAAATGTGCCTCCTGCAATCCTAAAGCCTTCGTCAGCAGGCCACATGTGCCTGAGTTCACCATCAGCCATTCTGGTGAGTCCTAATTACCCACCAGTAATGGAGTTGTTTGTTTGTGTTCTTGTTCTTCTGTGTTCTTGTCCTTGTGCTTGTTCTTACTGGCTCCCAAATGTGGATTATTGGACTAAACTTTTTCTATCTAATGGTCTGGATTTACAAACACAGGGGTAGGGTATTTTGCACTTAAGTCCTGTCACTACGCTGTCAGACATTTAAAAAAAAATTATTTTGAAGACTCTGGCACTTCATAGACAATCATATATAGTGATTATAGGGCTCTATGGTGGACACAGAGATTTCTTGCAAGCACATTTACACACATATCAATTTATTACCTTCATTTTACCTACCTGTATGTTTTTGGAATATGGAACGAAACCAGAGTTAACACATAAAAACCTGCAGATATGGGAAGAACATGCAACTTTATTCAGGTAAAATCTTGACCACTCTCTCTTGTAACTGACCTTTGATGAAACGGGAACCCTAAGCTCCAGAGATCACAGGTCACCTTTTGTTACGGTGTGTTGCTGTTGTGGTGCTCTCCAGCATTCACCTGGCTCATTTATGTCACTGTTCTGTAACTCAGATTCTGATGTATGTCTCATATGAATGACTAATCTGTTTTCCGGTTATAAATATTTAATCTTTGCTAAGTACTGTACATTTTATCTTTAATCTTTGAAGGCTTTGTAAATCAGGCTTGATTATAATTCGTCAGGACTAAACAGGCTGGATAAGGGGAGTGTTTATTAGCCCTGGAGACTTGATTCATGTACTAATGGATTTGGAGAAGACTGAGCTCATGATCCACTTTCTGCTTGTCTTTGCTAAATTTATGATGTGCTGTTATAACAATATAGGGTTGTTAAGCCATTTTGCTAATGCACTTGTGGATTTGGTTAACACTCCAAATGTAATAATTATGCTACCAGCTCTGTTGGCTTTGTGCAACACCTCAGTTCAATTAAACAATTCTTTGGTTTTGGTTACCCGCTATTTCCAATTTTAGAACTTTAAACAGAAAAAAGCAATAGACTGCATCTGGCACGTCAGCATTTTATACACCATTGAACATTTGCAGGCCATTTACATGTCTTCAGATGTACAGCAGTCACTGATAATAAACGTCCTTCCCAGATGCTCCGTACAAAACAAAGCTTAAGTGTTTGCTCCTCACTGGTCGTCTGCTGCTGTCAAAGGGCATTGCTTCGCACCCCTTTTTAATCCACCCCCTTTCAGATCTATAAACAGATGGGGGCCATTAGGTTCCAGTCCTCGGTGTGTATGTTCTCGGAGAGAGCGTGATAAAATATTGATGGAAAAATAGAAATATTTTGCCTGCTGGTGAAGGTCTGGTTGAAGCTTGACTCCTCTCATGTTTCAGTGCTGCATTCTACTCAAGCTTGCTCCATCAGTGAGCGTTCACACTCTGAGATGCTTGTTACATCCTTAATCGATTGCTTTCAATCACAGCAAGGCTATTAACGTACCCCAGATTAGACACTGCGTGATCGTCAAAAACATATAAAGTCACACACCACTCAAATGTCTTTAAATCAAAATGGATTCTTTTAGTTTGAGATTAACTCATGAAAACACACAGGTTTAATAATACATTTACATTACACTCAGTCATTTAGCAGACACTTTTATCCAAAGTGACTTACATATGAGAAACCACAAGTCAGTAGTTACGGAAAAAAACAGCTACAATGTAGAATTCTGAAACCTGATCATTATCCTATCCTGCACCCCCCCCCCCCTTTCAATTTCACTAAGTAACAGCCACTAAGCATCTGTAAGAAACCACTCAAAACACATCTCTTCCACAACACCTGATATAAGATTAAAAAATAAGTAAATTCTTATGAAATGTAATGTAAATATATTAAAAAATCTTTTTGGGAGGGAGGGGTGGCACAATACCTAGAATTCCTACGAACTGTATTAAGGTCCTGGGTTCTCTTCTCTAGTATTGTGTAGTAGGTGCTTCGTAAATAAATGTTTGCATGTTTTCCTCCTTGTTGGTTTTGTCTGGGAGCTCAGTTTTTCTTCCACAGTCCAAAAACACTACACTAGTATTTACACACAAATATATAACTGGCCCTTGCAGTAAATGGGTTTGTTCTGTGTAGCCTGCAGCGAACTGGTGAATTGTCTGTGGTACTTCTTCTTTTTCCCTGTGAGTGGGCATCCCGAGCAGTATGGAAAACAAATAAATATATGATTAATTAATTTGACTAATAAACATCTTTCTACTAAGTCCACATTTAACATAGTATTAGATAAGTGCAGTGTTTCTCCATCCTAATCCTCTGCAGAAGTCCTCTGCTCTGCATGTTGAAGGGTTTTTTTTTTGCTCCCAATGCACCTGATCCAACTGTCCACTCATCCATTATCTTCCACTTTATCCACTACTAGGGTTGCGTAGGGGTTCCCCATGCCCATTCAGGGGAGATCGTTTCGGGCCCTGGGCAGATACACCCAGGACAGGGCGTCAATCTATTGCTCGGCACACACTCACTTACTCACACAAACACACTCTATATGGGGCAATTTGGAGAATTAAATTGACCATGAATCCATGTTTTTAAACTGTGGGAGGAAACTGGAGAACCCAGAGGAAACCCACGCGGACACAGGGAGAACATGGAGATTCATTGGGATTCGAAATGGGAATCCCTAGCGCTGAGAGGTGAAGATACTTACCACTAAGCCACCGTGCCGCCCTGATCTAACTAATCATTATTAAGTGTGTGTTTTGAAACATAAGGACCAGGTTTAAGAACTATTGAGATACTGATATTTACAGAAGAGTTCTTTCAACTTTTATTAAGACCCTTTGTGACAAAATCTTTAACATCCATCCATTATTTTCAGCTTAATATTCTATAGCGAATATTGCGGAGGGTTCCTCATGCTCATCCGGAGGAGAGTGTTTTGGACGCTGCGCTGATACACCCAGGACAGGGCACCAATCCATCGTTGGGGACACATTCACACAGACACACATTGTTTAGGGGCAATTTATAGCAGCCAATTTAGCTTAAATTCATGTTATTGGATTGTTGGAGGAAACTGGAGGAAACCCACATTCGGACAACATGGAAATTCCACCCAGATCGAGGTTCTAACCTGAATCCACAGTACTGAGAGGCAAACATGCTAAACACAAATCCACCATGCCACCTGCCTCTCATTATGATATTTTTAATTATTAATATTAATTTTGCAAGTAGACATTTTTGGCATGTAGTTATAATAGTAAGCAATCTGGAATCACCACAAAACCACACAGTGTGTTTTCTTTACAGAGTTGGTACATTTTTTCCCATGTTTGACTTTCTAGAGGGGACAATAATTGAATGTATGAACATATTTAGTTTGTCTTTATTATTCTTACTCATCATTAAGATCATCAAAATTGAGATTTATCAAAATTCACAGCACAACAAAATTCATGGCATAGTCTTTCTATTGCTATCAGTATGTACATTAATGTAGTTTATCTATGGGATTTTTCATTTATTTATTCATTCATTATTATCTGCTTTATCCTATACTAGGGTCACGGGGTGAGGGGGGTTCCCCATTCCCATCCAGGGGAGAACATCTCAGGCACTGAGCAGATACACCCAGAACAGGACGCCAATCTGTCGCTGGGCACACAGACACTTACATAGACACTCAGACACACACACACACACTATGAGTCAATTTAGAGCATTTAATTTACCTTGAATCCATGTTTTTGGACTGTGGGAGAAAAACAGAGAACCTGGAGAAAACCCAAGCAGGTGTGGTCTATAGGATTTTAGATCAATAAATATTCATTCATTATCATCCCCTTTATCCTCTATAAGGGTCGCGGTGGGGTTCCCCATGCCCATCCAGGGGAGAATGTCTCGGGCGCTGGGCAGATAGACCCAGGACAGGGCGCCAATCTATCGCTGGGCACACACTCACTTACACAAACACACTCTATAGGGGGCAATTTGGAGAACTCAAGTGACTTGATCCATGTTTTTGGACTGTGGGAGGAAACTGGAGAACCCAGAGGAAACCCATGCGGACACGGGGAGAACATGGAAACTCCATCCAGATTGGGATTCGAACCGGGAATCCCTAGTGCTAAGAGGCGAATGTGCTAATCACTAAGCCACTGTGCCACCGATTAATAAATATTCATTCATTCATTATCTCCCGCTTATCCTCTATTAGGGTCGCGGTGGGGTTACCCATGCCCATCCAGGGGAGAAGGTTTCGGGCGCTGGGCAGACAGACCCAGGACAGGAAGCCAATCCATCGCTGGGCACACACTCACTCACACAGACACACTCTATATGGGGCAATTTGGAGAATTCAATTGACTTGATCAATGTTTTTCGACTGTGGGAGGAACCCCACGCGGACACGGGGAGAACATAAAAACTCCACCCAGATGGGGGTTCAAACCGGGAACCCCTAGCATTGAGAGGCGAACATGCTAATCACTAAGCCACCGTGATTTTTAATAATCTTTACTGCCCAGCTTTACTCCCCTGCTTATCCTCTATTAGGGTCGCGGTGGGGTTCCCATGCCCATCCAGGGGAGAACGTCTCGGGCGCTGGGCAGATACACCCAGGACAGGGCGCCAATCCGTCGCTGAATAAGCAATAATAATTATTATTATTATTATTAGTAGTAGTAGTATTAGTTATCCATCCATTATCTTCCACTTTATCCTCTATTACGGTCACGGGGGGGGGGGTGTTCCCCACCCCCATCCAGGGGAGAACGCTGGGCGCACGCTCACTGATACAGACACACTCTACATGTGTATATAACCCATGCGGACACGGGGAGAACATGGAAACTCCACCTAAATTTGGATTCGAACCTGGAATCACTAGTGCTGTGAGGCAAACGTGCTAACCACTAAGCCACCGTGTCGCTAGTAGTATTATTATTTAATTTAATAATTATGTATAATTGAAAAACTGTATATCTAACATTTTTATGTTGTATGTTGTTTACATTGGGTCCATAATGAGCAAAGGTTTATTCCTTTATTAGTATTTTATAGGTTTACCCTGACATTGGTCAGCTGGGTGCTTGGTCCTGTTCCAGCATTTATTTTAAGGGAAAACTTAGGAAAACAAAACAGACATGTCAGAAGCAATACCTGCATTAGTTGGAATGTTTAACTGTCATGCTACTGTAATGAATGTAGCAATGTAAAATCAGAAATCCTTCAGAAAATGATAACAGCACAGGCTCCTACTGTAATTGCAGAATACATTACCTAGACAGCTGGGCCATTGGACAGAGGAAAGCTGTCTTGTGATTAGATGTTACCATGTTTAAGCTTATTTTTTAACAAAACTGTATACTGAATAATTCGTACCACAGCAAAATAGATCACCCTGACTGACTTATTAGTTAATTTGTGCAAATTTGCCAACATATCACAGACTTTTTTGGAGCTACATGTGCAACTAACACTCCACATTTATTTAAGCAGAACAATGGCAAGTCTCATTCTGCACATGCTGCCACAATGTGGCTTCATACATATACTCTGTGTGTGCTTGACTGACCTGTCTGTCGTCCAGATGTGTCTTGTTGAATATGTATGATGCATCATGTAGCTGGCTCATACATATTCATGTAACAGAGACCACAGACTGTCAAGCCAAATTCTACTTTTAAATTAGTATCCTTCATTCCAAAACTATTAAATGTCATGTTAAACTCTGATAATCAAAGCCTAACTTTTGTTTGGCGTTATAAAATATAGACAAATTGTTAATTTGTCTATATTTTATAAAATATGGTGAGCTCATATATATATATATATATATATATATATATATATATATATATATATATATATATATATATATATATATATATATATATATATATATGAATTAAGCATATTACATATTCTTGGTTGGTTGTACAAAGACAATAATTCTTAATATGTGACAGTTCCAGAACATATGGTCTAAATTTCAAAAAGTAAAAAAAAAAGAAAATAATTAAGTAAAAAAGTATTAATAATTATTATTAGGAGTGTTATGTGTGAAAGTGCCAAGTCAAAATTCTCAGCTTCACTGACATGCTAACATGCAGAAACTGAAGAGCAAGGTTCATAAGCTTTTCTACCAAACCAACAGTAAACTAAAGCGATATTGTAAAGAAGTGTGCTTCATTTTCTCTTTACAATGTAAAGTTTAACCTTTTAATGCTACATTTGTTGTTTCTATATACTTTCAATATTGTTGAATTATATTGTGTAATTGTTTGTTTTGAAAATTTGGTTCATGAATAGTGATTTTAGTTATTTTATATAATTTAATAATTAAATATTTATCAGGGCGGCACGGTGGCTTAGTGGTTAGCACGTTCGCCTCTCAGCGCTAGGGATTCCTGGTTCGAATCCCCATCTGGGTGGAGTTTCCATGTTCTCCCCGTGTCTGCGTGGGTTTCCTCCGGGTTCTCTGGTTTCCTCCCACAGTCCAAAAACATGGATCAAGTTAATTGAATTCTCAAAATTGCCCCCTATAGAGTGTGTCTGTGTGAGTGAGTGTGTGCCCAGCGATGGATTGGCGCCCTGTCCTGGGTCTATCTGCCCAGCGCCCGAGACGTTCT
>JAFMOD010001041.1:175485-264481 GCA_019802435.1 Corydoras maculifer | reverse complement strand
GGTTTCCTCCGGGTTCTCTGGTTTCCTCCCACAGTCCAAAAACATGGATCAAGTTAATTGAATTCTCAAAATTGCCCCCTATAGAGTGTGTCTGTGTGAGTGAGTGTGTGCCCAGCGATGGATTGGCGCCCTGTCCTGGGTCTATCTGCCCAGCGCCCGAGACGTTCTCCCCTGGATGGGCATGGGGAACCCCACCGCGACCCTAATAGAGGATAAGCGGGAGATAATGAATGAATGAAATATTTATCATTTCAACATTAAGAAGTTATACTGAATGCAAAAGCTATTGGCAGCAGAATCATTTTTTTAGTATTAATCTTGTCTAATTAATCTTTATTAAATTATATTATGCTATAGCCATTTTTTTTTTAAATGAACTGAAATTCTTTTTATTCCTTAATTTTCTCCCACAGTTCAACATGGATTCAGGGTGAACTGGCTGCTCTAAAAATAGCCCCTTTCTAAATGAACTCTATATAGTGTGAGAGTGAGTGTGAGTGTGCCCAGTGATGGATTGGCACCCTGTCCTGGGTCCGAAACATTCTCCCCTGGGTAAATGGATTAGGTGGAAGATGATGAGATGAATTTGACAAAACACTTTTTTATGAGCATAAAGAGGCCTTAACAAGGCCTTAACAATGTCATGAATGATTATTAAATAGGAAATTATGCAGTTTAATATTTTAACTCCATTCTTATATGGAGTACCTTTTTGTGTACAGTTTGCAGTATTTTTCTAAATGCTCGTTTTTTTTTTTTTAAATGCATAGACTATATATAAAGTGACAGTCAAGATGACATAATATCTTTGTATCTTTGTATATCTTATTAATATCTGTATATATGTTTTTTGTGATGCCTTTGATAAGCTTGGATAGAGCTCAGAAATGCCTTCAACCTATATGGGGTAAGAGAATAAAGAAAATAAACTAATTGAATGAACAGTTACTCATCGGGTGTTAATAGATAAAATGTAGCTGTAAGTTCGCAGTCCTGGTTGTTCATGTCAGTGTACAGTAAGTACATAAATGCTTTCCACATATAAAGAATGTCGTCTGCAGTATCAGTGGGGCAGTGTTTGGATACAAACCCCATTTATACTTCATATTGCTCTCTCCAGACATCCCCATTAATGTAATGTATTGATTAAACTTGATAGATTTGTTTTGCTTTTTGCAGTTGCAGTATTGGCGGTGCTCCCTCAGGGTGGGGTGAAAAAGGGGGAATGCAACCATGTTTGCTGGATCCCTTATTATGACTATCGATTTATTAGTGTTTAAAATGATTGGGCCTGACAGCCTGACCAGGTCTGAGCCTTCAACTAAAAAGGTTAAAGGTGCTGCCATCTCGGCCGCCCTTCATCCATTATTGCCATATGTGGATGATGAGCTGGTCATTAATAGCTTGGTTTACATCACCTAAATGTATTTCGGTGCTACAGTTTATTTAAATGTTGTACAATCTTCTGGCAAATATAAACTCATTCTAAAAAATTTCCCTCAGGCACTTTAAAAAGTACAAGATAAAATATATTACAAAAATTATATGTTTCTGAAAAGAGCTATATAAGGACGCGGTATAAAACATTTGGTTTTAAGTTACTTAACAGTTTAAGTGTTAGGAATTGGGAATTCCCAAAAGTATGTATATATATATATATATATATATATATATATATATATATATATATATATATATATATATATATATATATATATATATGATTCCTAAAATTTAAGTACCATTAGGACATGTATAGTACTTGTACTAGAACAGGGTTTATACTAACACTGTTTAAAAAAAGAAGAAAGAATTTGATCATGGAAACTGGTACTAGGATTCTGAGCCTTACATATTATTGTTTTGCTCAAACCGCTAGTTGAAAAATGCTTTAGTCTGGTTCTACCTGACTTTTAAGCAATTCTCATGTTGTTCTTATTTATTCTTGCAGTGAGTATAACAGTATATAAATTGCCATTTGATATGAAACCTTTTACAGGTTCACTTAGTATTTTTTCTTTTTGTAAAAGAGGTACAATGGTTTTAAAAATTCTTTGTACTGTGTCTTCTCTGTCACTCCCATTGCATGGTGAGAAGATTGCACAAACAACTCCATTTAGCCATTATTTCATCTCTGTCACACAATAACTTCTGCATAAAGGTGGTTGAAAGAAGAAAAAAAAACAGGTGTGTAGTAAGTGCATGAGAAGACGGTAAAGAATGAGAAAGCGAAATAGAAGGAGGCGGGGAAGGAAGCAATGGACAGCAGGGAGTGGTCAAGCAGCCCCAGCGGAAAAAGAGAAATGATGGAAAAACATCTGTAATTTTCACCACAGGGTCCCCACGTAATTGAGTCGTTGAAAATCTAGACTCCCAGATGATTCAATGCAAAGTGGCTGGGGGGCCAGACACTGAACAGATGAGAATAAAGAAAACGAGGATAAGGAGAAACACACTGAGACCAGAGTGTCTGCTGTTTTCTGTTTTTTAATTCACTTCCATAGTTCCATTTGATTATTTAGAGCTATGCTATATATTTAGCTATTGGTATTTTGTTTCCCAGACAGCACCCACGATGCGTCTAACATGACAGCACATGATTTTCTGTTTCTAAAGGATAGCTTTATGTGGAATTTGACCTCGCCTGTATTTTGGCTTCATATCACTTCACTTTATTATCACTCCTGCCTCTTTTTTTTTTGATTGTTACCCTGATAATGTCTGTCTCCATACACAGAATTTATCTCATTCAATACAAATTACAAATTGCTTCTGGTCTTTATCTAAGTTAATCCAATTTTAATGCAAATCCAATTCTAATACTAGCAGTGAACGTAGAATTTTTTTGAGTAGAAGAAGACATGTTGAGCAGAACCATCTGTATTGGTAGGAAAAAACATGTTTGGGTAGAACGACAAACTTGCTGTGACCTCAAAGTATAAAAAGTCCTCTATGGACATTCTGGAACTTTTTTGTCCTACTCTCCATGTCAAGAGACCTGTCCGGGGTATTTCCCTTTCTCTCACCAAGCACGCGAATTGGTAGTGTTTGGCATGTCTTGGCATCCTACACTGTCTGAAATAATTGCTAAATAGGAATCCATTTTTATGGAAATCTGAACTATTATAAGTTGAAATTTACATTTACATTAAATTTGGTCATTTAGCAGGTGCCTTTATCCAAAGTGACTTGTTTGGGTTCAAAACACGAGATTAGCCATACAGCCACCCTGAAACAATGAGGGTTAAGGGCCTTGCTCAAGGGCCCACATTGGCACCTTCAGTGGACCTGAGATTCAAAACCACAACCTTTAGATTAATAGGCCAACACCCTAACTAATGAGTTACCACACCCTATATATTTAGACATAGATAATAATTAGACAAAGTTGTTGTCTGTCAGATATTCATCCATTCATTCATTTATTCATTATCTCCTGCTTTATCCTCTATTAGGGTCGCGGTGGGGTTCCCCATGCCCATCCAGGGGAGAACGTTTCGGGCGCTGGGTAGATACACCCAGGACAGGGCGCTCCATCGCTGGCACACACTCACTTGCACAGACACATGCTATATGGGGCAATTTAAATGGGGAGGAAACCGGAGAACCCGGAGGAAACCCACGCGGACACGGGGAGAACATGGAAACTCCACCCAGGGGATTCGAACCGGGAATCCCTAGCGCTGAGAGGCGCACGTGCTAACCACGAAGCCACCGTGCCCCCCCGTCAGATATTTTATATATATATTTTATTTATATATATATATATATATATATATATATATATATGGGGAAGCACCTAAGGACATTAGATGGTGAGGATGTACTTAAACCCTTTTTTATTATGTAAATTTTTGATATGACCCAGCAATGGATTGGCGCCCTGTCCTGGGTCTATCTGCCCAGCGCCCGAGACGTTCTCCCCTGGATGGGCATGGGGAGCCCCACCGCGGCCCTAATAGAGGATGAAGCGGGAGATAATGAATGAATGAATCTGTGATATGGTTAGAAGATATGTCATATTAATTTTGAAATAAAGACAATAATTGTCATTTTATAGCCAATCACAATCATACACAAGTGTCCTACACTTTTAGCACTTGCCAATTTCTCAAGGAGGATAAGTTCCCTACTGAGCCTGAGGAGTTTTTATGTCTTTCTCAAAAACTGCACATTTTTCCTTGCCACTGTCAATTTACTTTGTTCTTTATGGGGTTTAGGCTTATAACACTCTAAACCTGTTTGGAGACGATGTGCTATTGTACAAAATAAATAACCATAAACTTAAAATTTGAATATTATGAATCGTGGTTCTGTAGTGTAGTGTTTTGTGGTAAAAGTTCTTTGAAATAAAAGGAAACGTTCATCTCCTTCTTCTTCTTCTTCTTTTCAAATGACCATTAATCTCATGACAATACAAAGACTTATTAGATTTAAAAAATGTGTTAGGGAGACCAGACCATTTGTTTTCAAATTAGCCACCACGTTGATTCGTGATGACTCTTTGTTTAGTGGTTCCACTGTCCCGTCATCAATAGAACATTAATGCAGTTCTGCATTTAAATAAATGTCATAACTTTAAAGAAGGTTTTCAAAAATAGACATTTTTTGCACACAAGCAGACCAACAAACTACCAGAGTGTGCATTTTATTTGTTAGGCATTGTAACTTTTTTTGTTTAATACTGAATTATATAATGTTTTACTCCACAATGTTTGTAAATTACCATTGTGTCTCGTCAAGAACAGTGAACATCTTGTGACTGTGGTTTGGCGGCTTACCCAAAAGTATCAAATCTGCTGCTCTCGAGTCAGCTACACTCTGAACCTCTTAACACACACTTATTTGGTTATTTGCACACACACACACACACACACCCACACACACACACACACACACACACATTCATGAATTTAAATTACAGGGTCTTTGACACTTGATCAGACTGTTGTTGAAGTTAAACTGCCCTCAGAAATGATTGCTGATGCACTTATCCCTATCAAATATGTCTGTTTTCTTACTATTCCTGCCCTTTTCACACCTGTTTCAGATCACGGTTCCAGCAGAACTGGTTTATAATAGTTCTGACAAACACTTTGATGCTGCCTGATTGGAGATTTTCCCCCGCCTGTTCCTGAGTCAGAATTCATTGTATAACCACATGTGAAAATGAACCGAGACCAGACTCCACTCAGTGTGAATCGTTACATTAGTTTTGATGCGTGACTGAGCTGATGTTAAGCTCATCCTCATGTTTCATCACTCTGCTCAGTGAAAAAAAACTGCCTGGGGAAAGGAAAATGCTCAAAATTAACACTTCAGTATGACTTACCAAAGCAAGTTATTCCTGAGACAACTTTGTATGTAAATACAATTTTAAAGAAAAGTATGGGAACAATTAAACATCACATGTATTATTATTACTGCAGGTTTAGAAATAAACATTTTGTGCACTTTATGGATTGACTTCTGACTTCTTAGATCATCCATCCATTATCTCCACTTTATCTTCTATTAGGGTCGCGGGGGGGTTCCCCATGCCCATCCAGGGGAGAACGTTTCAGGCGCTATGGGCACACACTCAGACACACACACAAACACACTTTTTATGGGGCAATTTGGAGAATTCAAATGACTTGATCCATGTTTATGGACTGTGGGAGGAAACCGGAGAATCCGGAAACCCACGTGGACACGGGGAGGAGGGGAACATGGAAACGAAGAATGGGATTTGAACCGGGAATCCCTAGTGCTGAGAGGTGAATGTACTAACCACTAAGTCACCATGCCGCCCACTTTTTATATCATATTAAAGTATTTTATTTTGTTTAATAATGACAAATCTAAAAATCTATTTTGTAGAATATTCCTTTATTAGTACACAGCTATAAAAAAAAAAATTAAAAATAACCTCCTGAGCAAATGTTTTTTTTAAACCACAACTCGATTCATGTCTATTAGTTTACTCTCCAAACAAAAATCACCTACTCTTACTGGGTTTAATTATCAGTTATTATGCACCTGTTTTAAACTTTGACTCGCTTCCTAATAGTTGCTTCCTATATATATAATTATATAACTATAATTATTAAACAGACTATTCTGCACCAAAAAAAAAAAAAAGATTTTATATTTAATACAATTACAAAAAAAAATTGTGGTAGTGGTTTGTAGAAACTTAAAATTAAATAACTGTGAAGTGCACTTCATGGCTAAAAGCCACACTTGTAAATTTATTAAAAAAAAAATAAATAAAAAAATAAAAAATAAAAAATGTATTAAGGAAAGTCTGAGTCTTGAACCAAGTATTTGGTTTTTAAAACACTTAGTCAAACAGATGAAAATAATTTCAGGTTTTATAAATTCAGGCTTTTATTATTTTGCTTTACTTAAAAAAAAACATTACACAAAACTGGACACTGTTTAATTATATATGCATGCAAGAATTATCTATATTTACTACAACTGTTTCATTCAGTTCAGACTATGCCTTTGACCTTTTCTACAAAAACATGCCAGATGTTCTCTATGAAATCTTTCCATATGCCATGAAGAACAGAACTACAAATGGTCTCAACAGCAGTATCATGTTCACAGCTCTTTGTAGACTATTTTTTTTATTTAACCCCCACTTGCATGGCATTTTTATGCTAATATTATTCTATTTTATCAAGTATGTAATATTTAAGCAGTAACAGTGCTTTATAGGACAGTTTTGCCTAACTAATTAATATATATATATATATATATATATATATATATATATATATATATATATATATATATATATATATATATATATATATATATCCGAGGAGAACATTTCGGGTGCTGGGCAGATACACCCAGGACAGGGCACCAATCTATCCCTGGTCACTCACACACACACACACACACACACACAGACACACATATATATACAATGCATCCGGAAAGTATTCACAGCGCTTCACTTTTTCCACATTTTGTTACGTTACAGCCTTATTTCAAATTGTATTAAATTAATCTCTTGCTTTAAAATTCTACACAAAATACCCCATTATGACCATGTGAAAAAAGTTTTCTTGAGTGTTTTAAATGTATTAAATGTATTAAAATTTAAAAACAAAGAAATCATGTTTACATAAGTATTCACAGCCTTTGCTTAATACTTTGTAGAACCACCTTTGGCAGCAACTACAGCCTCAAGTCTTTTTGAATATAATGCCACAAGCTTAGCACACCTATCTTTTAGGCAGTTTTGCCTATTCTTCTTTGCAGTACCTTTGAAGCTCCATCAGGTTGGGAGGGAGACTTTTGTGCACAGCCATTTTCAGATCTCTCCAGAGATGTTCAATCGGATTCAAGTCTGGACTCTGGCTGGGCCACTCCAGAACATTCACAGAGTGGTCCTGAAGCCACTCCTTTGAGATCTTGGCTGTGTGCTTCGGGTCGTTGTCCTGCTGAAAAATGAACCGTTGCCCCAGCCTGAGGTCAAGAGCGCTCTGAAGCAAGTTTTCATCCAGGATGTCTCTGTACATTGCTGCATTCATTTTTCCCTCTATCCTGACTAGTCTGCCAGTTCCTGCTGCTAAAAAGCATCACCATAGCATGATGCTGCCACAACCATGCTTGACTGTAGGGATGGTATTGGTCTCGTGATGAGCAGTGCCTGGTTTCCTCCAAACATGACGCCTGGCATTCACACCAAATAGTTTAATCTTTGTCTCATCAGACCAGAGAATTTTGTTTCCCATGGTCTGAAAGTCCTTCAGGTGCCTTTTGGCAAATTCCAAACGGGCTGCCTTGTGCCGTTTACTAAGCAGTGGCTTTTGCCTGGCCACTCTGCCATACAGGCCTGATTGGTGGATTGCTGCAGAGATGGTTTTCCCTCTGCAAGGTTCTCCTCTCTCCGAAGAGAAACGATGGAGCTCTAACAGAGTAATCATCGGATTCTTGGTCACCTCCCTGACCAAGGCCCTTCTCCCCCGATCACTCAATTTAGACGGCCGGCCAGCTCTAGGAAGAGTCCTGGTGTTTCCAAACTTCTTCCATTTACGAATGATGGAGGCCACTGTGCTCATTGGGACATTCAAAGCAGCAGAAATTGTTCTGTATCCTTCCCCAGATTTGTGCCTCGAGACAATTCCTTTGACTTCATACTTCGTGTTTGCCCTCTGACATGCAGTCAACTGTGGGACCTTATATAGACAGGTGTGTGCCTTTCCAAATAGTGTCCAATTAACTGGATTTACCATAGGTGGACTCCATTTAAGCTGTAGAAACATCTCAAAGATGATCAGTGGAAACAGGATGCACCTGAGCTCAATTTTGAGATTCATGGCGAAGGCTGTGAATACTTATGTAAATGTGATTTCTTAGTTTTTTATTTTTAATAAATTTTCAAAACTCTCAAGAAAACTTTTTTCTCCTGGTCATAATGGAGTATTTTGTGTAGAATTTTGAGGAAAGAGATTAATGTAATACAATTTGAAATAAGGCTGTAATGTAAGAAAATGTGGAAAAAGTGAAGGACTGTGAATACTTTCCAGGTGCACTGTATATATATATGTATGGGGATGCTTTTCAGCAGCAGGAACTGGCAGACTAGTCAGGATAGAGGGAAAGATGAATGCAGCAATGTACAGAGACATCCTGGATGAAAACTTGCTCCAGAGCGCTCTTGACCTCAGGCTGGGGCGACGGTTCATTTTCAGCAGGACAACGAACCGAAGCACACAGCCAAGATCTCAAAGAAGTGGCTTCAGGACCACTCTGTGAATGTTCTGGAGTGGCCCAGCCAGAGCCCAGACTTGAATCTGATTAAACATCTCTGGAGAGATCTGAAAATGGCTGTGCACAGAAGTCTCCCATCCAACCTGATGGAGCTTTAAAGGTACTGCAAAGAAGAATAGGCAAAAAAAAAAAAAATAAAAATAAAATATATATATATATATATATATATATATATATATATATATATATATATATATATATATATATATATATATATATTCTCTGTGTTCTGACCCCAGCAATTAAAGTGTCTGCTAAATTAGGGCTTGAAATGCTTTTGCTCAGAAAGTCTTACATGAATAAATTATTCACTGCAGCAAATTCAATTAAGCTATTATGATTTCGGCGGTACTCTTTTGTTGATTAATGTATAAAAACCCGGACTTATTAACAATTCGCATGAAGCTTTATCACAGAAGAATCACGGTTTCTAATGCCATTTTATCTGAACATGTCGTGCATATTTAACAGTGATTTACACCTTGCCTCAGATTTCTCTAGCTTACCTGGATCTTTTTACCATATTTTATGTTGAACCAAATGATTTTTACTTTCATGTAAGATGACAGTTCATAGGAAAACATGCCACATAGTACAAACACAAAGCAATAAAAGTCAGTTTACCTTTTATTTTTGAATTTCATGATGAATTTTTTTTTTTTTACTATGTGTGTCCACAATTTTATTTTAGAAAAAATGCTCTGGTGATTCTTGCATTAATTTTGCCCAAATTCCTGTGAAAACTTTTTGGTCTTAATCAGACTTTTTTCAGCTGCTTTTTACTTAACAGATTATATATTATATTTTTAAAATGCCCCGAAGGTATTCTATTGGATTCAAATCAGACAACATGCACAATGTAATTTTTTTATTCCTTGCCTTTAGAAACTATTGTGCAATTCCAACAGTGTGCAGTTAATAGTTATTGTGCTGTAATTTTCCTCCTCTTTTATATTTCTCTGAATCATTTTTATAGCCGGTATTTTACTATAATCCACAATACAGGGTGTCAGCTACTTAACAACTTTTGCACTCAGGTGACCTTTAATTATTGAACTCCAGTCTCCATGCTTTATTCTTAGAAATATAAACTCATTGTTGTAGTCATGGCCAGATACACACCAAAGATGCTAAATCCTTAGATCCCAGAAAAAAAAATCATCTTGTCTTGTGTTTTTTTTTTTTTTTTTTTTACTGTTTTTGCAATATTTGGATTCATGTTTATTTAAAAACAATTAAATAGGTGGGGTGGCACTGTGGCTTAGTGGTTAGCACATTTGCCTCTCAGCGCTAGGGATTCCCGGTTCGAATCCCCATATGGGTGGAGTTTCCATGTTCTCCCCGTGTATGTGTGGGTTTCCTCCGGGTTTTCCGGTTTCCTCCCACAGTCCAAAAACATGAATCAAGTCAAATGAGTTCTCCAAATTGCCCCATGTAGAGTGTGTTTGTGTGAGTGAGTGTGTGCCCAGCGATAGGTTGGCGCCCTGTCCTGGATGTGTCTGCCTGGTGCCTGAGATGTTCTCCCCTGGATGGGCATGGAGAACCCCACTGCGACCCTAATATAGGATAAAGCGAAAGATAATGGATGGATTAATTAATTAATAAAATAAGTGCCATCAGTGAACAGGTTTTCTATAGGCTTTTGTCATATAATAGGTTTATAAGTTTCCAAATCATAGTTACCTGCTTCATTGTATTTTTTATAAATTCATCTCTATGCACAGGGCTTTTTTTGTCAATGTCTTTTTTACATTATAAACTACATTTTCATTTGTTTTCATTACACATCAATTTTTTGTCCTTTTCTGTTTAATATCTGTATCCAATTTTGCACTCGAACTCCATTATCGAACTCCAGTCTCAGTGCTATATTCTTAGAAATTTAAACATATTGTTGTCCTGGCAGGTACACACTAAAAATGCTAGACCCAAGAAAATTTCATCTTGTCTTTTATGCAGTATTTGTATTTATTCTTAGTTGTGTCAAATCCCAAATTATTCTTGTCTGCAAATTTGAAACCTTTTAATTAATGGTCTTACACACCAATAATTGTGAAATCTTTAAGAACAGGGTCACTGTGAACGTTTCATTCGTTTTCACTAAACATCTATAATTTTAATTTTGGCTAAAATAACATGTTAACAAGTTTAACATAAGTAATTAAATACTAAAATTGCGTTCAGTTGGAGTTCAGTAGGGTTAAGAACACACATAGTTGAGGACAACGTCCATCTTTATCATCATAAGTTTTTCTTGTGGAAGGAAAGATCTCATGCTATTTTGCTAGCATGAAAATTTTTGGTTCCTAGGACGGTGCTCGGGCTCTCTGGGCTGGCTGGTGGCTGCATTGGTGTGTGTGCGGTGGTGCTGCTGGTAGAGGGAGGAGAATGATGATGATGAAAAAAAGGGTGCGAGATTGAATTATGATCAAGTTTGATCATTTTACAGTTTAGCTGGTTTTTCTTTAACTACTGATTTGTGATGTTCTCTTATTTGTAAGTCGCTTTGGATAAAAGTGTCTGCTAAAGGTAAATGTGATGTAATGTATGAATAAAATAAATATAGAAATATTGAATTTACATACCGTACATATGTACATTATTGTTATGCTATGCAGTGTGTTAGATAGGTGTAATAGGGCATGGTATCTTAGTGGTTAGTGTGTTGGGATTTCAATCAGAAGGTTGTGGGTTTAAATCCCAGGTCCACTTTAGTTATCAACGTGGGTCCTTGAGCCAGACCCTTAACCCTCATTGCTCCAGGGGTGCTGTGGTTAACCCTGTGCTTGATTTGTAAGTCACTTTGGATGAATGTGCCTGCTAAATGACCAAATATAATTGTAATTTAATATGCAGTATTAAATAACGTAGAGTTTAAATGGTTCAGTGCCCAGCGATGGATTGGCGCCCTGTCCTGGGTCTATCTGCCCAGCGCCCAAGATGTTCTCCCCTGGATGGGCATGGGGAACCCCACCGCGACCCTAATAGAGGATAAGCGGGAGAGAATGAATGAATGAATGAATAAATGGTTCAGAAGGTAAAAATATAATGGTGTAATTGATTTCAGCAGGACATGGTGTAATTGATTTCAGGGGGGTTCCCCATGCCCATCCAGGGGAGAACGTCTCGGGCCCTGGGCAGATACACCCAGGACAGGGCGCAATCTATCGCTGGGCTCACACAGACACACTCTATATGGGGCAATTTGGAGAACTCAATTGACCTTGTTCCATGTTTTTGGACTGTGGGAGGAAACTGGAGAACCCGGAGGAAACCCACTTGGACAGGAGGAGAGCATGGAAACTCCACCCAGATTGGGATTCGAACCGGGAATCCCTAGTGCTGAGAGGCGAACGTGCTAACTAACCACTAAGCCACCGTGCCACCCGCTTTGTAAGTCACTTTGAATAAATGAGTAAATGTAAGGGTTTCCATGTTCCCCTCATGTCCACGTGGGTTTCCTCCGGGTTCTCCGGTTTCCTCCCACAGTCCAAAAACATGGATCAAGTCAATTGAGTTCTCCAAATTGCCCCATATAGAGTGTGGGCTTATCAGCCCAGCGCCCGAGACGTTCTCCCCTGGATGGGCTTGGGGAACCCCCCCTGCAACCCTAATAGAGGATAAAGCGGATGATAATGGATGGATGGACTAAATGTAAGATAAGATAATCCTTTATTTGACCCACAGTGTAATTGGCAATGTAATGTAATAAGCAATATTAAATAAGATGGAGTTAATAGGGTTCAGAAGGTGAAGATGGCATGGTGTAATTGAGTTCAGCAGGCTTAAGAACACTCGTTCTGAGCACAGCGTCCATCTTTAGCACCATAACACGTTTTTCTTTTGGAAGAAAAGATCTCATGCTATTTCGCTAGCACGAACGTTTCCGGTTCCTAGGTCGGTGCTCGGTCTCTGGGCTGGCTGGCGGCTGCGTTGGCGCGTGTGCGGTGGTGCCGCCGGTAGAGGGAGGAGGATGATGATGATGATGATGGCGGAGCTGGCGCACGCTCAGGGACAGGCCTCGGTAACGGCAGCGGCTCAGCCCGGGATGAAGGCGGAGGTTTATCCAGACGCGTTGCACCGAGCACGACAGGTAACGTTCTCGCCGGCACGAGGCGAACAGCGCGGGACGTTGTAACGGCGGCGTCTGCGCGTCTTTGCTCGGAAGTTTTATTGCTATTTGTGCTAGCTCCCCGACTAACGCGGAGCGCGTCTCCAACCGCACACTGGCCCCCTACACAGGACGCCGCTGTGCTCCAGTAGGCGCGCGGTGCAAGCGCACTCTATGGAGTCTGGAAGGGTGAGGTTTGGGACGCGGCCGTGTTTACACATGGTAACTTGGTGGGTCCGGATTAAACTGAACTCGCGTGAAGAAATTGAAACCCACAGGTTGCGTGGAGTTTGACGACGCGCACACAGCTCGACGGGACTTTTCAGCCACTTTTAGCTTCTTTAAGTCTCGTTTGAGTTACTCCAGCGGTCGCCCCACGGCAACCTGTTGCAGGGTGTAAAAGTTGGACCGACTTAGCAGCTAAGCTACATGCTAAGCTAAAGGCTATTTGGCCTAGTTGTGCCAAACACCTGATTTCCTGCGAACGCAGAGTCCACACTTGGCCCATGGGCTGTTCCAACAGTGTTGCCTACAGTGTTCGAATAAACCTGCGTTAGTTCCTGGTCGAAATCGATGCCTTCTTCAAATCCAACAAACTTTTAGATGTGCGAGGAACTTTGTACCACTCGCGAACGAGCTACTCGGTATATCGCCTAATATCGTAATATTGAACTCTATAGAACTGGCACCACCACCAGAACTCGGTTCTAATGTGTCGTGGAGACTGATTTTAGCGCCTTAATTTTAGGGGAAAAGTTTCTGTAACAAGTAGTAAATTTAAATACAAGGTTGGGTTTAAATTTGACTTTTTTTAAATCGAAGTAATATTGTACTTTGGGCATTTAAATGTAGGGATGCACGATAATCCATTTCTGTAGATATTTACTTATATTGTCATGATCCACAGCCATTTTGCTTGCCATATAAACTGGATGGCAAATGGCATATTTATTTTATAACTCCTTCTTTGGGGAGCAATGTAGGTAATATGTTCAAAACTATTGTATTACAGTTCTTTTGAACTTAATTTGTATGGTCCAATTTTTAAATTGTTTATCTTTAGACTATCTTGAATACAATGGGACGCTGGAAAAACCCCTAAGCACATATATAACGTGACAAAAATACCCTAAAAACCCTGTGTAACAAGGTTCACCAAGCAAATTAAATAGTTTATATATTAATAAGGTGACTCCACATTACTGTACTTTAGGCATTTAAATGTTGGGATGCACTATAATCCATTTCTCCAGATATTTACTTATTTTGTCATGGTCCACAGCCATTTTTCTTAGTTCTGTACAGACCCTTTTTAAAAACACAGATACAGCCATTAATGAAAAGAGGGCCACATGAACTGGATTATTTTTTAATTTTATAACTACTACATTGTGAAGGAACAGTTAATATATTAAAAAAAAATTATGTATTACAGAACTTTGAACTTAATTTGTATGGTCCAAAAAAACCTGTATAATGAGTATAGTTTATATATTAATAACTCCAGATTAAAGTCAAAGAAGATGAACGCTGCCCTCATTCATACATCAGAGTATAATTCACAAGAAAAATTAACTCCACCAGTCAAGAATAGGACACATTTTGTCCTCTGTGATGTCACCCACAGTGCTTTAGCATGCAAAATGTAGGGCTGTATGGTGTTTGTTTACACAAATACGTTTTACATTTACATTGTCATTTAGCAAACGCTTTTATCCAAAGCGACTTACAAATGAGAACATTTGTTTTTTTCTATTCAAACAGTACTTTTCATCATAAACTATGAAGCAGATACTCAGTGAAAACCAGTTTAAACTGTGGCCTAAATTTGCCATGTAGTCAGACTGCAGATAGACATCTAGGGCTACTTTCACAGTTCAAGTGGCATTGTTTAAATTTAAGTCTAATTTTCTTGCAGAACCAATTCGTCTCTGGCTAGTTCACAATAAAATAAGCACACAGTGACCTTGCTTGTTGAAACAGCCCTGTACTAAACACAAGCACAAACTACATTTTATTTGTGGCCAAACCAACTAAATCAGTGCATTAATAAGTCGTGTCTGCAGCACATTTAGCTCTGGCTGACAAAACTGAGCAAGATTCCATGTAGCAGACTGTAGCTTTTGCTGCACTGAGACTTGAACTTACAGACTTTCTTTTCTTTGCTTTAGCAGTACTAACTGGCTATAGGCTTGGTGCATATGTATAAGCAAAAGGTTGCATGAATTCCTTTCATGTTGTGTGATCAAATATCAGATCACTTGGACTTAAGTGATTTAAATCTGATTGTAAATTGTATGTTGACATAGCATTAAAAATACCAGTTCTGTTTAATGCGAAGACCGGAAAGAGCAGTCACAACAGCATGATAGTTGTAACATAGACCAAGACTACATGTTGCACACATCCACATCCATTTTTCATGTAATTTATATTTAGTGGTGAATTAATTTAAATTGATAAAAGACAATGTGGGGTTTTCTAATTGAAAATGTCAGAATGACACAGTTTAATGATAAATAACAGCCAAAGTGTACCTTGCTCTCTTGTTCACATCTCAGCATGATGCCTATTAGATGAAGCATGACTATGTGCATATGGTAACTGCTACACAGCTGCTAATGTCCTCAACTTTTCACATGCAAACCAGGATTAAACAACAGAAACTGATTGAGCAGTGCTATTACAGTGCATATGCACAAAAATAGAAAGACATTTTTTTTATATTGGGTTTTTAGATTGAGTCGTTAGATAATACCACTGTACTGAACCGGCTGATGTTGGGTGATTATAAGATGGCATATCTATATGTGTCAAGACATTAAGCTTAAAGAAGAATTAAACCTGATTGCAGTTTTTGTTATTTACCCATGACTTGTGATCAGCTGTACTGCCAAACCAAAAGTGTGAGAATTAAAAAAAACAAAAAAAACAAAACGCACATCTTTCCGTTCATGCCCTCTTTTGCCTTATTGCTTTATTATATCCTTTACTCAATAGGCAATGAAATGGCTTAATTCCATAGAGTTGTTTTTTTTTTAGACTAAAATGGTTATTCAAGTAACAGTAAGAATCCATAGTTAACAGTTTAACTGTATATGACAGTTAAGTTATCAAAATGTAGTATGAGGTGAGCATTCACTAGCCTGAAGTGTTCTCTTGACTTGATGTAATTTAATATCCACTAAAGGTAGACGTGTTATGATAAGATGAGTTCATGTGTCAGGCTGTTTTCGGGGGAAAATAAATGACATGGTTTCCGCAGAGGCTTATATCGGTATTTTTGAGAGACATACCTTGAGGAGGACACATACCTCCAGAAGCTCCATGTGTTTTTCAGCAGAACAATGCCAGACCTCGTTCTGCAAATTTACCAACAGAGCAGCTTTCTTAGATAAGATAAGAGAGAGTTTTATTAGTCCCACCATGTAGATGTTGTGCTTAACTGCCCTGTCTTCTGTCTGAGTGTTTCTTTCTGAAACAAATATTTTAACTGTATGGTTGTAGTTTTTTTTGAGTTGTGCTTAATGTCAATGTACAGAGCTTATTGGTAAAAATTATTATATATATATGGTTTGAAGGACAATACACAATTATATTAGCTACTTGCTTTACTTTTACTTCTGAAATATATCCTTACTAACCACTTTATCATATACACCTTGTTTATATACTCATTGTCTATTTTTATCAGTTCCATTTACCATATATATGCAATTTACAGTTCTAGTTACAGGCTACAGTTCATCCGTTTCATTGTGTAGAATTAATCCTTTTAACCTTGTTTTTTAATGGTCCCCCACAGGACCACACCCAGCAGATGTTATTTTGGTGGTGGATAATTTACAGCACTACGGTAAAACTGATATTTTGGTGGTATTCTAGTGTTGGGTGTGTTTATACGAGTGTCAGACACAGCAGTGCTGCTGAAGGTTTTGAAACGCTGTCCACTCAGGATGCACTCTAAAACATTCAGCTCATTTCAACTCATTAGAGATGTAAAATCAGAGACATTAGTTCATTTGGTGTGGCACGGCTTGTATTGTCAGTTTTGGTTGGTGGATTGGTTAGTCATCAATGGCAATTGTGTTAAAATTCCAAGAGAACTTCTGTGTATGATCCATTAATATAAGTGTAACACACCCTAGCACACTAACAACACATCACTGTGGTACTAAGAACCATAAGCCAAATTATATATAATGGTCTGGATCATTAAAGAACAAAGTGAGGGAGACTAACAAAGTATGCAGAGGAACAGGTGTGTGATTGTAGAACTAAATAGTGTATTTGTATGGGAAGTGCATCTGAAGGTACACAATAATTGTGGGAACAATTGTGTTGCTTGTGTGTATTTTTAATTTGTATATAAAGTTACTTAAAAGCAGTATAAAGACTGTGAAGACCACTATATACTGTTAAGTACTGGCCTCATTTCTTGTGGCATGTGTTTCATAAGGTGATAAAGTTCTTTTGTGATTCTGGTTTTGCTGGATTTAATTGAATTAGGAAATCTCTAGGTGCACTTTCATGTTTAACTTTTTGTTGTACTACATGCTAAAACTGTATTGGATTTAGATCTGCTGACTGCAAACGTTACTGAAGAACACTAAACTCATTGTTATGTTCATGAAGCCAGTTTGCAATGACGTTTGCTTTATGACATGGTGCATTATCTTTCTAAAAGTTGCCAGTCGTAGATAGATACCAAGTAAACATTCCCATTGCACCACCTCCCTCAGCCTGAACTATTGATACAAGACAGGTTGGGTTCATAGATTTATGCTGAAAGCATTAGCATAAAGCAGACAATTTTAGCATTTTTACATTGAATTATGACTGTCCTGCTTTGTTAAACCTCTGATGAATGGAAATTGACCTGCTGTTGTAGTCCATCAGCCTGATGGTTTGACGTGGTGTGTTTGTCCATAATTATAATCATGGATGTTATACTCAGTCTGACTTTTATTTTGTTTTAGTGATGCACCAAAAAGACTGCCATGGGTTCTTAACCCCAAATACATTTTTAACAGTGTTTCATTAATATAAATTAATTAAGAAAAACCTGGCAACGTGATCTATCAGTAAGAAAAATATTTTTATATGGATATTTGTCTCAATAACAAAACAAACAAAAAATACAATAAGATCAATTTACATATCAATAAAAACTTAATAAAACTTTTACGTTATTTGCACCTTAAATATGGTCTGTAACTGACTGTTAAAAATGTAATGTATCTTAACACTTAAATAAATCCTGCTGTTTTATTGAACAGAAAGTAGGCAAAATGTGACCCAAATGGCTTTCCAAACATACAAGAGAAAAAGCACAATCGCATTCAGAAGCTGTTGCCTGTTAATTTGTTATATATGAAGTATTCATGTATCCTAAGTTGGTCCTCATTTGTTTTGTAGTTCTAGAGATTTTATGTTTATTTTATATTGTAGAGCAGTTGTAAGGTCGAACTTTAATGTTCGACAATAGGGTCTCATTTTGTTATCTGTTGTTCATCCCATGTTGTTAGATTGTGTAATGGTCAGGGCTCTGTACATGTTTGTCAAGTTCTTAATTAAGACTATAAACTGTTGGAAGAATATAGTCACCTGTAATGCATGGATATACACGTTTTATACACATGTTGCAATAGAACTGAAAATAACACCTATATTTAATGATTAAGTGGTGTACAGAATTTACTACAATCAACCTGATCCAAAGCTATAAATCTGACCTAGTGATATTTGCTTATGTAACTTTAGATTATGTATGTATATGATCCATGTGTTGTGGTTTGACAAAATTTTGGGTAAAGATGCTTACAACTAAGTCAACTATAATATTTTAACTGCAAAGTAGTCTATCTATTCTATTTAGCAGATTCTTGGGTACAGTGACAAATAGGATGATCGCTATGGAAGATTAATTGGAATAAAATATCTTTTTCAGAATGTGGTGCAGAGTTTTGCAGACTTTGCAAGAAGAGTATCAATACTAGCCTAATGCATTTATACAATTGTCTTAATAATTTATTTTTTTGTTCATAATTTTTGTTTTTGGAGAAACAGTCTGTTTTCATGGAAAATATACACTGAAGTGTATGGATTTATCATTCCCTGGACCTGTGGTGCACTCTTTCCCGTAGAGAAAATTGAAAGAAATTAGAATTAAAGGAATTAACAAACAAATGAAGAAGTTAAATTCATCAAATTTGAAAAGAAGTGGTTCTCTTCTAAGGTGAAAGGATATTAGCTTTTACAACAGGATAATGATTCTTAGCAGACGATCCACAATTAATTTCAAGTACCTTAATTGATGCAAGTTGGAAAAGTAAATCATTAAAAATAGTAGATGGAAGAGCAGTGTACAGTCATGGCCAAAAGTTTTGAAAAAACTGAATGGCACAAATATTATATTTTCACATGATCTACTGCACTCTGGTTTGTATGTGTGTTTGTCAGATGTTTTTATCACATACAGAAATATAATTGCTATCATATTATGAGAAAAAAAGCTTTTATTGACAGTTAGAATTAGTTAATGCAGCAAGTCAAAGCAAATATTTGCAGTGTTGACCCTTCAGGACCCTGCAATTCTCCCTGGCATGCTCTCAATCAACTTCAGGACCAAATGCTGACTGATTGCAGTCCATTCTTGCACAATCAATGCTTGCATTTTGTCAATGTGTAGGTCATGGACCTAAAATCTCTATGTTTTGTTCCCTGAGCCATGTAGTTATCACCTTTGCTTTATGGCAAGGTGCTCCATCATGCTGGAAAAGGCATTGTTTATCACCAAACTGCTCTTGGATGGTTGGGAGAAGTTGCTCTAGGAGGACATTCTGGTACCATTATTTATTCATGGTTGTGTTTTTAGGCAAGACTGTGAGAGAGCCGATTCCCTTGGCTGAGAAGCAACCCCACACATGAATGGTTTCAGGATGCTTTACAGTTGGCATGAGACTAAACTGGTTAGCGCACACCTCGTCTTCTCTGAATAAGCTGTTTTCCAGATGTCCTAAACAATCGGAAAGGGGATTCATCAGAAAAAATAACTTTACCCTAGTCATCAGTAGTCCACTCCCTGTACCTTTTGCAGAATATCAGTTTTTTCTGGAGAGAAGTGGCTTCTTTGCTGCCCTCCTTGAGACCAGACCTTGCTCCAAGAGTCTCTGCCTTACAGTGCGTGCAGATGCACTCACATCTGCCTGCTGCCATTCCTGAGCAAGCTCTGCACTGCAGGTAGCCTGATCCCGCAGCTGAAACACTTTTAAGAGACGGTCCTGGTGCTTGCTGGTCTTTTTTGGGCGCCCTGGAGCCTTTTGGGCAACAATGGAACCTCTCTCCTTGAAGTTCTTGGTGATGCGATAGATTGTTGACTGAGGTGCAATCTTTCTAGCTGCGATACTCTTCCCTGTTAGGCCATTTTTGTGCAGTGCAATGATGACTGCACATCTTGCTTTAGAGATAACGATGGTTAACAGAAAAGAAACAATGATGCCAAGCCCCAGCCTCCTTTCAAAGTGTCCAGTGGTGTCATTCTTACTTAATCATGACAGATTGATCTCCAGCCCTGTCCTCATCAACACCCACACCTGTGTTAATGGAGCAATCACTGAAACGATGTTAGCTGGTCCTTTTAAGACAGGGCTGCAATGAAGTTGAAATGTGTTTTGGGGGATACATTTAATTTTCTAGGCAAATATTGACTTTGCAATGAATTGCTGTAAAGCTGATCACTCTTTATAAGATTCTGGAGTATATGCAAATTGCAATTATAAAAACCGAAGCAGTAGACTTTGTAAAAATTAATATTTTGATCATTCTCAAAACTTTTGGCCATGACTGTACACAAGACTGCCCAAGATTATCCCAGTGGAACAAGGGGTCAAAGCCACAATGTGAAATTATTAATGGTCCAAGATGAAAAGTGTAGCTCTTACTACAGAAAGGCATCTTAATATACACTATTTATAGCCTTTAATTCTCTGGAAAAATAGGATTTTTGGAGTGTCTCAAAACTTTGCTCATTCATTCAGAAAACTATTTGTGAGGTCAGACACTGCTGTTGTACTAAAGGGTTAAACTTGTGATCTTTGTTCTTTTTTCATTTCAAATGTGTTTAATAGGGTTGTGGTAAAGGTTAGTTGTTCGTCACCAAACAAATCACCAACTGGGTTTTTATGGACCACGTTCTATGCACTGTAGGACTGTACCTAAGGATTGATTTTCTATCGATTGATCTATCAATTCTTTTTTTTTCTGATTAGTCAATTAATCTAAGAACTGTTACTGTAATGTGATTTGTGTTTAAAATGAAAACCTTTATTGGTAAAATATTTTCTTAAATCAAACACAGTGCTTTTAAATGGCACATGTATTAGAAAAAGATTAGTAATGCAGTTCTAATAACAGAAAAACCCTTAAACATGTTAAAAGTTCTAAGCCAATCTATCGCTGGGCACACACTCACTCACACAAACACACTCTATATGGGGCAATTTGGGGAAATTTGATTCACCTCTAGCCATTTCTTTGGACTGTGGGAGGAAACTGGAGAATCCGGAGGAAACCCACTTGGACATTGGGAGAACATGGAAACTTCACCCAGATTGGGATTCGAACCGGGGAAACCTTAGCGCTGAGAGGTGCTAACCACTAAGCCACTGTGCCCCCTACATCTATAACCAATGTATTTTAATTGTAATTTATTTAATTTTCTAAGAACTTTTTGGAACTTGGCAAAAACAAAATAAGTGAAACATGTTGCTTTAAATAGGCCAGAAAGTGTCACATTTGTGTTTATTATTTTGTGTTTATAATCTTAAGATACTGCTTTTTATGAAAAAAGTAGATCAGACACAACAACAGGACGCTTTTAGACAAATTTACCTCTGACCAGAAGCTTTTTAGGAACATGACTCATGGATGAATCTTAGTCCAGTAGTGGAACCAAGGTGTCTCAAATTTTGTAGCACTGCTATGTCTTACCTATTTGTACCAGTGCCGCAAAAATTTTGGAACACCTCGGTTGCACTGCTGGACTGAGATTCATCCATAAGTCATGCTTCTGGTTGGTGGGTAAATTTGTCTAAAATGTGCACAGTGAGCAGATACTGTTAAAACACTCCAGCATCACTGTTGTTGTGCCTGATCGACTCCTGCACCAGCACAGCAGACACTAATACTACTACCACCACGTGAATCTATTCTGCTTTCAAAAAGCACCTGTCAGGATCTTAATTATTAAAGTATATAGAAAAATATAAGATATACTACAGTCTGTAATTGTAGAACTACACAGTTCTCTTTGGTAAATACAGCTGATAAAATTGGGTGTAGAAACAAGGAGGTGAGCCTAATAAAGTAACACTGGGTGTGTTTCATGATGTTCTTTATGGATCTGTATGAACATTCAGTCTGGTGCTCTGCTTGCATTCATAAAATGACTTTAAGGTCCTTTCCTCCCTATCTCTGACTTGTTTCAACTGGCTATAAAGCTCTTAGAGAATCCCTGAAAACACACTACAATGGTGGTCTAACATATTATTCATGCAGCAGTTCATGTTTAGCTTCATGCTAAATCACGTGTGTATGTCTTTTTCACAGTGGCCCGTAGTTTGTCCCATTTTGAAACTTTTTTTTTTTTGCCTGTCGCTGTCTGAACAGTTAAAGTGTTTAATCAACTTTCCTGGAAGAAAATAGAACTGGGGACAAGTCCAGATTTGAAGGCACATTTTACAGTCAGTGTAGAAAGCCAGATTTCTGTCACTATTTTTACAAGGAGCCCCATGAGGCCGAGTGTTATTGGAAACACAAGCAGGTCCTATCTTTGTATTTCCTTCCGTCAGTAGCTGAGGTTTAATGCTGGACATGAGGTGTCTAGGTGAAGGTGTTTTAATGTAGAGGAACGGCTAAGTTCTCAAAAAAGTGTAAAGTGTCGCTATGATGTTATCCTTTTTTTTAGAACTGAAGAATTGTGACTTTTCAGAAACATGGTTGTAGTTTATGTCTCTCTTCGTAAGCATTTGAGTCTTAGTTATTTGTGTGGATGAGATTTTAATTAACACCATTTAAAATTTTTTGTTGTTTTCACACTTTGTCATAGGATACCAACTCTTCACAATATATAAATAATACGTTTGAAGAACATGGCTTTAAAATTTGTTGTTGACACATTCAAATTTATTTATATATATATATATAATTTTTTTTTTTTTTTGGGGGGGGGGGTTGGGTTTTTTTTTGGTTAAGGTAAGATGCACTATGGTGCAGACACGTTTGTGTGATGCAAAACAGGTAAAGGGTAAACATCTTGTTCTATGCATGTATACTATAACACCCTACAGCTCTGTTTTATTCCTATACCTGAAACACTGCTAAATTTGAACTGCTCAAACCAAATGATACTGAGCAACAAGTGGCTGGTTGTTGGGCCCTAAATTCTTGTCTGTTCTGTTTAAGTCCTTTGGCAGAGTTTGAGGCCTTTTGCCTGGCTCGCTGACTTATCCATGTGTTCACATTGCTGGCATTCCTGCATTCCCTAAGAAGGGGGTGTAGCAT
The DNA here is from genome assembly GCA_019802435.1 of Corydoras maculifer. Classification (NCBI taxonomy): domain Eukaryota; kingdom Metazoa; phylum Chordata; class Actinopteri; order Siluriformes; family Callichthyidae; genus Corydoras; species Corydoras maculifer. Next base: position 241,032 of record JAFMOD010001041.1, on the reverse strand, counting down.
GAGGAAAGAGTGCTCACTCGCACACTTTTTCAGCACTGCTACCCCTTTTTTCACTGTAGATTCTAGGTGACTCAAGCCTCTAATTGGGATGCCACTAATTGTACACATTTAAGTTTTTTTTTTTTTTTTTTTTTTTTTTTTCCCCCCAGCCTTTCTTTTTGCAAAGACATTGAGCCATCTCAATTTTGTGTAATTTCATAAAAGCCTATACTTTTCAATTGTAAAAGACAACAGCGCTTGAGAATGGAGACATGTTTTTTCTTTTGTGTGGGCTTTTACTTTTAAATGCTTAGGAATAACTCAACGTAGGATGGTTTTGAAGATCAGTCTTTTATGAAAAGTAAGCAAATGTGACAAAGCACTTTATGATACTGGAACAATGTTTTTGAAAAGGGTCTTCAGAAGAGAATGAGCTTCACGTTCAGGCATCATGGTTTTAACTAATTGTGTGGTGATGGTTATATAGTTATAAAAAAATGGTTTAAGAACTATCTAGTTTCAAAATTTTAATATGCCAATTAATATTTATACTGGCATCTTTGCACACATTAAAATTTGTCATTCACACGATAATTTTTTTGCATAAACAAATAAATTAACCAGTAAAGTGATAGGTTTAAGTTAGCAGGTATGTAGTTACCATGCAACTCCTATATTACTAATGCCATATGGGAAGTGGTTCCAAAATCATTATAAAAATTCAGCTTGACATTAAAAATTATAATGCTGTTTAGCGTTTGACGTAATATGGGCGAAAAAAGTTCTTGAATGGTTGAGTTCAGCGATCAAATAAATGCTAAAAGAAAAACAACACGAACTCAGAAACATGTTTATTTGGGTAAGTAATGATGTGAAGGGAACTCAAGGGAGCTGACCACCTGAATATAATATATGACCAGGTTAATCAGTCAATTGATTTTTTTTTTTTTCTGTTCCTTTGGCATGTTTCAAAATGCCAGGATTCCTTGAGCTCAGACTGTTAGTGGTTTAGAAACTAGACTGAACACTGTGTTGTAAGTGTTTTGAAACTAGATTGTATAAATACTCTATTCATACTGTTACTTTAGTTCATGTTGCATTTTACTGACTTGCTATACAAGTGGACAAGTGTTGTCATATTTGAATGTAACGTACAAATATGTTGTTTTCGAAGACGAATTTCCCATTTTAATGGTCTTTCTGGGTCCACATTCTACTAGCGCCAAAAACAATTGATGCAGTATCAAATCCTTAGTAAAATTTTACAGGGTAGTCATCAAGATGATGTGGGAAAGATGACAGGGAAAAGATCTATGGCTGCGGGAAAAAACATTTTATTTATTATGTTTACGGCTGTTGTGGTAAACATACAAGATGAGAAAAAAACTAATCTTAGGAATTTAGAGGATTAATTTAGTTACTTTGCAATTGGTATGTACATGTTATGACCCTAGCCATGCATTTTTGTACAGCTGGATATTTTCTTTGTTGGAACAGTTTTGGGAAGGCTGGAGTCTGTTCTGGCATAACTGTCCCAGTGTATGAAGCAAGGTTCATAATGGCATGATGGGGTGACATTGGTGTGAATTTAACTTGTCCCGATTGCAATTTTTCCAAACACTTTTTAGATGACTCTGAACAGACTAAACCAGACACTCTCGTTCAACACCAGTGTCTGAACTTACAAAGGTTCTTCTGAATTAATAGGCAAATATTCTAACAGACGCATTCCAAAATCTTGTAGCAACCCTTCCAAAATGTTGTAATTTAAAAAAAAAAAAAAAAAATGTGTATCCATGTTCACAATCAGTTTCTCATCACTCTCGTTTACCTTTTTCATCACTCAGATTGCGGCAAAGATGGGAGGTGACCAGCTGACCCATCTGAACCATTCCTCTCCTGTCGTCGACCCGTCACTATATGGATATGGGCCACAGAAGCGCTCTCTAGACGAAGGAGGTAGGCCAAGTTTGTTGTGAATGTGTGATGCTGTCTTCCAAGTCACTGTATTAAAGACCTTTTAGCACCTTCCACTTTACATCAACAAACATCAAGGTTTTGTTACTTTAGAGGCTCTGTTAAAGATCCTCGTGACTTTAAACCACATTCAGTAACCTGTTTGTCTTCTTTACCTTCTGCCTCATATTAAGACTTTATATAAGGTAGGGTTTGGTTGGCGAAATGTAATTTATTGTAGTGTGTATTTAGACCAAGAATGTTGACTTTATGGCTTGTTTAGAATACAGTTTGTTACACAGTCTTAATCAAACATGTTATCTTTAGTAAAACCACAAATGCTTTTTTCTGCGACTGTGGCTGTAGCATAAACACAGAGTTTTTAAAGGCATTTATGTCATTACACATTCGAAGCTCCAGATGAAGGGAAATGTAAGAGAGGGTGCCTTTATACACATTTGTGCACTTTAACTTTTGGATGCATTCAGGTGTCCAAAATATGCAGCTGGGTACTTGAGAAATTTTGACATTATGCCGTGGAGATGGATAAGGTTGAACATTGAAGCGCGTCTCAATACTTTTGCCCCTACAGTTTGTGTGCCTATTTAATTACTATATTGCTCATGGTTTAGACTGTATATTCAGGTAAATTCAAGACATTTACTACATGATGGAATATTTCAGTTTAAAGTCTAAATTTTAACAAAGTTGTTAAAAATGAAAAAAGTTAATTGAATTAATTGTAGACTGTATCCAGAATCCTGGTGAACATCATGCTAATGTAAGCTGAGTGAGTTATGAAGGATGAAATCTCACAGCTGAACTGTGTAGCATATCTTGTTTGGTTTCTATTCAGGGCTTACACAGAATCATCTTGGTGTTTCAAGGTCACCATGCACTTTAGCATTGAGGACTAAGTTGTGTTTATGTTGCCGCACTGACATATGGTTCAAAGAACCTTGGGCGCTGCTACGTAAATGATAACTTTTTATTTTCTATGTGGCAACAAGTTCGTACGACTACAGGAAACATTTTTTTTATATTTATATATTTTTTTTTGCATGAAAAATTGACACATTTCCGTACTTATCACATTTGTGATGAGTCTGATGTGCTTACTTATTTTTATGATAAATCAATAAAACATGGAAGTTGTACCTAGGATACCTAAATATTTGCACAACACGATGCGCATGTTCTGTACGTTTAGAGAGAGAGGGAGACGTGGCTTCTCAGCTCAGTGTTATTTCTGGTGCAGATTATGCAGTGAGCATGGAGTAAATTGAGTGTGTAAGCAACAGCAGAGTTCAAGTCACTGCAAGGACAGTGGAGGGATTTATCAGTCCTTCGACTCTTGCAGTTTTTCCCTTACACGTGGCCTTGATCAGTGCTGCTTTTCCTGTACAAGCCTTTGCTCATTTTAAAGCTCCACCACAAGAAGACAAAAAACCCTCAGGTCTCAAACGTAACAGCTACATAAAGACGTTTCAGGAAGTGAGCGGGTTTTATGTGAACTGCATGAGCGAGACAGTAAGCTGATAAAGAGCTTGTACAAGACTCAGTGTTTACAACTCGGAACACATTTCCAGCTGAATATTAGGTAGACAGCAGTGCCTCATCAACGTGGTTTTTGTCATCCATTAAGATACATTTATTGAAAGTTTGTTTCTGTTGTCCAAAATTGTTTAGAAATGTCTGTACCCTTACTGTGTTTCACTATAAAAGGCTAGACCATGTACTTTAATACAGGAGAGTGATATGGATATAGCTTTTTCTATTATCTTAAGGCTAAAGCAATTAAAAGGATAATCTAATGCTGAAAGCACTCAAATTACCAATTTAATGTAGAATCCATCCATGAAAATGTTTGGGGGAAAAAATTATTTTATTTTAATAAATAAAGTTCTTAATATAGTGTGTTGGTCACCAATAAGGTCATGATTGTGAATTGTAATAGTTTTTGTTATTTGAGATAACACATAACCTTGAATTCTTGGTTGTTTTTATAAAACAGTCCAATAACTGCCATCAGTTTACCAGTAAAAAGCCCAAAGAGATTCATTACATTTTTAATTTGGCTCCCCGAACATACAGTTCTCTTGCTGATTTGGTTTGTTGTCTTGTGACATTAGAATATATTACACCAGATGAAGGTTTGCAGTGAAGTATCGGTGTTTCTACTGTTGACCAATTGAATTTAGATATTATCAGTATGTGTCACAATATAAACTTTGCCAAGATTATAGAGTGTTTGTTTATATATATTTGCTCATCCAGTTGTTCCAAACCTATCCCACCTTTTAAATAACCCCACATGATTATCACGTTAAATTTATATACTGATGTGGGTGGGGGGGGGGGTCCTCACAGGCAAGGGGAGAAAATGCAAACTCCACACATTAAGTATCAATGTTAAGTAATGCTTATGCTGTAACCATGCTATGATAAAAATCATTTTGTGGGAGCAAAAGTGTTGTATAATATTTAATAGCATCTTTTTAACTTTGAACACAGATTCTCTCCTGTAATTTATAGATTTTAAATAAAACTCTGAGACAAAAAATAAAATTAAAAGGCGAATTATTTTCTGACTGAATTAATAATAAAACCTGTTTGCCTGTTATATTGAGGTGGCAGTAAAACTAAAATAAATATATATTGTGTGGACATTTTTTTGTTTTGTTTGTTTACTTCATTTTACTGGTTTGTGTCCACATTTTACACACACATGTTTTATACAGTATATGTATATCTACTACTTTTCAGTCTTAAAGGTACTTTTGATAAGTATTTTATAACTGTATTTTCATCTACTTAATGGAGCGTTTAGTGCTCCTCTCTTTATGATTCTTGCTTGGCTGCCATGTAGCTTATGGACTATACAATCTTTTTCATTTCACAGAGTGTTCATAATAGAACATGTTATCAGTCTAGACAAGTTGGTTGTGTTTAAGTAGTGTTTGCATTGACCATTTATTTCTGAAGCTGCATTTTACTCTTGCTCATATTGTTTATATAAGATTTTAAAATAATTTGACACTCTTGTTTGACCGCCTATCTTAGGCCTTGTAGTGTGAGCCTGTTGCCGACAGACCCGTTTAACTCGCTATGTGACATTATCTTTAACCTGATCTGATTTGTGTTGCATGCAAATTCTGTACAGTGGCTGTTTATTACAGACTAAACTGCAATGTGAAAGACTATTTGTTAAAATAACAACTCTTTAGTTATTTATGTATTATTTTAATCAGGTGTTTAATGCAGTACTATAAAATGTGTTTAATGCAGTACTATAAAAAGTCTTTATATGCCTTTTACACAAGTGAGCAGAGTTGGTTAATGCAAATATACAAAAGTACAGTGAAGTATAATTATTTGGGATCACCAAAATAAACTTTGAGTGTGCAGTAGCTTTGCTTTATTCACTGTTTTTTTTTTTTATTGCTGCACACTGAATTGCTCCCTAATTGCAAATCTGTGCTGTTTAACAGTCTGCCGGCAAAGACGGTTCTCTGCAGGCTTGCCATGTAACCTTTGTGATATTGTATCCGAGTAAAACATGCAAAACTTCCTGTCGAGCTCTGACTGGAAATCACTACTGAGCCGTCTTCACTTTCTCACACACACAGAAAGCAGTAGTGCCAGGAAAGACTGTGGTGGCTGCTTTCATTTCCTCTGTTTAAGTTCACAAGCAGAAATAAGGCCACATAAATAAAAGTAATGCTTGTTTGTAACATAAGTATGTAATGGATTTAAACAATTTAACAACATTTTTGCAGATGTTTAGTGGATGGCAGGTTGATTATAAACCTTTTTTCTTAACGCCTTAAATGTTTTTCATTCACTAAGTGAGGTCTGGTTCGCGCTGACGCTGCAGAACATATTCTAAGACATGTTTCGCATACTTTATGATTTAAGCTTATTTATTGACATCTTGGTTTTAAATACTTTTAAATATCTTACTAGTAAGTTACTAGTATACAAACAATTAAAGCTGTGTTAATCATTAATTTTAGTACTGTTGGGACATTTAAAAAAAGTTATACCACATTAGTAAATGGTGTTTCATTGTTATTGTTTGCCACTATTTTATTGTAAGTTTATTTGGTTTATTTAAAATTTAATATCTAACTTTACTTGTTGGACTCTTGTAACAATTGGCAGCCTTCCGACACACACACACACACACACACACACACACACACACACACACACACAGGGTACTACATAAATACCATAGGCAGTGCCAGCAATGTCTCTATTCCAGTCATGGTAAAGTTTTATGACTACAGCTGTAATTTATATATAGGATGTTAGCCCAGCCATAGCAATTCAATGAGCTATCAAGTCAGAGACACATGAAAAATGCTTATTTCTGAAATAAGCATTTAAATCCCACTTCCAAATAATTACATCACTTAGGTGTATGGAGACATGTCACAGAACAACACACAAACCAAACAATTCCTTATATAAGCCTTAGACCGTGACATGGAGGATTTCTTTGAAGTTTCATTACAAAAAAGGGAGAATTAAACTCAAAAGAAGCTTTATGACAATTTCTGTATTACCAAAGCAATATGATATTAAGAGAATTAAATGACATTAAATTCTGTACATATTTACATTTTAAGTAGTTAATAACTGAATTGACTGGTTAGAATAAAACTGCTGACTTGCCCTCATGGTTCTTATCTGTTGCCTGATAACTCACATGTGGGTCCTGAAACAACAGACAATAGTGTTTGAAGCCATAAATTCAAATTTAGATGTTGGCTTATTAATTGGAACAGTAGAATTACACCACATGATGAATAACTGCTCTAACATCATTAGTTGAATATTAGCTTTCTTGTCTTGTTGTGAAAATTAGTTTGAAAAAAATAACAGACTTCTCTTTTTTTTCAGTTGGTAACCAGCTTAGTGCAATGGTACATCAAAGGTAATTCATTACTGCTTCTTATTACACCTCTATGTACTTTTGATTTGCATGTTTGGCAGATTACACTTGTTTTTATAGCCTGTTTGTAGTAAATGTGTGATTAACATTTATTAACTTGGAATTTGAGTGTGTTTTTCAATCCCATTTTAAACCAGAAATGCAACACCACACTTTCAGTTTATTCACAAATAGAAATACAAAAATAATTTAAATCTTAATTTCAAGAAGTTTCTTACTTGATCAGATTTAAAACTTAATCATTCATTCAAAATCAGCACAGTTGTGATTTTACAAGATAGGTGACTTTTTATCTTTGGCTTTTTTGATCACATTGGGAATGCCCCATTTTTTAAAGAGGCTGTCAGTCTTTCATTAATTTAGTTATCAACACTAAGTATTTACAAAGAGCTTCACCAGGTTCAAACATCAACAAACTACAACTTTCTGTTGTTCAAAGAAAACCTTCTCTAACTGAACTTATCCTTACTATAACTGCATGGATTGGGGAAAAATGCGTATTATGACACCTTATACACCTGGAACTCCTGATCTCAGATCAGTAAGAAGTAGCTGTACAGTCACATCTGTCAGATCTGTATAGGTTTGTGTACTTTTGTTTGTAGGTCGTAATGTAGTCAGGTATATGGGTAGGTAGCTCATTAATTTATTAATTTAGGAAAAGATTAACAACCTGCATCATCACATCAAGTACATCCTAATGTATTGGAATAATGTTTTTTTAAATATCTTTTGCTTGAGGTGAGACATCCTGTACAGAGCCCTGTTGATAACATTTGCCATAAATTGAACTGCTAATTGCAGTCTTACTCTGGCTTTAATCCACAAAGTCCTTTAGAAACCTTTTCAAATAAAAATATTTTATTCCACTCTTTCAGAAATGGGATCTTCTTGCTCTACCTTTTTAGAGGGAAGGGAACGAGGCTATATGTTTTATGTAGCAAGGAATTGTTAATATAACATTCATTATTTAGTGTGTGTATATTTTACACACTTTTGAAGGTAAAACCCAAGTTGTGATGTGGTGGTGTTGTAGTGCATGTATGCTTGTACCAGTAGAGCAGACACAACAATGTCTTTTGGAGGTTTATAACACATCATATCTAGGACTAAATAATTTAATAACAAAATATTCAACAAAATGTGTTCCATGACCTTTGATAAGCAAGAGAGTGATCTATTATGAGTGAGTATAATAAAAAAAAGAACTAAATTATACCATTTAATTGTTAATTTGTCTTTTGAGTAGTTTACCCCCCCCCACCCTTCATTAGTAAGTTAAAATATTTTTTATTTAAATGCTTATTTTTTGCTGCAGACCTGCTAGTGTAATTGAGCGCTGGTTGAATGGTGCAGCTTACAGCATGTAAGTTGCTTGTAAAGATCTGCTGTAATTATATGAGCATGTTTCTTTTGTGATGCTGCTTTACAATCATATTTTGTCTATTTTTGTACAGGAATATAATAACCGAAGACTTCAAAGTGCCTGATAAAATGGTGGGCTTCAGTAAGTATGATTGCAGGGAAGTGTCTATTATACACATCTTTGTCTTTAAGGATAATTTCCATGAAATGCATACTTTAAAATTTGAGTTTCTTTGAGTCAGTGAATATGGGTCATTCCTACATATTTGGCAGATGAGTGACATGTTAGCCAAAAAGTTTATTAAAAAATGTCTTGGAATAAAATGTTTCTAAATATGCATTGCTGTCTAAAATGCAATGTTTAAATCTTGGTGCTTGTGATACAAAAAAACCCAAATACATGTTGCTGGTCAGAGTATTTTGTTTGCAGTGTTTTTGAATATTCAGAATATTCTAAATTCTGTTAAACCTATATAGACTTTCTATTGTGTTTATAGTTGTACTCTAGATTTGAACATATTTTATTTCTGGATGTTAAATGGTTATTATCCTATTAGCAATTATGCTTATTCACACTACTGAGTAAAAAGTTTAAAATTTTTTAAATTAAGGAGGGCTTTTTTAAATTACTTTAAATACAAAATGTGAGGTGCATGGTGAAGCCACCATGGTGGGAAATATAAGGATAAGATGGTTGTTTAAAACATTGTAAAAGATAAAAGCATTTAGTTCATTTGTCATCTATAAAACATTATGCAATGAATCTAATAAATTCTTAGCTCATGTAGGGCAGTGGCAGAAACTGTGCCTTAATGCAGCATTACATACAAATAAATATTGGCCTGTCTGCATGTCTTTGATCCCAAATTTTTACTGTGTGTTGCAAGACTAGGTTTCTCAAAGCCATTTTATTTGTGGATTTCCAGAGTAAAGATTAATATTCAAGATAATGAATGAACCCAACATTCCTTTTTGAATATGGGTTAATAAATTACATGCTCCATGTATAATAAAATCATTTAAATGTGTCATATGTTAGGTTTTAACTAATCATAAATGATGTTTTTCTGAGAGTAGCTTGCAATATGACACTTACCGGACATGTCTTCATTTCATTTTACTTTTACATAGTTACAAAACTTAACTTTAATAAACAGAGTTCTTACATTATTTTTTTAGTCACGTGTGTTTTGCTTTACACTGAAATCCTATTCCTAAATTTCTTAAGTTCTTTTCTCACCACTTTCTCAGTTGTGAAAAATATTTATTAGAAATATGGAAAGACTAGTTTATGTGTTTGATTAACTTTTCTGTTTGTCTGTATTCAGTAATCGGACGAGGGGGTGAGCAGATCACAAGAATCCAGTTGGAATCAGGATGCAAGATCCAGATTGCTTCTGGTGAGTTAGTCATCCTTTACCACCCCCTCCTTCCCTCCCAGACCATACTGCTGTAAATCACACTTGTTGATAACCTCTCCATATTTAGAGTTAAGATGTGAGGTGATATCCCTTGATTGTTTTCTTTTTCTCTTGTTCTTTTGTATTTTGTTGATTTAATTTATTTTTTTTCTGTATTTGTTTGTAGTAGGTGCGTTTTGTCGCAAACTGTGTTTTGTGTGTGTGTGTTGCTCCTATAGACAGTGGAGGTATGATTGACCGGCCTTGCACCTTGACTGGGAGCCCAGAGAACATTGAGTAAGCTCACATTAATTTGAGACTTTCTGTACTGTAGCTGTGTGTATGTGTGATTTGATTTGCATTAAACTGTGTTGATACTCTTTGAGCATTGATGTAAAATGGCTTTTGGAAAAATTATTTACAGTCTAAACATATTTCCACTTACAAATAAAGCTTAAGTTTAAAAATCTGTTTTTAAAGCATATAATGTGAAGAAGCTTAAGTTTGAAACGGTATGAATCGATATTTTCAAAAAAAGAAAAAATACTACAGAATAAACAGCCTTCTTTTAACATCTGTTTTAATTTGGATGTTAAATGGTTTAAACTGCTCCTTTAGAAGCACATAATTGTCTAAGCTTGTTGTAAGTTGTCCTACATTCACCATATGCATGATCTGGATTGTACTGACACATGCATATGAAGCATTAGTTGATTTCTATTTAGTCATATTGCTTATGTTGAATTCTTCTTATTTAAAAAATTGTGTGAATGTTTATTATACATTGGTTGCTTTATAAACCGTAGGAAGCATTCATATAAATACCTTGAACCACATGCAGCTTTACTGTATGTTTAACCCTTAGGGCACTTTTAGATAATAAACACTTTGCCATCATGATACTGTTTTTTTTATTATTTATTTATTTATAGAGTGAGTAATGCTGTTTAATTTAGCTATGCAAAAAAGTGCTCACCACCTACTTTGCATCACTGCTTTGTATTTTTAAAGCTGCATCAAAGTTCATAAAAATTCACGTGACCTAATTGTCACGAACCTCTACAAAGTAATGCCAATAAGACGTCCTGTTGGCTATGACTTGGAGGAGCTAGAAAATGGGAGAAACATAGAAATGATATTGTACCTATATTTATCACAGTTAGATGTATTATACTGTTCTGGTTGCTTATTCAAAGCATTTAACCTTTTCTTACTGTTGCAATGTTTAATAAGCTAACAGTATGTATGATATTATGATACAAACAAGACATAGAAGGATGTAGTTCTGTCATAACATATTGCAATCACAACCAGGTTGTTTTTTTTTTAAGTTAATGCATGTGTGATTTATTTATTTATTTATTTATTTATTTTTTTGATTTTTATTTTTTAACTTGACGTTAATAAAAAAAAAGTAAATGTGAAAAGCCAAATTACATTTTTCATCTTATCTTGTCGTGGGCAAAATGCTTATCTGAAAGTGCCCTTTCCTGCTCATTTCCATGTCATGTACATGTATGCTCAGCCATTTCTCAGTGCAGTAACTGATCATGACTGCTCTTGTACACATTAGTCAAGCTAAGCGACTCCTCAGCCAGATTGTGGAGCGGTGTCGAAATGGCCCGGGCTTCCACAGCGACATGGAAGGCAACAGTACTGTCCAAGAGATGCTGATTCCTGCTAGCAAAGTTGGCCTGGTTATCGGGAAAGGAGGAGACACCATCAAACAACTTCAGGTCTGCTTTACTCAAAAACAAACAAAGTATTGTTACTGGTTTTGCTGTGGTCAAAAATAATAGGTCACACAGAAGAAAAGACTTAAGAATGTTGGTGTTCATTCATAAATCAGAAAAAAAATCTACAGGTTTCAGAGATGCGTTAAGTGTTAAAAGGGATGTAAGTCTGTGGTAGATTGACCTTTTTAGAATAGTCTGTTGTATAGTTTTCCCTAAAACTAAAAAAAATATGTAAAAAAATATTTTGTTTGTAACTAATTTAGACCTAAACTTTCCAAATTTGGTTTAGTTCACTTTTAAATATCAACATTTGCTTCTCCTTTACTTTCTCACATTAATAATGATGTACTTGTATCGACAGAAGTGTTAGTGTACCTGCTTATTAAGCTTAGCTATTTTAAAATATCTCGTTCTGTGTCTGTGTAGATTTTGCTCATACATCCAGTTAATTATTTGTCAGGGCAGACACTTGTCGTAGGAGTTACCGACTCACTAGCTCTGTTCTTCTTTAGCCAAGTTTTTTGATTGTTTCTCCAATCCAAAATTAACAGACTGTGTTTTTTAGACTTTGCTTTGTTACTGGGGCACATTCATGTTGTAAAAGAAAAAGGCCTTCCCCAAATTACCAAAAAAGTTAAAAAAAAAATACAGTGCCAGGCTCGGTATATGCTTTAATACACCTGTGTCAAAGGGACTGATGAAAATACTTAAAATCACCTTTTAAGTGGTGTCCTACTATAGTTTATATTGCGGATGTTTGTTTTTGAACTAGTGAGTAACTGTAAAAGGAACCTTAAATGTAATAGTATTGTGAAATTTTGATCTCGCCAGTTAGGTGATGAGGAGAGGGATGGTGAGGCTGGCTGGTAGTGAGAGATCGTTTGCTAAAGCATGTCTATTATAAATGTGATATGATTCTTTTGTTTGATTCTCAATCTACATGGGAAAATGCTATGGGGCTGTATTTCAGGTTTACAATTGTAAACTGGTCATTAAACCAGATAAGATTATGTATTGGGCAATCAACTGATCATTCTATTGCACTATATGCCTGACTTTACATAATCTTCAGTTTTTGGCATCTGCAGTCATAGAAACTATACCGAAACCAGCAAATTTGGCAAGAGTCTCATTTTTACTGGACTGTTACACATGAATGAACTGTAGAGAATTAGTGATACAAACAATCAGGAAAAACAAAATCCACCTTATCAATTACTAAACTGAAATTTTATAAATTCTTGATTCAAGGGCAGTGTATGTATCATTGTGTCATAAACAATATAATAAGATGGCCCCTAATTTGTATTGTTTCTGATCTCCTCTTTAGGAGAAGACGGGCGTAAAAATGATAATGATTCAGGATGGCCCCATGCCTACTGGTGCTGACAAGCCCCTGAGAATTACTGGTGATCCCTATAAAGTTCAGGTGAGTCCATAATGATCCTTCAAACAATATTTTTGATTTTCCTACACTTGGGTCTAAATTAGTCTTATTGTTTGTCCTCTAGCAAGCACGGGAGCTGGTGGCAGAAATTATTCGGGACAAGGACCAAGGCGATTTCAGAACTGGACGAGGAGATTTTGGTGCCAGATTGGGGGGAAACAGTTTGGATGTAAATACATGAACATACCATGATATGTTACAGTTTGTGTGTTTATATAAAACACTTTCTAAATGGCCACTTTATTAGTTACTACTCTCTTTGACCAGCCTATTATCAGCTTTTTTTTACACTATGGAACAGAAACCTTGTAGTTATACAATTGCTGTTTTGTTTTTCTGCATATTTTTTTGAACTTCCTCTGTTCTCCAATAGTCTAAAATCTTACAGGACCACCACAGGAAGTATTTTGCTTGTATCATTTTCAACAGTCTAGTGACATTCATATGGTGGTTAGGTTGAGGTTAGATATGGTGTGTCGTGCTGGTGTGATTGGGTCAGACACAGCAGTTTTGCTGTGGGCATGATGGCTCAGTGGCTACCAGCGTGGGCCCTTGAGCAAGGCCCTCAACCTTCATTGCTTCAGGGCTGCTGTATCATGACTAGAGGAGGCAGGTGGATTTTTCACTAGTCCAGCAGTGTCACTTGTTTTTAAAATTTATAAGCACTTAATCTACTCGCACCAGCTTCAAACTACCACCACTTCCCTTGTCACTGCAGTGCTGATCATCATCAGCCAACCAAAATCTGTTTTGGGGGTCCAGACCATAAAAAAAGAAAAACAATATAAAGTGGACAGAGCACATGGCTAAATAGATGGAATTGGAATTGAAATTTCAAACTGTCCCTATATCATAAGTAATGAAATAGTCAATGTTGAGACACTATCTAAAGATGCACAATACACTGACATTAAATGTTCTGTCTGCTAATTAATTAAAGTTATTGGTTAATTTTTCCCCCCTTTTCCTTCACTTTTTAAAGCTTCAGTTTTTTTTTGTGTGAACAGGTGGCAGTGCCAAGGTTTGCAGTGGGGATTGTTATTGGCAGAAACGGGGAGATGATTAAGAAGATCCAGAATGATGCTGGTGTAAGGATTCAGTTTAAACCAGGCAAGTGTGATGATTATTAATCCTATAAACCAAGCTTGATATAATGGTTTAAAAATGCATTGCTATTAAAAATGTTATTTTAATTTTTTTATATGATTTTGATTTTTTTGTTACTAAAAGGCTTCCAAACAGTTGATTGGGACAAAACACTTTCTTATTAAGTTATTATTGATGTCTCTCAAACACAAGTACAAAGGATTATATGGAGTAAATTTACTAAGGGACGAAAAGTAAAATATGAAGGGTTAAAATCAATTTCTAACTTCAAGCCTTATAATTGTTTATAATTAGAATGTAACTGAAACTGATATTTTATTAAAAAATAATTAAGTTCTTCAAATTGTTTTGGCACTTATGTTTTTGGAGGTATAATCACATTAATATTATATTGGTCATAGGTTTGTATTAATATTTCTCATACACTAATAATACAGAAAGATTCATTAAACGTACATGAACAATCCTTGATCCATTAGACAGGTTATTGGTTTAAATGTGATTATATAGTGATGTGATTAGGAATGTAATTAATTGTTAATTGTCTCCTTAGATGATGGAATTAGTCCAGAGCGGATTGCTCAGGTGATGGGCCAGCCTGAACGATGTCAGCATGCTGTTCATCTTATCGATGAGCTAGTCCATACTGCACAGGTACCTACACTCAAATCTGCAGCTGAAGGTTGATTTTCAGATTGAATTTCTGGTAGAATTTGTCATGTGAATCTACATGAGTCTACACTAAAGCAGAACCAACACCAGAACAGTGTGGCTTAAAATGAGTTTAGTAATCCACAGGCCTAATTTCTATAATTTATCAGATTCTACATGACAAGATTATTAACATGACTCAAAACGACACGAGACTTGTGCATTCTTTCAGGAGCGCGATGGGTTTGGGAACCAGTTGGGAACCCGAGGCAGAGGTAGAGGCCGTGCTGATTGGAACATGGGAGCTCCTGGTGGTCTACAGGAAGTTACTTACACGATACCAGCAGACAAGTGTGGCCTTGTGATCGGGAAAGGTAGGGCTTTTCATATTTTGTATGTTTTTAAAACACACTGTTTTGAAACACAACTGTGTTGCAATTCACATGTTTTCAGTATTACAGCTTTAATGTGCTACATGGACTTTCAGTCCTTTTGTTGTGGAGTTTGACCTCCAGGCTCCTTATATAGCAGTCCCACAATGCATCAGGATTTGTGGTGAACATGTAACGACACTACTAAGCACCCTACAGACACAATGTAGCTCACATCAGTTAATAAAATGCACATAAAACTTCGAGGAAGCACAGAAACATAGTACAAATTTAAGTACCTGTTACATTTGTGTCTTATGAATACAAATATTCATGTGGCTGTTTAAGTGGTTTGTGCAACAGAAAGCACCATGCCATTTTATAATTCAGTGTTTGACGTTGTATTCATGATGTCTTATTTAATAGATGTTTGTTCACTAATTTGTTCCTTTGTAGTAAATGAGGTAACAGTTGAACCATTCCAAACATGGTTGAACTTGTACTTAGATCACAGCTTCTAAGTAACAGCATGTGAGGGGTATTTATTGGTAATTATAATGAGGCACTTCTTTTCACTTTTTATAATTGATATTGTAGTCATTATATTTAAATTAAACTCTTCTTGTACAATACAACATTTATGCACAGTGATGCAGTGTTTAATACTCTCAGCTCACATCAAGAAGGTCAGACCAGGGTCCTTTTTGTGTGCTTCCACAATCCAAAGATGTCCTGGTTGGTAAGATGAAGATACTAAATTGCCTGTGTGTAAATAAATAAATATGCACTGAGTGATGTATAAATATTGATTTGAGTAATACTGAACATTATTATTAATAGTGTTTACCACTGTTCATTGTGTAGATACATATCTGCTTAGGTTGGGGCTCTCTTTAGATGTCTTGTTTTTTTTCTTGTATTGTCAGTAAATAGAATTATTTATAGAATAGAAGAACATCTTAATTATTTTTATAAGTTTTTTTTATGTAGTTATTTGAGTATATAAAAAGGAAGGCATACATTATTAAGTGGAGAGTTTTCTGGTAACTTATTTTTTTCATGGAGACTTTGACTAAATAGTCAAAAGTTCTCTAAAAACCTCTAAAAAACATTTATTGGAAATGGTCAGAATAATGGGAAAATGACATGATGGTGTTAAATATTTTAAACATGTTGGTTTCCGTATTTTTGGTCTTCGTAGTATTTTTTACTAGTAGAGTTGTTAAGAGAAAGACAGCAGTAGTCTTTTGGGAGTTTGCTTTTTGTGTTATATCAATGGGGGGTCTTAATTCCTAACTTAAATTCTTAGGTCTGAAACAAAAAACCTCATTGTTTAGGGTAAGTGTTTTGCCAGAGCGTCTTTTCACAGCACATTTAGGACCACCAGCAACACACTCTCACGCCATTCAAGACCCCCGCGCCTTCCCTCTCTGTGATTAAACCTGTCCCGTATATTGCATCCAGGACCAGGTCCAGTCCATGAACCATGCGCTTGGTGTCTTTATTTTTCCTCTGCTGTCAAGGGAGAGCTCATAATGGCTTCATTATTGCCAAAGTTAAATTTGCTTGACAATAGCTTAATGGCTCATGCCTAGTCCATTGGCCTTGGCAAGGACTCTGAAAGAGGCGGGGACTCATTGAGCAGGGTTTTCATCCAGGGGTTGGGTCGGGTCAAGCGAATATCACTCCGATGTGAACAAACGTGTAATTGATTTTGGGGACATCCCTGCCTCCATCCCCCCACCTCCACCCACAGGAAGCTTTTAAGGGGCTTTGTTACAGAGCAGAGGACCCTAAGACAAAGTCCTTTCGCCCCACCATCAGCCATTTCCTTCATAAGTAGAGGTAAAACTTCAGACATAAAAATCTACATCTCCGTAGATATATTCAGTTAGAATTACTGAAAAGCACAATGTGCTTTTTAGTCGCCCACAGCCC
Organism: Corydoras maculifer; assembly: GCA_019802435.1. Classification (NCBI taxonomy): domain Eukaryota; kingdom Metazoa; phylum Chordata; class Actinopteri; order Siluriformes; family Callichthyidae; genus Corydoras; species Corydoras maculifer. The sequence goes on along the minus strand of JAFMOD010001041.1, from coordinate 224,122 downwards.
TCATTATTACTTGTTAAAGGATATTGTGTTTCTACAGAGATATAGCTCCTCATGATGTTTCAAATATGCAAAAAAAAAAGACAATCCAACTTTTATCTTTATATCCAATTTGTTTTTGACCCAGTATGAAAGAGGTCAACAATTCTTTTAAACTGGGTTTCACCATGTGACAGGTTTTTTTTTCAATTTTTTTATTGTGATGCTTTCATGTTTTTAGGTGGGGAGACCATTAAGAATATCAACCAGCAGTCTGGAGCCCATGTGGAGCTACAGAGGAACCCTCCTCCGAATACTGACCCCAATGTGCGCATCTTCTCTATCAGAGGCACCCCGCAGCAGATGGAGATGGCCAGACAGCTGATTGACGACAAGATTGGGGTATGATTCAAATCCCTAATTTTGTTTTATGATCAGAGCTTTTTTTTTTTTTTTAAATTGGGGTGCCATGTGATCATCTTTCTCTCTAAAAAAATAAATGCAGTTTCGGTTACAAAAAGCAATAACATCTTTAATATCTGTATTATATCTTTATAATTTTTATTTATGATCTTATAATTGTTTTAGAAAATTGAATGTTCTATAAACTTTCAATTCTGCAGACATCAACTTGGTTGATGCAGTTCTTTTAACTAATAAAGTGGTAGTGCCAGTCCCACAATTGGAAAACTTGGTGTGATGCCCTGTGCTATCCGTCCAGTTTTCAGCAGGAGGTGCAAAAGCCAATGTTTGTTACATGAAGGACTTGCAGATGTGAAATTTACCTACATGTTTATGGTACTCTCTTTCCATCAAGTAAAGTCTGATCTTGGTTAGTAATTTTAGTAGGACAGATTGCCAGGTCTCTTTCTGTCCACACTGCTACATGGGTGTGTCTTTCACTAACACATTTTGATTTTGTTGTCTTTTAAAATCTACCTCACTATACTGGCGCAAGTGTAGCAAAGTATAGATAAAAGAAAAATGGATGTAAGTCCGACCATTTGGGTGTGTAGCAGACATAAAGTGAGTAAAAGGCAATAAGTTAGTGAAAACTTTTAAATGCTTTTGAAATTTCTGTTATAAAAAAAGTGTTTAATATTTTCAAAGTAAACATTTGGTTTATAGAATATAAGGAAATTGTGTGCGTTACCTACCATTATTCTCATGGAATTATAGCTACTGCACTTAATGCATTCGTCCCTTTAGCTGGTGGTCCTAATTCACACACACCCCATTGTTTTGGGGTGCTCACACGCACACAATGGGTGGGAGCGGGAGGTTTATCCTGCCCACCATCAATCAATCGGTAGTATTTTATAGGCTGCATTAAGACCTGCGCATAACCTTTGACCTTGGTGCATTTCTTTTTTCGTTCAGGCCCCAGGAATTGGGGGAAGCAGCAGCTTTAGCCTCAGTCCCTTCACCCAGGGACCTGCCAACCCACACCAGAAGTAAGTACTTCTTTTCATCAGCATTAAAATAGTCAAATAGTTGGACCATATGAATAAAATGTGTGGATACCACCACCTTTCTTTGCAGTACAGATTTGTTATCGTTGTTGTGATTATTATTATTATTAATATTAGTGCTATTTATTTACACATACAAGTGAAAAATATATAAATATATATATATCTAGAAGGAAAGGCTTTTTCAACAAACCTATAACTAGCCTGCAGAGTGTTTATCTCAATTACTTGTCTATTGTTTTTAATTCTACAATGATGCTTTAACAATAGTTCCCCTTTAAAATATCTTTTACCTAAAATATATCATGAGTTAAGAAAAATAAACTTGTTGGTAAAAAGTTGTTATTTGCAACTGAATTGGATTTTGAAATTGCTGGTAAAAAGCTGTGCTTTTAGAACCTGCACACTGTTATAATCACCCCAAATGGCTGAGATGACTGGTAAAATGACAGGTAAAAAGGCCAAAGGGCACGAAAGCCCCTTATCAGAACTTAAAAAAAAACTGTTTGTCAAACTTAATTTATTGTATACTTCTTAATTTTTTCTTTTTTTTGGTCTTAACATATCTCAAACTTATTTAAAATATCTCAATCCATTAAAGTTATTTCAGAAACATCTGATTCATTTCTGAATTTACATGATGAATCAATGTCACTGAATACATTATTAGTGGTATTACTAATAAACAAATGCTTTCATTACTGCATCAAAATAAACAATAGGAACATAAATAGTTGGAATACTGCATAAACGCACCACATTAAGAAAGTTCTCCAAGTGGTTGTCACACATGTAAACTCAGTTCAGCAAGACGAATTACCTTCATATGGTGGTTTGATTTAGAACTGAAGAATGTAACTTTCAAAACTATCCCTTTAACAGGTACATTTACAACATATGTACAGTCCATATATCATATTTGCATGTGTACTTAATTTTTTTTACATTCATTATACAGAATTGAACATTAACTTAACATTAAATGTGAACAGAAGTTGTTTGTCTATATATTTTTGAAGCATATTCAAATCATGGCAAAAGTTAAAATATGAAAAGATTTTTTTGGTGTCCTTTTTCCATAACTGGTAAAAATACATTGAATATAGTGCCTTAAAACCCTCATTGATGACACGGTGCAGTAGTGGCCATCTCACCCGAATGAATACTTTGTATAATTTCTTGTTCAGGCTTTAATGAGGAAATCCCTTGCTCTTTGAATTTGAAAATTAACAACATATTTGTAAAACATTTCACTTCTTAGGACTTAGTGACTGTGTTTGCCATTTGATTTATTTATGGAGATCCGTTGAAAATCTGGTAATACATTGTGTTTTGTCTCACAGTGGACCGCAGACATTTATGGCTGGTGGTTGGGGTACTACATACCAGACATGGCAGCCTCAGGTCCAGCAGGATTCCAGTGAGTGCACCATTGTTCCCCTCAACCACTAATGATCCGCCTCCTTCTTATGATTTCCACTGGTGGCATTTCATTTAAAAATGTTTGATCTGTTTTCCTCACAACATGCAGCTTAACAAGGACTTATTTAGTTCATAAATGTAAATGCATTGAAACTTCTTTGGCCTGCTGTCTCCCTTCACTGTTTAACACTGACTGTCTGAATTTAGGTCACAATGGATCACAGACAGGGCAGATTGATTATTCCAAAGCATGGGAGCAGTATTATAAGAAGCTAGGTAAGTCTACAGGTTGCCTAGACATAAACATGTTTAAATAGGTTACTCTGTTTTCACTTTAATTTATAATGAATTATTAAAGTAAACCAAAATTTTAATAGTAAAATTGTTGTATAATATACTATACTTGTAAAATTAATTCCATTGATACTCAAAGGCACAGCTGAAATAATACACAGCTTAAATTAACTTAAATAAAGTTTCACTAGTTTTGAGGTTATTGTTGCTGTAAATTATATGTAATGTAAACCAAAATACATATGTTTTAAAAAAATTAAAAAGGAACACACTTATTTCTGTAATACTTGGCTTATCATGTGGCTTGTAAATCATTAAGCTTAACATTGGACCTTTTACCAAATTATAATTATTATACCAAATTTGGTATTAAAGACACACACACAGTTATATTGTAAATGTGAAGAGATATTCCTCAATGCAGTGTTGCATTTAGATGGGTGGGTAGATGGAAGTACTTCATTTAATCCCTGCGGGGAAACTGCAAAAAGGAGGACCAGTGCAATCAGAAATACAAGACTAAAACTCGTTAATATGTTAAATTGATCCTGTGTGTGCAGGACAGCAAAACCAAGCACAGAGCACTGGTCCTGACTACAGCAAAGCATGGGAGGAGTATTACAAAAAACAAAGTAAGGTCTTTTCTTTTACAAATATGGGTTTAACCGGATCCCCTTAGGAAAGGTGTGGTTAATTTTACCTGCACATCGTCCTGTTTTTAGAAGCATACTGTTGTGTGTGTGTGTGTGTGTGTGTATATATATGTATGTGTGTGTATATATATATATATATATATATATATATATATATATATATATATATATATATATATATATATATATATATATATATATATATATATATAAATAAATAAATAAATAAATTTTTTGGGGGGGGGATGTGTGACCTGGAGCAACAAAAATTGTGAAAATCTTTTTCTTGCTTTTTCATACACTTGTACATTGCCAATATCCACTCTGAACGTATTGTCTATTCTTAACCAGGACTTTCAATCTTATTTAATCTATTTCAGGTCAGGGTCCTGCTCCTGGCTCTCAACAAAGCTCCACTCCAGACTACAGTGCTGCCTGGATGGAGTATTACAGACAGCAGGGGGCTTTTTATGGCCAGGGGGCGCAGCACTCACAGGCTCCAGGCCTTCAGGTACTTAAGCATTGTCTCCTATACAGTCTTCCATTAAAAGCCTGTGTGCTCTTCGTGAAATGACAGAGCGAAGACTTTCTACACATACAACACAATTTTTGACAATCATGTAGTTACAGTCAAACTCTTCAGTGTAGATGGGGAGCTGTTACACCATGCAGTAAACACTGACACATTGTGTGTCCTTCTAAAAACCTTTCAGTTAATTCAGCTGCCATTTTATTCTACTTTTCTATGCAAAGTCCTGTAGATCTGAGATATTTCTGGGTTGTCTTGCATTCATAGCTTGTTTAAAAAAAGAAAGTAGTGCATGCAAGTTTTTTGAGCTGTAAATCCAATGATATAATTGAACTTTAATGAAACATCAGTTATTGATAAATTTGCTTTTTACAAAATGGCTCATTCCGTTTGGTACTAATCGGTCGTAAAGAATATAAAGATGTCCTCATTCAGAGGTTGATCCTATCCATTCATATTATTGATATTTTATTAAATTTTATTTATCAATTACTTTGTATCTCATTATGGTTGGTGACATGATTTCCAAATCTACACCTGTTTTCTATTTTTAATTACAGAGGAGTATGTAGGTAAGTGTCCCTGACATTGTGTTAACAACTGAATGTTTCAGGCTATTAATGACTTAAACATCTGCTTTTTCCGAAGGGGTCAGACTTATCATTAGCAGTACCGTTTTAGATCAGTGATGATTCTTACTGACAGTGGAAGCAGTAAAAAGATATTTATTTCATTGGTTTTCCACTATTCATACCACAAGACAAGCAGGTGTAATTTGGGTGGTGAATGATTTCCAGTACTGCTGTGACACAGACTGGGTAGTTGTTGCAGGAGTAAATCAGACACAATGGTGTTTCTAGAATTTTTAAATACGCTGCACACTAAAGGACACTTCCACGTATTGCTCCACTTTGATGTATGGTTACAGACGGTATCTTATTCGTTGCTGCACAGTTTATTTGTCCCTTAATTTTACATCAATGCTCACAAGACACTGCTTCTAGGATGTTTTTGGAGCCTTGACTTCAGTTTTACTAAACATCTTTGCACTGAACCAGCTAGCCACACTGTCTAGTCTTCCAAATACTCTTGAATGGCTAACACACTCCAAAAATTAAAAAACTGTCATTTCAAATGTAATATCAGCTTGGAATAGAATGTCTTTAAAGCTCCTTTAAATCTAATGTGTAGCTGTTTAATTACTTGTGTTTCAATGTGTAGGTATACACTCACCGGCCACTTTAGGTACACCTGTCCAACTGCTCGTTAACACTTAATTTCTAATCCGCCAATCACATGGCGGCAACTTAGTGCATTTAGGCATGTAGACATGGTCAAGACAATCTCCTGCAGTTCAAACCGAGCATCAGTATGGGGAAGAAAGGTGATTTGAGTGCCTTTGAACGTGGCATGGTTGTTGGTGCCAGAAGGGCTGGTCTGAGTATTTCATCAGACTGATCAGACCTGGTCTGATGAGTCTCGATTTCTGCTGCGACATTCGGATGGTAAAGTCAGAATTTGGCGTCAACAACATGAAAGCATGGGTCCATCCTGCCTTGTATCAGCGGTTCAGGCTGGTGGTGGTGGTGTCATGGTGTGGGGAATATTTTCTTGGCACTCTTTGGGCCCCTTGGTACCAATTGAGCATCGTTGCAACGCCACCGCTTACCGGAGTATTGTTGCTGACCATGTCCATCCCTTTATGACCACAGTGTACCCAACATCTGATGGCTACTTTCAGCAGGATAATGCGCCATGTCATAAAGCTGGAATCATCTCAGACTGGTTTCTTGTACATGACAATGAGTTCACTGTACTCAAATGGCCTCCACAGTCACCAGATCTCAATCCAATAGAGCATCTTTGGGATGTGAAGGAACGGGGCATTCGCATCATGGATGTACAGCCGACGAATCTGCGGCAGCTGTGTGATGCCATCATGTCAATATGGACCAAACTCTCTGAGGAATGCTTCCAGCACCTTGTTGAATCTATGCCACGAAGAATTGAGGCAGTTCGGAAGGCAAAAGGGGGTCCAACCCGTTACTAGAATGATGTACCTAATAAAGTGGCCCGTGAGTGTATGTTAGATTCATTATTCAAGGGTTTGTGCCAGTACTTGTTCACATTTGTACATATTACTAAATTAAATAATATTGGGCTGCAACAACAATTAATAAAAATCAGTTATCCAGAGTATCGATAATGAATTCCATTATCGATTCGTTGGGTCACACTATTTCCGCGTTACTCGCAATGTAACAACGGCTTACGTCACCTGCATTGCTTCAATAATGCTGGAAAAAAAAGCGGGTTAAACAGAACAAGGCAAAGTCTGCAAAACAAGTTGATAAATCGTAGAAATGAAACACAGCCAACGCAGAAAACAAGCTTCTGTTTAAATCAAAACCGCTGGAGCTTCACACTTCACACAAATAAAGAACGTGGAACCTGAGAGCTCTGCGAAAATGATTTGAGCTGCACAAAGCACCACGGTGATGATACACCACCTGAAACTAAACACTGATGAGGATAAAGCTGAACAGCAGATAAATCAATACAACATCCCGAGGTTCTTTAGTTTGAAGTGAATCAACACTCACTTTGAGACCCGCAGAGCAGCTTAATGCTGTTTTTGGTTGTTAACTAGATAATAACAGTGATGAACGTGTCTTAATGTCCGTTATACGAATATGTCCGTATTTCCCGGGACATGTCCGTATGTCACGTCCTGTCCCGGTTTATTTTTTAAAGTGAGGAAATGTCCTGGTTTTTAGCGAATGAATAACAGCACATCGCAGGGGAGTGGGGTGGGGGTTGACGTGCACGGCGTAAAAGTACGCAGCTTTAGCGATTTAAATGACCTTCATTGGATCATTAAATGTACAGGCGCTAGGACCCTGCGCACCACGCTGCATGTCACTCCGCAAGCAACATGCCGAAGTGCAAGTGTATGTTTACAAAAGAGTAAACGGATAGTGTCGAGACATGGGAAGCCTTGTGCACGGTGTGCAAAGCAGCCACATATGTCTCGGTGTCCAATTGACATTTCACACGAGTTATTTTTTTTGGTAACTGGCTAATTTATTAATTAATTTTTTTTCAATAGCTGATTGTTTATTAGTTCATTTGTTAATTTATTTTTCCAATAGGCTACAGAACAGACGTATTTAGTTCCTTACTGAGGGCAACTGAGTATCGTGTTATTTGGAGTTGACTTTTGTTTTTAAGTGAGGGATATTTAGATGATACATTATTTCTTTTATTGTGCTTTTCATTCATTACAGGATGTAAAACATTTACAAACTTAAACATTTTGAATAAAATTACTATATATAATACTATACTATAGAATAATTTTACTTGAAAAAACATCCATCTTTGGATAAAAGCGTCTGCTAAATGATTAAATGTAAAGACATGGAAATTTTTTTTATTTATCCAATTCATCGATTATTCGAAAAAATAATCGACCGATAAATCGATTATCAAAATAATCGTTAGTTGCAGCCCTAAAATAATCTACAAAGCTTCACACCAACCATGATGAGCTGCATTTTGTTTATAAATTTTTATTTTATTTTATTTATTTTTTTAACCATTTTATTTTATAACACTGTTGAAATGAAACTAAACAACATGATTCTCTGCCTTACAGGATCATTAGAGAGGATAACTTTTTAGTTGAAGATTTTTGAACGATTAAGAAGATGAACCTTTTGTAACAGAGGTTTCTAGATTTGCAACGCCTTGAAGACTTTTACTTTTTTTTCCTTAGTGAGAAACACTAGCTGTAGAATGACTTATACAATTAAAAGCAAGAACTATTTCTAAATCAGGAAGGTAAAATTGTTACTAAATATACTTGTGTACACCATTATTTGAATGAACAATTTCCGGGATCCTTTTGGGCAGAGTAGCTGTTTTTCATGGTTGTCTTTTCTTTTTTCTATCTTCTTTTTAATCCCCGTGGCCAAAATCGGACCCCGGAATTGTGACATTTCAGCAATTGCAATATAATCTATTTTTTCTAGTTCTGTTGCAATAAATTGTGATGCCGGGCTTAGCAGTCTTGAATCTGTTTTTTGTTTTGTTCTGTTATAAAATGTTTTAAGAATGTGTAAAGACAATGTTTTCTTCCTTTCTTTCATTTTTTTTCTCCTTTTTACATAAAGCAATTTTAATTCAGTGTGATAAAAACTGTGATATTTTGTTACAGGAAAATGTGCTCTTTTGTTACACAATGATGAGTGATGTTGGCAAATGGCAGTCGATTCCTAATTTAATTCCGCTTGTGTTTTGTATTCTGTTTTTCATTGTCATTTTATTGTACTCTGGTTTAAAAAAAGGTGCAATATCTTATTTCATATTTGAAACAAAGATGGATTTCTCTAATAGTTTCACAGATGTGTAGTTCTTAGATTTATGTTTTTTTTTAGGCGTATGGAATTGTAACAATTTTTTATTACCTGATCTGATATGGAAGGGGGTTGGGAAATCTGCGTATTGTAAGTTTATTGTCTTTGCTCTCTTGTAAAACTGTGTATGTACACTCAGATACTTGACTAAATACTTTTATTTAAATATGTTATATATATATATATAATTAAAATCAAAGATGTTATTTTTTTTCCTTCATGGATTCATTTTACAGGAAAACTGTCCCTGTTTTTCTGTTCTGTTCATACTGAATACATTTTTGCAAAGATGGTGAATGTGTAATTTGAAATTTGATGTTGCATCTTGTTGCTAATGACAAAAATGAGAGCTGATAGGTTTTTATGTATGTTCTGTACTTATAAGGAATTCAAGACTGCTAAGCCTCCAGATTCTATCTGTGTATTAATTGTAGTTTTTTATATTCTAAGTATTAAGATCAAAAGTTGTCTTATTTGGTACCAGCCGGCTCTTCAATGCCCCCTGCCAGTACACACTGTGGACTTGTGCACGGTCCGATGCTAATATTGCTTTGAGTAATTATTTTTCTTTCTTCTCTGTGTGATCTAATATATGTATGGATGATTAGTTACAAATCAAATCTAGTATTAACTTCATTGCCTAATGAAAAGGGATATTATAATTTCAGATGTTTAATTTTAGTGTTTTTTTTTTCTCCTCTCTCTCTCTCTCTCATGTGTACAGGTAACTGTGTATTAAAATCCTCAAAAGACTACTTTTTGTGTTTCTTTTTTTGGTTCTTTGGTTTCTCTGTAACGCATTCCGCTTTCAGTTACTCACTTAATGGGCCGTTTACACAGAACTGGACAGTATAGTGTTTGCGCTAACTCTTGAAAAATGATTGTTCATTGTAATACTTCACTTTGTATCATTTGAGTTGTGTTAAGAGAAGAGAAATCTATTTTCTATGCTACTTTATAACATTTAACAGCTGAAATAAATTGCGCACAAAATACATGTGGTAAAGAGTTTATTTATGGACCTGTGGAAGTTTTAGAGGGTATTATAGGATCTGCATGAGTTTGGAATTGTGATGTTACTCAATGTTAAACTATTTTTGCGAGCTTATTTTTTGAATTTTAAGGAAAACATGAGCAGAAGTCTTATTATTGAATATTTATTCAGTTTTAAAAACCCTGTATGGTTTTATTGTGATTAGTGAAGCAGCTCTGTGAACAGCTTTTATTGGATTAATTTTTGTTCTGTACAATATGACTTGAAAATTTTCTAATTTCTAGACGTTTTCTCTAAATATCAAACCTCAGGTCAAGTGAAGTGATGTTTGCTTGAATGTTGACTTTAACATGATGGCAACTACAAACTGGGGTTTCTAGAGAATCTGCTTCTTAATGTGCCATTTGCAAAACAAAACTTGATGTTCCAAGGAAAGCTATTTATTTGTCTTAACATTTTATACACTTTCTGTTTCTTAACCTTTACAGTAGCATTGATTTGTTTAAATCTTTATTTTCTCTGAAAATATGCAAAAAATGAAAAGTCGAAGTAATGTTGCCTTGGTTTTTTAAATATTATTTGTCCATGTACAACTGTTAAATTGCCATATGGTTAAAAAAACTGTTAACACACAAAAGAATTGTTAATGAATCTACCATTAGGATTCTGTAGAGCTATTTTAAAGAATGTTTTGTTGTTAGAAGCCATATACAAATAAACTTTGTTTAAATGGGGAAATTGGGAACAATAAATTGCCTCTACGACAATCACTTGTTTATGTTGAGATATAAACCACTGGTGTCGTCCAGTCAGTGCTGTTGGCATCAAACAACACAAGAGTTATAAAGGCATTGTTTAGTTAGGATCCATAGTACAGTTATAGAGCTATATTAAAAAATTTAATCTCAAGATTTTCAGTTTCAAATATTTTAATATAAGTTTTATTTGAATTATGTAATCATCCCTATATGTAAAAGCACTTTAATACCCCTACATCTCCGTGCATCATCGGACCATTCAGATACATGAATTCAAGGTTGATCTTTAAATGGAAGGGTTAAGGGTTACATCTGCTCATCTTTTGAAACCTTATTCGTGTGAAAATACATGAACTATTGTACTCACACTGATCAAAGCCGTATAAGAGGGAGTAATGGCTGACGAGCATGTTCAGGTCCTCGGGCTGAGAGTTAATACTGCGCTGCTCTCATGCGAGTGCTATACAGCCTGAGGCTATGTCCTGGGCTTCAGAGACCCATTTCAGGAAAATGGCTTGAAAAATGTAACACTTTGTTTTCTCAAAATGGTTAACATTTATTTAAGAGTACATTATTATTATTATTTTTAAACATACTGCATGATTTAGACTCAGGTGTGCTTAATGTGATTGTAATCCCTGAGGAGTAATGTGTTCTTTACAGCTGTAGAAGTGTTATGTATGTTTTTGTGTCCAATGTTTTTCTTTAGTTTGCATTTAGTCTATTAGCTGATACTTTTTTTCAAACACGGCTTACTTTCATGGCTCTACATCAAGTAAATAAAAGTAAAATAAAAGTAAATCATCTTTTTTTTTTTTAATTCGGAAATTAATTTCTGAATTTAATATCAGGGTCTGTGAGAGTCTTAAACTGTTGCAGGACACATTCTTTTTCTGTTGCGTCTGCTCATTAAAAATAATTTGGTTGTGTATATATATTTTTGTAATGCTTTCGAAGAAAATGGCAGCCAATCATTCATTCATTATCACCCGCTTTATCCTCTATTAGGGTCGCGGTGGGGTTCCCCATGCCCATCCAGGGGAGAACGTCTCGGGCGCTGGGCAGATACACCCAGGACAGGGGACTAATCCATCGCTGGGCGGCAGCCAATCATGTATTTCAAAATGTATTAATTTATTGACTTTTTCTGTTTAGGGTCTTGTGTACCCATTGGGCAAAATGCAAATAAATGTCCTGGACATAAACACAAACACATTCATGCACAGTTACATGTTGGGAAGATTTAGCTTCAGTTTAGCTAACTTAAATGCCTTTAAATCAAACATACAGGTAGGAGAACATGCAAATTACACACAGATACACCTAGGAATCAAATTCGGGATCTTCTTGCTGTGTAGGGTTTAGTGCTCAGCCCTAAAATGTGAACTTACTGCATAAAATTCTTGCCAAGTTTGAAATTAGTTTGCTTGTGGTCCAGGTTGAAACCATGTCTTCTCATGTTGCTAGCAGGTCATCTTGAGACATAAATATACACCTTTTGAAACTGACAGCATAAGTGTTTTTCATATTGTTGTGCATATGTGCACTCAGATGAACACATTTAGGCTTTTTCAGGTAGTTAACCTGAATACAATGTTGTTGAGGTGATTTAAATACACACTTTCTGTATCTCTGCTTCACATGAGTCATAAGCATGTTTATTAGCAGAGTTTCTGCAGGTCAGAATCATGTTCTTAAAACTTCAGAATTAATGCATGTGCACAAAGCTGTATAGCCTGTAGGTTTGGAATTCTGGCAGGAGTAAAGATGAAAAATGAAACGTAAACCACCCTCTGCTGTCATATGGCAATATGTTGAAATATTACAGTGTGTCATATGTCCTTGATTCATTATTATTTATTTATTTATTTTTGACATCCATCCAGATGTCATTCGTGTATGTGTGTGCGTGTGTGTGTATATATATATATATATATATATATATATATATATATATATATATATATATATATAATGATAGAGAGAAAGGAAAGGGTTTGTGTATGTACTTGCTGTGCTGTGTTACTAATTGTAAACATGTAAAGTACAAATGATGATCGAGAGGGTTTAGCAGCAGCCTATAGAACAGCAGATGTTTTGGAAATCTTTGACTATTCAGACATCTTTATGCTTTTAAATTATAAAGACCTTGCCACATAACCACCAGTGCAAGGTTTTAACATGGCGCAGCGTGAACGTCAACCCTTACTGAAAATGAGAGGCCTAATGTGAATTCATAATTAGGAAGCTTTTTACAAACCATTATCCAAATTGTGTACATTAGCCTTTTTTCACTTCAGTTCTTTAGCATTCTGGCTATTTATCGTAAAGCAGGCTGTTTGATTGACTATCCCTGAGATAAAAGAAGGCATTCTGGCTGAACCGTCACTTTTTAAGAGCAACAGGATGCATGTGTATTAATCAAAAGCTTTACTTGGGTGTTTGTTCCACAAAAACATTTGATTTCGAACTCAATATGTCTGGGTGTTTAGTCCTTTCTGCTTTTGTTTTAGGCCGAATTGCCTTTATATAAATTGTTGTGTTGATTTCATGCTGCCCACTGTTTTCCTAAATGTGGACTATGTAGAGGATTTGTGATGTCCAGCCTTCTCCAGCACATCCATTGAAGATGATATTTAGACCCAGCAGGGGCCTCGGATGGCAGAGAAGATCCCCCTCCTGCTGTCAATCTGCAGATGGTGCCACATTCATGCCTTCATTTCCATCATCTTGTCTTTGTATTCACTCTGAAATAAGTCCACAGAGAAATGGTACATGTTCTAGCTTTTTTAATCCCATTTGGCAATGAAGAAGAAAATATGGGCTACCTGCCAGATCCAGAGGACACGGCATTAACTATGGTGAGCCATATGGTCAAAAGTATACGCACACCTAATTTGTTAATCAAGAAGAAGCTATGTCTCTTTACAATTAGTGAATGTTATAGATTTTTAACATTGGCTTTTTTGATCTTGGCTTTTGATCATTGTTTCATAAAGATGTATGCATGATGAGTAGAGATGTGTAGCAAATATCTTCTGCTTAATCCTGTACTAGGGACTAGAGTCAATAGAGGGGTCCCCCTCCATGCCCATCCACGTGAATGGGCGCAACAGGTGCTGGGCAGATCCTCCGTGGACAGGGTATCAATCCATCGCTGGACACCCAAGACCCCACACAGACACATACACTGTGGAAGGAAATTGGAGAACCAAGAGAAAATCCATATTGCCTCAGGAAGAACATGGAAACTTCATTCAGGTTGGGATTGGAACCTGGATCCCCAGTGCTGATAGGCGATGTGCTAACCACTACTTCGTCATGATGGTAATTAATGATCTCAAAATAAAGAGTTTCAGGTGGTCGAGTGTTGCAGCAGTTTATAGTTGGTGCTGAACTACCTGTATGTAAAGTGAAGTGCCAGCAGCCTGGTCAAGGTGCAGATATGAGGGTAAAGGGATCGGATCACCATGGTATCTGCACTTCCTACAAAACCACCACTGGTGAGTTCAAGATGCTCTCCACAGAGATACAAACCTTATTTCCACCAAAGTTAAAAACTAAAGTCTAATATTATGAAACCATTAAAAAGACAAAGAAAAACATTTAGTATTTTAAATTACAAACTCCATTCTTCTTGTTAAAACAAAAATAAAAAGTACAAGTGAATTCTGGAAATTCACTTGGTAGCGAGGCTTCTTGGCCTAAATGGATCACTTACCTTTTCTTTCAATTATACTTAATCATGATTTGAAAATTGAAAATTATTAATTGTTGCTCATTTACAAGTAAAATTACCTGGTTCATCTTTGTCTCTTCGTGATGCTTTAAACCTTTTCAGAGAGACCAGTCTGGACTGCAGAAAGGTTATTTAAGCACACACGCTTGATGGCTATAAAGCCATACTGTTGTATCTCATGCAGAATAGGACCTGCCATTTTTCACACTTAACAGAGTACCTCAGAGACGATGTCCTGATGGCTGCTTATGTCACTTTAGTATATCTTTAAACGTCCATCATAAGTGGTAAATTTACATAAATGCAAGTCACCATTGTCAGTGGATCTTAAACTGTGATGTGTGTACCACTGGTGTTATGCCAGATAATGGCATGGATATACAGTTGCATTCAAAATAATAGCAGTGTGTTTAAAAACATGAGTTAAGAACAAAATCTTTATAGTAGTTTTTTTTGTCCATGCATTGGGAACATTGCATACAGTTTTCCAAATCAAAACATGAGAGAAATGTATATAATTCATGACTACTTTAGAGAAAATAATAAAAAATAACCATTGAGCTGATCAAAAAAATTAGCAGTGTCTGCATTTGTCTTTACAAACTTAAAATCTGTACTCCTTTTTTATGATTTAGCATTCCTGTGAATCACTAACCTAATATTTAGTTGAATAACCACAGTTTTTTAGAACTGCTTCACATCTGTGTTGCATAGAGTCAACCAACCTCTGGCACCTGTCAACTGGTATTTCAGCCCAGGATGCTTTGACTGTATCCCACAATTAATTTGCATTTCTTGGTTTTACCTCGGAAACGGCATCTTTGATGTCACCCCACAAGTTTTCTATTGGATTTAGGTCCGGGGATTGGACTGGCCACTCCATAACCTTAATTTTGTTGGATTGGAACCAAGATTGTGCTCGTTTACTGGTGTGTTTAGGGTCGTTATCTTGTTGAAACACCCATTTCAAGGGCATTTTCTCTTCAGCGTAAGGCAACATGTCCTGTTCAAGTATTCTGATATATGCAAACTGGTCCATGATCCCTGGTATGCAGTAAATAGGCCCAACACCATAGGAGAAACATGCCGATATCATAATGCTTGCACTACCATGCTTTACTGTCTTCAGAGTGTACTGTGGCTTGAATTTAGAGTTTGGGGGTCGTCTGACAAACTGTCTACGGCCATTGGACCCAAAAAGAACTATTTTACTTTCATCAGTTCACAATATGTTTCTCCATTTTTCTTTGGGCCAGTTGATATGTTCTTTGGCAAATTGCATCCACTTCAGTACATGTCTTTTTTCTAACAGTGGGACTTGTGCGAAAATTTTGCTGATAGATTAGCTTCACGCAGGCGTCTTCCAACTGTCACAGTACTCACAGGTAACTTGAGACTGTCTTTGATCATCCTGGAGCTGATCATTGGCTGAGCCTTTGCCGTTCTGGCTATTCTTCGATCCATTCGAATGGTAGTCTTGCGTTTTCTTCCACGTCTTTCTGGTTTTGCTCTCCATTTTAAAGCATTGAAGATCATTTTGGCTGAACATCCTATTATTGTTTGTACTTCTTCATAAGTTTTACCCTCACCAATCAACTTTTTAATCAAAGTTCGCGTCTCTTCTGAACAATGTCTTGAACTACCCATATTTCTCAGACTTTCAAGGACAAATGCATGTACAGCATGTCCTGACTTCACCTCAGGGCCACCTGATTCACACCTGTTTTCTCACAGAATGTTTGTCCTCACTAATTGAACTCTAAACTGCTATTTTTTTGAACATACCCCTTTCAATTAATTATTCAAATACACAGACTCAATAGCATGTATATCATAAATGCTGAGACTGTTGGCTTTCTAAGAATCTACTGCAACAACTGGCAAATTGTCATGTGGTAATATAATTTATACCAAAAACAGTGATTAATCTGGTTAGTCAAATTGGACTGCTATTATTTTGAACACAACTGCACAATGCACTATTTTCCCAGTGTATTTTAGTATTTGGTACTTGATTTTTAGAGAAACCAGAAATATGTTGCTTTGAGATCAGTGATTTCATTACGTTGCGGAAGTCCAGTTTTTGCTTTGGATAAACGCATTTATAAAACATATAGGTTTTTGTCTTATGGTATGTTTATAACTATTTTATAAAAGCAATAAGACACTTGCGATTGTGTATTGAATAAATTGCAGGAAAGAGGTGTAACTGTACTCTGCTTTGTGCCTACCTTTGTACCTTTTTCCTGTGATTTCTTCACAATAATGTACACACTTTTATGTATGCAATATTGTGTGCATAATGTTTTAATTTGCTCTTAATGAATTGCTACTGCTGTTGAGTAGCAGGTGCTGAGAAAAATCGATTATATTAATAACTTTGATTTAGCTGGATCACAAACAATTAAATACAAACATGACGATTAGCTTGTGGCTTTGCTGATGTTATTAAATCTCTCCTTCCTTTGTATTATATCCTGTATATTCTTTGTATTGTTTAGGTCTGGAGAGTTGGCTGGCCAATCAAGTACATTAATATCATGATCAGCAAACCATTTGGTAGTAGTTTGGGCTCAGTGTACAGGTCTTGCTCAAAAAGGAATTTGAAATTTCCATTAAGCTTTTCAGAAGATTGAAGCATAAAGTGCTTTGATGGACAACTGCATTGATTTTGGATTTGATTTACTACCAGCGACGAGCATAGTACCCCATTACAGACTGTGGAAACATCATGCCTGTTTCTGGGCCTTGGATTGCGTGCTTCTTCACTCTTCCTCCAGACTCTAGCACCTTGAGCAAATTTTAAATCAAATTGACTTTTATCTAAACAGAGGACCGTTATAACAAATGCTGTTCATTTTTTCCTAAACTCAGTGAAGAAAATTCAGGAGTGGCTGAAATTGATATTGATATGAATGGAGCAGTTGTAGCTTCTTTGCCGGAGACATCTGTGCTTGGTGGTTCTTGATGGACTGACATCAGTCTAAGTCCACTCTTTGTGAAGCTCTCCCAACTTCTTCGATCAACTTTTCCTGTATAAATCTTTTGGGTCTGAGATAATCTTTCTTGCTTGTACAACTTTTCCTACCACACATTTCCCTTCCAGTCAGCTTTCCATCAATATGCTTTGATGCCTCTTTCTGAAAACAGCCAGCCTTTTAAGCAGTGATGTGTGGTTTACGCTCCTTATGGATGGGGTTGATCATTTTTTGGAAAAATGTTAAGTTTTTTGTATGATTGTTTACAATCTCTGTATGTATATGGACGGCACGGTGGCTTAGTGGTTAGCACGTTTGCCTCTCAGCACTAGGGATTCCCAGTTCGAATCCCCATCTGGGTGCAGTTTCCATGTTCTCCCGGTGTCCGTGTGGGTTTCCTCCGAGTTCTCCGGTTTCCTCCCACAGTCCAAAAACATGAAGCAAGTCAATTGAGTTCTCCAAATTGCCCCATATAGAGTGTGTCTGTGTGAGTGAGTGAGTGATAGATTGGCACCCTGTCCTGGGTGTATCTGCCCAGCGCCCGAAACATTCTCCCCTGAACGGGCATGGGGAACCCCACCCCAACCCTAATATAGGATAAAGTGGAAGATAATGGATGGATGTATGTATATGTTTTAAATACTATGGTATAATTTGTTTCAATTTAATGAAATATTAGAATAATTTAATAGATAACATTTCTGGGCAGCACTGTAGTGTAGAGGATAGCATGTCCACCTCTTAGCGCTGGGCATCCAGGTTTGAATTCTGATTTAGGTGAAGTTTTCATATTCTCCCTTTGTCTGCCTGAGTGTTTTTTTGCCAATTCCCACAGTCCAAAAACATGGCTTCAAGCTAAATTGGCTGCTCCAAATTGCCCCTATATAGTGTGTCTCTTTGAGTAAGTGTGTGCCCTGTGATGGTTTGGTGCTCTGTCCTGGGTATGTCTGCCCAGCGCCAGAAATGTTCTTCAGTGGATGGCAATGGGGAAACCCCTTATGTGACCCTAGTAGAGGCTTAAGAAAATGATAATGAGATATGAGATTGTATTTCTGATTTTAATGAGATATATGTAATAGTGATTAAAAAATATATTTGAAAATGAATAGAACAAATACCCACATAATAACCTATTTAAGAAATTGCACTCCGTTTATTCATCAGTCGTTTAATAGGAGCATTTGTATTTCAATTTGAGTTCCTGTGTTTAATTCTAAATTTTATGGCAGTGGTGTTTTTATATTTTCCGGCTCTCCTGATTAGTTAAGCAGGTGTGTGCCATGTCTGTCTGTCTGTCTGTCTGTCTTCTGGGAGCAATCCTAAAGCTTAGCTAACCTAACTTCATAAATATAACACCACTATTTTCTGAGCCACAGCCACCGTAATCTCTTTTTAATGGCTAAAGAAAAATCTCGAGGGATCTGCTTTGGCTCCTGGATGTAAAATGATAATGATTTACCACTTGCAAATTACATGGTCTAAATGATAGCCTTCATAAAACATTTAAAGTAAAATGATTGTAAATTATACACTTGCTGGCCACTACACAGTATACACCCACCTGATATTTCAAATCCCTCACCATTTGCTTCTCCTGACACACCTGCATTTACAGAGCCTAATTCCAAAAATACAATAAGTTATTCCTGACCATCTGATTCTCAGTTTGTAAAGTGGTGACTTGATTGTAACAGATGCACTCTGAGTACGAAAGAAGTAAACGTATGATAACTGTATGATAGTTGAATTATTCATTCATTCATTCGTTCGTTATCTCCCGCTTATCCTCTATTAGGGTCGCGGTGGGGTTCCCCATGCCCATCCAGGGGAGAACGTGTGGGCAGATAGACCCAGGACAGTGCGCCAATCCATCGCTGGGCACACACTCACTCACACAGACACACTCTATAGGGGCAATTTTGAGAATTCAATTAACTTGTTCCATGTTTTTGGACTGTGGGAGGAAACCGGAGAACCCGGAGGAAACCCACGCAGACACGGGGAGAACATGGAAACTCCACCCAGATGGGGATTCGAACCGGGAATCCCTAGCGCTGAGAGGCGAACGTGCTACAATCTCTGTATGTATATGGACGGCACGGTGGCTTAGTGGTTAGCACGTTTGCCTCTCAGCACTAGGGATTCCCAGTTCCGCCTTAGTTGAATTATATAAATTATATAGTTATAACTGATGTGGTGAAGGGGTTTAGTGCAGCAGTGCTGCTGTAGTTTTATTTAAAAACCTTAGTAACACTACTGGGATAGGAATATTGCACCTACCAAATAATACCTGCATTGTGGTGCTACTATTGGAGAACAGTGTAAAGGGGACGTGCACAGTATGTACTGTAGTCCACAAACAGATGGACTAGAGTCTGAAATTTCAGAACTACAAAGTCCATCTTCACAGTAAGTGGAACTGATGCAATAAGTGGAGTAAAAAGGAGGTGTGTCCAAAGTGTTATTTTTTATATATTTTTTTTTAGCCTAATGAGCCTTAAGACTTGTTCATGTAACGTTTAGCAAACTGCAATGCACACCAATGTGTTGTTGAGTGTTTTCTTGATGGTGGACACATAAACTTGTAACATTAGCCAATGTGAAAAAAGAATGTAGTTGCCTAGAAATGTGGATTTTATCAATTTTTTCCAGTCTGATATGTTAATAGTCCAATAGTTTGTAATATGATAAACGTCCACATACATATGGTTTAAAATTTAGACTTTATTTTAATTTTTTATTTCTTTTGTATATTACTGTTTATTTATTTATTTTTATTTTTTTTTTATTATTTTTTTTTACAGAAAACAGGCCATCCCACTTATCAGTATATACTCAACTCTAATTTTATTTTCATATGATCTGTTAACTTAGTGCCTGAGTCTATAGCCACAACAATGACAAGTTTTGGTGTAGCGTAGTTTGGTAGAAAAATTGTATATTTCATCATATTTATTTAAATTTATTACCTTAGCAAAATTATCAAAGATGAGTAATTTGTCTTAATAATAGCTCACCAGAATAAATCTGATATTGTTTCCTCTGAATCTTTTGAATCTTTGATAGGTTTGTCACAGTGTACAACAAACTTGGCAATCCATAGTGAACAAGTTACATACAAGGGTTGTTCACAGCTGAGCAGTGAGCCAAAAACTGAGACTCACTCCTGTTTTTTTCACATGCGAGTGAAAGTGCTTCAAATTGTCTTCATAATAAACACCGTGCAAGATTGATTTGCACCACTTTTCATGCTGTGAATGCAGAAATGGACAGGATAAAGATGTCCAGAGAGAAATGCTTCTTTAAAACACTTTGTCCATTCTGGAAAACAGAGAGAAACTCAAGAGAAGCGGCAAAACTGCAAACAAACAGCTGCACAGGCTTCATATGAACTACTATGAATATTAATCCTCTTAGATGGACAGAAATAGAGAAAGAGCTTTGGAGAGCAGAACAATGCCCAATGGATGTAAATGTAAACAACACAATTAGCTTCTATACGAGATGCAGAGCTCATGAGAAAAAATGTTGAAAAGAATCTCAGACTTTTATATGGAAAACATACTACAGACTTACTTATTGTTTTTATTTTTTATTTTACACTTACAGAAATTACTGGTGGGCTTAACCATCAAACAAGCAAGCTGTCAAAACCATAAACTTTTGGGTTCGAGATTATCAAAATGACTCCATAGAGCTTTATAATACAAGCATAAAGCTGAAGCATGAAACATCTACATCTGTCTTCAACAATCCCACAGAGCAGCATTCTAAACCCATGAACCCATTTTAATAAATACAATTATGATTAAACCACGATAAATCATAAATACCTACAGAGCTGTGTAATAAGACAACTGTTCTAAACCTGTGAAAGCTATAACTCCCTTTATATGTCCCTTTAAAATAAAACATCAATGACAAATCAGGATGCCAAACTTTTTAAAACATGATAAAAAAGATTAAAACAAATCGTGATTTTACTATTATTAAATAAATGACAACACTTATTTCAGAATGGAATAAATAACAAGCATAATGTGAAAAATAAACCACACAACAGATAATATTGAATCATATATAAATCATTGATTAGAATATACAGTATATATATATATATATATATATATATATATATATATATATATATATATATATATATTTTTTTTTTAACCTTTGATCATTTATTTTAAAGAAACCATGAGGAACTACTCGTTTAAGCTTTTATGTCAAGCAATGTCAACTAGTTTGAACACTTATTGTTTATGTTGTGTTCAATTTTATTGAAAAAAATAATAAAACTGTTTAGGAATTTAGAGAAAAATGTATAATGCTTAAAGAAGTTAGAGTAACTTATGTGTGTATGCTATTATTTGTACATTTACATTACCTTTGTACAGTTGTGGGGTATATATTTGTTTAAAAACTGGTAATTAAACGAGGAAAAGATTCCTCGTTTAATTGTATACAAAGCAAAACAAAGAGCTGGTATAATAGCCTATTAATTAATAGCCTATTAATTAATAGCCTGACGTATTTAAATAGTAGTAAGGTTTGATATTAAGATCTAACAATAAAATGTGGTTCTTGTACACACACACACATTTGTGCGAGCGCTTCAACAGGGGGTTGGACTCTACCTACATAGTTTCCCTTCAAAGGAAACAAGCCCTTAGAAGAAGGAGAGGGAGGGGAGGGCCATTAAGACCTCATTAGAAAGAGACTCAGACATATAAGAGCCCCCGAAACTCCATCCACCACCAGAAGGACTATCCCCTTCTTTATGCTCTCCTCTTGTAGAGGCTTTCCCCCCGATTCTTTCAGACGAGCCGCTATGGGCTCGGTGTTTCCCGCCGATGCGCTCAGGATGAAGTCCGGCTTGAAGTCTTCGAGTCTGTCCTTGTGTGAGATCATCACCTCGGATGTCCTGCACAGCTTTCTTTACGGACGATGGAGAAACGCACTGGGAGACCAGCGTCATCCGAATATCCCTCATCATCATCACCATCCCGAAGAGAAACCGCAACATCAGCATCATCCCGTCAGCAAAACCGCCTTCACCGCCGAGGTGCTCGCACAGTCTTTCTCTGGGGGTATGTCCACATCCACATGTGCGCATCTGCATCCACATGTTCTTCCAACACTTGCATAAGTAACGTTCGAATGACAGATACGCGTTATTTATATATTATGTTTGGTCTAGATCAACCATGGTTTGAATTATCAGCCTATAATAAATTGATGTGTATTAATTGAAATCAATTGTTAGAAATCAGCAGTAAACTGTGTACGAGGTTTGCTTTCTAACGCCAAAAAAACTTTTATTTAAAACTATTTCGATTCAAAAACCTATTAAAACTTTATAACACAAACGAGGCAACGATCATGGAAACAATACCATTAATAAATTATTAAAACTAACTAATAATTTTCATTATATGTGTGTTTGTCGTATTTATTCGTTTAAGCGTTTTAATTAATATTGACTAATCTTCTTGATTTGACTGACACTTGATAATAAGATCGTTTATTCAAAAAAGATTAGGATTTGACATGAGTTTTGTCTTTTGAATAAAACGTACATAAATAAAACGTAACCATACATTTAAACATTACGGTTTGAAACTATTTATTTTGAATATATATATATATATATATATATATATATATATATATATATAAGAATAATGTCATAAGATACAAACGTATGTCAGTAAATAAGTTTGGAGGAAAACTCCGTTAATTTTTTTAAAATCACTTTTATAAACACTATTATAAGTCGACAATTATGTGAAATATTTATAATTGTATACTTTATTAAAATGTATTCTAAATGACCAATGTTTTGAATTATACTATTTTTAAGTACTTCTCAGATTTTAGGCCAACGTCAAGCGTAAACTTGAGTAAAGTCAACAATGAACTTGAATAAAAGGCCTAAATGAAAAGTTTGAACTTTTGATTTCTCTATAACAGCATTTAGTTGAAGATAGAGATGTACTTGGTGGTGGTCGCTAGTTTTTACAGCAGTTTGAAGAATAACATTTTTAAACATCTTAAATTATTTGAATTTTAAATGTTGAAATTTCTATTGAACTGTTTAATTCCACTGGTTAACTACACAAATGTCTCAAACTAAATACCAGCGATTGGATGCTTCTGTCAGAACGCAGTATTAATTAAATATTAAATATTTGTTCGATTAAATAGCAGAGAAGTTCCTATGAATTATACCTTTAATCCCACTGGTTTAATCCGATGATGGAAATGAGCACAGTTTTGTTTCAAAACAATAGTTCCCCCGTGCACAGCGTACAGATTGCTTGGTTTATATATTAACACTTGTGCTGAAGGCAGAATTACATTGCCGCTTTAGTCGGATTGCAGTGGTTTAAGAGTTTGCATTGATAATCCACGCGGTATCAGATTAGCGCACTAGTTTTTTGCGCATTTATACACGCCGTGTTGACTGAACCCGGCGGAAAGGCAGTAAGTGCATTTGGTTAACTTTGTGCTTTGACCTGAGAAAGTTTCCACTCAGAAACCCGAGATAAAGGCCCGGCTTTTCAGTTGTCTCGTGTTTTTTTCGACGTCATTCATCAATCTTTTCCCCCCTTTTGGCAGCTAATCGCTCCTTTTTGCTCGCTCTTTTCTCTCGGGCTGCGCGCTGAACAGTCCGCTGTTCCTCCGTTAATGCGCCGTGAAGGCCAGCTCTCTCTCCATTCACGCCATGTCAGCCGTCTAATCGCCTTTTCTGCCGTTTGTTTGTGAAATTCCCGGCTCTTTTAAACAAGCTCTGTTTTTCATTCAGTGCAAATTTATGGCTACAAAGTTTCTTAAAAAGATAATGAATTTGGAATTAACCGAGGCCCCCGGTTTTCCCGAGGAAAACTAATGAATATCGTTGGGAAGCAGGACGAATCGACGGCTTTGTGAGAGTAAGCGAGCATTTAACCTGTTTTTCATCGTCATCGCGAA
Source organism: Corydoras maculifer (assembly GCA_019802435.1). Taxonomy (NCBI): domain Eukaryota; kingdom Metazoa; phylum Chordata; class Actinopteri; order Siluriformes; family Callichthyidae; genus Corydoras; species Corydoras maculifer. Next base: position 199,911 of record JAFMOD010001041.1, on the reverse strand, counting down.
TAAAAATTCTTCCAGTGTGACATTAAAGAACTGGTCTTTTTATAAAGCTCCGCAACGAATCTCACCGTGGACTCTTTCCCTTTTCGATATTCATCTGCTTTCGATCCATTTAATTGAATTAACCACCAAAAAAATACCATCACATATTTAATAAGTCTGTTTAGTGAGCGTGACCCAAGTGCAGAGTGGTGCATCAGGACTGATTATTAATCCTGCTGGTTTACTTTTATTTGTTCGATCACATGTGAAAATGAGAAAAGTTATACATTATAAACAAGTAGCCTATAATAACAATTTGTGCTTTTATAGTTAGGTATTCAATGAGATTTTTTTTCAGACAGAATAACAAAATTTATAGGTGTCAAAAGTGGAATTTCACTGTGTAATCTTTCCCATTTCAATCCATTTAATTGAATTAACCACCAAAAAATACCATCACATATTTATTGGGTCTGTTTAGTGAGCGTGACCCAAGTGAAGAGTGGTGCATCAGGACTGATTATTAATCCTGCTGATTTACTTTTTTTTGTTGGATTACAAGTGAATAGAAAAAAATTATACATTATAAACAAGTAACCTAAAATAACATTTCAATTTAAAAAGAAACAAATTCTTTTTACAGCTAGGAATTCAATAAGATTTTTTTTTTCAGACAGAGAATTACTAAATTCATAGGTGTGAAAAGTGGAATCTCACTGTGGACTCTTTCCCTTTTCGATCCATTTAATTGAATAAACCACCAAAAAATACCATCACATATTAAATGGTTCTGTTTAGTGACCCTGGTAAAGAGAGGGGCATCAGGACTCTTGATTATTAATCCTGCTGCTCTTTATCCATAAGTCATCGATTTTATGGCTATAAAATATTTTTGTTCTATTCTGGAATAATGGTCTTGTTTTCATTTAAAAAGGAAACATATTTTGCTTTTATAGCTAAGTATTTTATAAGAATTATTTTTTTCAGACATAGAATTACAAAATGTATAGGTGTCAAAAGTGAAATCTCACCGTGGGCTCTTTCCCTTTTTGATATACATCTTCTTTCGATCCATTTAATTGAATTAACCACCAAAAAAATACCATCACATATTTTCATCACATAAAATTTCATTACGATATGTATTGGTGTCAAAAGTGCATTTTAAAATACACCCAGCCTGCCCATCAAATTGTAATAAAAAAAGAAAATCAAAGCAAGATGTATGGCTGTGTCAGAGGGCCACAAATATCCTTGAACTTAAAGTTTATACATTTTGAAGTGAATTGCAAAATATCATACCTTTAAGTTAAATCAGTTATCAAGACTAGTATGTTTTAGTATAAAGTGAAAAAAAACTTTAATATGTACTAAAAAAAGTGAAAATATCCATAATTTACAACTTCTACTAAATACTTAAAAAAATGTCCTGATCAGGATTTGTTTTTTCATTTTTAGAGGTACAGAAGCTGTCTAGCTTGGTACTGCCAAGTGAGGTGATAATCGCTCAGAGCTCCATCCCTGGTGAGGGTCTTGGCATTTTCTCCAAGACATGGATCAAAGCTGGAACTGAGATGGGGCCATTTACTGGTCAACTTCTGTACCCTGAGCATGTGGACCTGCTCAAAAACAACAACCTCATGTGGGAGGTGAGAAACCTTTATATAAATCACTGTTGTAATTTTAGAATCAGAGATAGGCTTTGGTTTTTCTGCTGAAAAAAACACTAACATTTAAAAATATTTAATAAGTTTAAGTTCAGGGTTTGGTTGGGCTCACCACGTGTTTATGAATCTTCCTGTGGGTGCTTGAGAATGCATGTGGGTTCACTCCTGAATGCTGTGAACTTAAGAAAATCTTTGTCTAAAATGCCCTTTAATGTTGATGCATTAACCTTTGTTTTTACAGAATAAGTATTTACTTTTGGTAAAATTATTTGAAAGTCTGTTCTCACATTTTTATCCTTGGTGTAAATTTTTTTTTCTGCTGTTCTCTATTCTCTTACTATATATAATGTATATACTGTATTTTACAGTTGTATGTTTTAGTCAGCAGAATATCACATTTCAGCTGCTGTATTTTCTTCATCTGTTTTTAATATCTATAACTAATGAGTGAGTCACTGGAAGAAGTATGGAGCAAACATGTAAAGTAGTTTTATTAAACCACACAATTAACAATAAAATCTCCTAAATAAATTAATGTCTAACAGCCTTACAATAAATCTATTTAATAATGTTTCGAACTTTTGTTTTTACTAAGAAAGTCACAGGAAATTCACAGGAAAGGAGTGAAATATAACATCAATGTGATAATAAAAGTTTTTAAAAAATGGAATTAAAGAGCAAGTAAAACATCAGCTTATCTGTCCAGTAGCTTCAGATTAGTTTAAAACAGACTTAACTTAATCTATTACGATTACCAACAAACCTTTTTCTCTGTGTGTATCTAGGTGTTTAACGAAGATGGGACTGTACGCTGCTTCATCGATGCCAGTCAGGAGGATCATCGTAGCTGGATGACTTACATCAAATGTGCTCGTAATGAGCAGGAGCAGAACCTTGATGTGGTTCAGATCGGCAACAATATCTTCTATAAGGCTCTGGAGGTCAGTTAGTTCATTTTAACATGTGCAAACTACATCTTAGTTGAGTTAAAAAAAATAGAAAAAAAACAGATCTACACATGTAGTCATTACCCACATAAATACTAATAACTTATTACCTATGATGAAGGTTTAAAGTAACATTTTAAACTTTAAAAAATTAAGTATATTTCCAAAATAAAAAGCTTTCTTAATGACACCCATGTGCTTCAGATCATAATTATTTTTTTTTCCTTCCAAAACAACACAATAATTAGAAGCATGCACTATTTGGTAAAAAAAAAAAAAACGACACACACCTCTTTATAAATTATTTTAGGTGTTTCTTTAAATAGAACCATGTATTTCAGATATCTGAATGATTTTACCTTTGTGGGTAGGCTCTTTTCTATTCTAGCATGGCCATGTCCCTGTGCAGCCAACAAAGTCTTAAGATCACATCAAATACACTTTTAAATGAATTAGACTAAATATGGCATCAGTGTCTCACCTCACAAAAGGCACTTCAGGACACTCCAACATGTGGCAGAAATCATTGTTAAAAGAGTGGTAGCAGGGTTTTGGTTATTGGTACACTATAGTATCCATCCATCCATTATCTTCCGCTTTATCCTCTACTAGGGTCGCGGGTCATGCACATCCAGGGGAGAACGTTTCGGGCACTGGGCGAATACACCCAGGACAGGGCGCCAATCTATCGCTGGGCACACACTCACTTACACAAACACACTCTATATGGGGTAATTTGGAGAACTCAATTGACCTTGATCCATGTTTTTGGACTGTGGGAGGAAACTGGGAGGCTTCAGACCCTAAAAAGATTATTTAAAATGATTACAAAATGTTGATGTTAATGATGTAAATGTTAATGAATAAATAAATGCATTGGTGTCATCTAATATTACTTTTGGTTTTCAGAGTATCCCTCCAGATCAGGAGCTGCTTGTTTGGTATGGAAATTCACACAACACATTTCTGGGTATTCCTGGCGTTCCTGGTGCCGAGGAGGAGAATCTAAAACGAAGTCGACATGGTAAGTGCGCATCTGAACTGATATATGAGTATTAATACAATTGTTAAGTATATTTAAAATGATACTCTTTCCTTAGCTTCACCACAATTACTACTAAATCACATTAAGAAGGATATGACGAACAAGAACAGAATAATAATTCTAATATTTAAGAAAGATCCTTCATAGATGTTGGAATAAAATGAAGTAAGAATACGTTCATGAACTGGTGTAAATTTTTGACTATTACAAGTTTACATATTTAATTTAATGTATTTTTTTCATAATTAAGTAAAGGACAAGTAGATTACATCAAGAACTGAATCTATACAGTGAAAATGTATTTATTACTCAGATCATAGGATGCTGCATTAAACACAACCTTTAAGAACTAAAACTGACTTAGAGTTTCTTATTGTAAAATAAAGCAATAAAATACAGGAGGGTGTGCATTGTTGTGAATAAAAAGAGCTGTTATTAGGTACGACACGTAGCGTAGCATGATTTATAATGCACAAGCTTGAGTACCTTTTATAAGATGGTTACAAACTATAATAAAAAACAAGGTTTGTGTTAATGTGTTTATTAAAATCATCAATAAAACATCAATAAACTGATCTTCTGCAACCTAATCTAGTCCGGTTTTTAAAGTGAATGCTGATGTTTGAGTAACAGGTTTCCAGTTTTTCTACCAAATAAATACTGCCATCTATTGCCCAAATTACAGAATGCTGTTTCTAAACTTTGGAAAAATGATAGGAATGTGAAGCAGTCAGAGGTGTACATTATTGTCAATAATTTCACGGCTGGACAAATGGCTTAGCCAATCAGATTTAAGGAGCAGAACTACCCGTTTCAGTAACTTCATTAATGCCACCATTTCTGAGGTTTTTCTCAAAGAGTGGAGGCAGGTGCAATGGTCAGGTGTCCTTATTGTCCCGATAGGGGCAGTCGTAGGTTTGTGGTCAAGGAATCATCGGTGCGATCTGACGATCCCTGGTTGACTTCCCGGTCCCACCAAGTATTATGGCTGAAGTGTCCTTGGGCAAGACACCAAACCCCAATTGCTCCCCAATGGTCTTTTATAGGGGCTGCCCACCACTCTGGGCACGTGTGCTCACTTCCCTCAGTGTGTGTATATGTGTGTGTTTTACTGCATGGATGGGTAAAATGTGGAGGACAAATACCTCTGTGTGTAAGCGGTGTAGGCAAAATAGATCACTTTAAAACTTTTATTGATAATAATAAAATAACTACTACATTCTTATTTATCCTTTCAGATGATTCCTACTCATGTGATGGAAACTCTTCAACTTCACCTTCATCCTCTTCGTCATCATCGTCCAGCCGCATGCGATGCGTTATCTGCCATCGGGGGTTTAACTCACGCAGCAACCTGCGCTCACACATGCGCATACACACACTGGACAAGCCCTTCGCCTGTCGATTCTGTAACCGTCGTTTTAGCCAGTCGTCCACCCTGCGCAACCACGTGCGCCTGCACACGGGTGAACGCCCCTACAAGTGCCATGTGTGCCAGAGTGCCTACTCGCAGCTGGCAGGCCTGAGAGCACACCAGAAGAGTGCAAGACACAGACCAACGGCTGCTAATCCTGAAACCAGACAGCACTCTCCAACCTCTCCATCACAAATGGCCTCTGTTGCCCAACCTGTACCTTTAGTGCACCATATCACCACCATGGTGATTTGAAAAGTGTGTGGGAGCACAGGATTGTTACTGGACATTTAAAGTAGGCCATGTTAACCTAGCCTGCAAGATCCTACTATAGCAAACAATGTTGCACTTTAAACTCTTTCTTTATTCGGTGCATTATAGATTGGATTTATACATGCACACCAGTCTGTTTATAACTACGATCACCTTTCTGTGACGTAAACAAGAAAAGAAGCTTCACCCCATCAAGCCAAGCTAGTTCTCACTACATCGTACTAACAATCGTCAATTACCACAAAGACTTAGTAATCAGAATTACAAAATATCACTGTATCTACCTGCAGCACATGCACTTCAAAATGATGGTTAACTGAAGTCAATTCAGTTAATTCCTCTCGTATTGAAAAGATCTGTCTAAAACATGAAAGACCTGTAAAGCATATCACCAGCTTTCATATGAACGCAGTGATTTTTACATTTAAATAGTGTAACCGTCAGCTTTCTTTAAATGTTCAATTATACAACAAAAATTATAGTTTTTTCTCAATAAAGTTCCCTAAAATAAACTGACCATTGTAATTCAGGAAAAATGCCCCCGCCTTCTATCAAATGGACGTAGACTTATAGTCGTATTTTGACTTTATCGGCGGAATGCCACAAGCTTTGACAAATTGTATTAACGCCAGTGGTCACCGAACAGATGTTCTTAAAGCTGTTGTTTTGTTGCTTTATATCAATTTGGTGAGACTTTATGTTTTAACGCAGTGCTTTCATCATGAATCCTGGAGTTTCACATAATTCACATGAAAACTCTTTTCACATAAAAGTCTTATGACATGGGCCTGATGAAAGCATGCTTTAAACAATGAGATGAAGAAAATACCAAAAAGTGTCACAGATATTTAAATATTTTCTCCTTACGCCCTTCAGCATAATGATACTTTATTCAGTAATGGCCAGGCTTAAAAAAAAAAAAACTCGATTACACACTTGGAATAACTTGATTATTAAAATACTCCTGTTCTATAACCTGTAATTCAATTACAATCAGAGCATTATAAATGTATGTTTACTATTTTTAGAGATTTTTTTAAATCTCATTTTTACATTGTAAGATGTGAAATTGTTATCAAATATGCATGAATGCTGAAATGGCTCTAATCACATGCAAACCGCGTTTACATAAACCATAAATGAAAGCCTTAAATTTGAGTCTGGGTCTGGTAACTGTTTGTAATCATTCATTCATTATCTCCCGCTTATCCTCTATTAGGGTCGCGGTGGGGTTCCCCATGCCCATCCAGGGGAGAACGTCTCAGGCGCTGGGCAGATAGACCCAGGACAGGGCGCCGATCCATCACTGGGCACACACGCACTCACACAGACACACTTTATATGGGGCAATTTTAAGAATTCAATTGACTTGATCCATGTTTTTGGACTGTGGGAGGAAACCGGAGAACCTGGAGGAAACCCACGCGGACACGGGGAGAACATGGAAACTCCACCCAGATGGGGATTCGAACCGGGAATCCCTAGCGCTGAGAGGCGAACGTGCTAACCACTAAGCCACCGTGCCGCCCTGTTTGTAATCATGAAATCCATTTTATTTTTAGTGGTGTTTACAGAAAGTACAATGTAAATAACATGTTCTTTGATTTGAGCTGTACATAATTCATTCATTCAGGAAAGCAGTGGAGTTTTAAACCAGTCAATATGAATGATATAAATATGATGTTAATATAATGTTATTAACTACACATACTAGGGTCATGTAAAAGGTTTTAAAAGTATGATCCTGGTTCAGGCAATCAGTATTAATATGTGTCCGATGTAAATATGTTTGTTGTTAATAAAAACGTTAAATTTACTTCAAGTTCAACTAGTTTATTAATCCATTCCATCCATTATCTTCTGCTATATCCTCTACTAGGGATGCAGGGGGGTTCCACATGCCCATCGAGGGCAGAACATTTCGGGTGCTGGACAGATACACCAAGTACAGGGCACCAAGCTATCGCTGAGCACACACTTACTCACACACATACAAATATACAAAAACACTATATGGGGCAATTTGAAGAATTCAATTGACCTTGATCCATGTTTTTAGACTGTGGGAGGAAACCGGAGAATCTGGAGAAAACCCACGGGGAGAACATGGAAACTCCACACAGATTGGGATTCGAACCGGGAATCCCTAGTGCTGAGAGGTGAACGTGTTAACCACTAAGCCACGTGCTGCCTAGTATATTATATAACGCTTTTTACAACAATACATTGTCACAAAGCAGCTTTACTGTGTTGTAAGTCTATAATTCCTAAAGAGCAAGCTGAAGAGACAGTGACGAGAAAAAAAATGTTTTTCTTTAGGAAGAAACCTTGTGAGGACCGAGGCTCAGTGGGGGACTCATCCTCCTTGCGCAGCCGGGCAGCATCAACAGTGTAGGACAGCCATGTACAGATTGTATGGTGATCAGGTGTCCGTATTTATCAATTGGAAAAACTATATAAGCCCAATGAGGGCATCCTTTACTTGAGAAACATTAAAACATGATTATAAAATATAAGTTCTTCATGTCACTGCCTACCTGTCTCACTACAAAACGATAATTATACTTTACATGAAGTGGGAAAGCACGCCTTATAGACTTATTTACAGACACTTTTTTCAAATTTTTAAAAAGGTAAATACAAATTGTTAGGAAGTGTGTGTGTAGGGGGGTGTCTCCCCATGCCCTTTCAGAGAACATCATTCCGGGCGCTGGGTCAGGAAAGGGCTCTTATCCATGGCTGGGCACATGTTATATTAACATGTTTAATAAAATTATTTATTGTCTGTTTGCTTAGTTAATTGTACAGAGGGGCGGCACGGTGGCTTAGTGGTTAGCACGTTCGCCTCTCAGCCCTAGGGATTCCCGGTTCAAATCCCCATCTGGGTGGAGTTTCCATGTTCTCCCCGTGTCTGCGTGGGTTTCTTCCGGTTTCCTCCCACAGTCCAAAAACATGGATCAAGTTAATTGAATTCTCGAAATTGCCCCATATAGAGTGTGTCTGTGTGAGTGAGTGTGTGCCCAGCGATGGATTGGCGCCCTGTCCTGGGTCTATCTGCCCAGCGCCCGGGACGTTCTCCCCTGGATGGGAATGGGGAACCCCACCGTGACCCTAATAGAGGATAAAGCGGGAGATAATGAATTAATGAATTGTACAGAGATCCTAAATTCACAACCGTTCTAAATTCAAAATCAGTTCGAAAGACAAACAAAATCAGTTCGACCACTAGATAGCAGAAGATAAAAAAAACTATAGACATTTGCATCTTAATCTTTTTATGTTATTGAGCAGTTGATATTATGAATCACATTATAAATATGAAACATTACATACATGCAGAAAAATACTGTATGTATAATAAGGAACAACATTTGGGAAATTCAATCAACAAATAAATACACATATTGATACATATTTTGTTTATGTATCTTTAGTATTATACAAATCTAGAAAAAGTCCAATTGCAAAATAAACTGATTTCTAACCTAAAAAAATACAATTTTAAATGCAATGTTTTCTCTAATGATTTTATTTTTAACAGAGTATGACAAAACTGTAGTTGAGTGGGTGGGGTGGCCCAGTCTCCTAAATCATACTGGAAAAATTCTGGTATTTTGTACAATGGTCCGTCAATTTATTGAGGTTTGTAAGCATTCCTTTATGATATATCGTTAAAAAGTTTTAAAAAATCTTATTTTTCAGTAATAGATTACAAAAATATAATGACTTTGAATAACTACAGTTACTACCACTAAGACCAAGAGTGTTTTGTTTGAGAAGCTGGACAGTAGAAAGTACAGTAGAAAGTACTTTAGAAGGAACTCTGGATGAAGAAATACAACCTGAAACTGTATTTAAACAAACACAGACAAATTGTCTTTGAACTCATCATATTATCCTCCGCTCTCCTCTCTATTACAGTCATTGGCACCCTCTCCTGAGTGTATCTGCCTTGTGCCTGATGAATGTTCTCCGCTGGATGCCCCCCCATGCCCATTCAGCGGAGAACATTTCAGGCACAAGGCAGATACCAGGTGCCAATTCATCACTGGGCTCAATCACTCACTCAACACAAACACACACTATATGGGGCGTAAATAGACCATCCAATAGTTATTCATAAAAGGTGTAAAAATCAGTATCTGTGGAGGCATGGAGGGGGTTTGTTGATGCACAAACTAATGATGCTTTTTAGAAGAATTTAAGATGCCGTCAAGGCAACAGCAATTTCCAGAACTCTATAGAAATATCGCTTTTAACAGGACAATACCACTTACAAGTTAAACTTTGTGGCATTGTAGAGACTCAGTATCTGTGCTCGACCAGCCTACCTGCTGTCCACATATCTCCTGTTGAAAAGATCAGAATCAAAATCGGAATACTTTATTAATCCCCCTTTATTAAAAGGGAAATTGCAGTTTCTGCAGATGCTCCATGGGTCATGTTATATACAGAAGAAGAGTACAGATATATATATATATATATATATAGATATATATATATATATATATATATATATATATATGTCTGAGTGGGTTTCCTCCGGGTTCTCTGGTTTCCTCCCACAGTCAACAAACATGGATCAAGTCAATGGAATTCTACAAACTGCCCCATATAGAGTGTGTGTGAGTGTGTCCAGTGATGGATTGGAGCCCTGTCCTGGGTGTATCTGCCCAGCGCTCGAAACTTTCTCCCCTGGATGAGTATGGGGAACCCCCCCATGAACCTAGTAGAGGATAAAGTGGAAGATAATGGATGGATGGATGGATAGATGTGCAGAAATAAACCAGAGGCGCGGAGGCAGACACAGATAGTATTGAATTGGTGCTGCCATCGTGTGGTAAAAGCCTAAATTACATTTTTAACTGTTTATTAATTTTTTTATTAATTTTGACAGCACCATTGAATCATAAATAACACATTATAAGCCCGAACCGTTTGAAATCTGACTGCGGGCAGTGATTGACTGACAAGGCCACACTCCGGGCTAGTGGCTAAGAAGAAAACTCAGGCATTGAAATAAAAACAACCCTTCATATTTTAATAAAGTGATAACTTTTTTGTGTACTTTGTGTTTTTATGTACTTTGTATATAGATTTAAACAAGGATTTAAAACTTTGTAAACTATAATGTTGTCGCATGATAGCCAACCAACAGTTACTTCATTAGAAAATGTCTAAGTAAATTTGTTGGATGGTGAAGAACCAAAATCAATTCTTAAATGATAATAATAACAATGTATGTAAAACTGACATTTTTTTATTGGTGATGAAACTCTCTAATACTTTTAAAACTTTTTATTTATTTATTTATTTTTTTTATAAAACAGGTAGTTCTGGATCCTAAATCTGATTGGCTAAGCCGTTTGTCCAGGCGTGAAATTACTGATAACAACACACCTCTGAGCACTTTACATTCGTATCAATGCATAATATACAATATATTTTTTAAATTATAACATAAAGATCATTATAAACAGTGATCTAATTCTTGATAAGCACTAAGCCCATTGTGGCTGTTTTTTTTTTATAAACTGTGTTCTCTATTTTGGCCACAAGATGGCAGAATTTGATTGTTAGAGAAACCAGAATCTTGTTATTCAGCGATCAGTAATGATTTTGCTTTTAATAAACGCATTTATGAATCAAACCTTTTTTACTATAGTGTTTGTAACAGTTTTATAAAAGCAATAAAGCACTCGAGGTTGTATATTTTAAATGCCAGATTATAAAAACATGCATTTCACAACTGGAGTCTAACTGTCAATAACAATGCTTCAAGCCATTTAAGGGACATGTGAAAAATAATAAAAACCTGTAAATCTGTTTCTGAACAGATATCAAACAGCTACACCTTAATATTTCATGTCAATATCTTTCACTTGATCCTCTACTGCGATCACTCGGTGGGGGGGGGGGGGGCACAATCCATCACTGGGCACACACGTATAGATATGAAATATAGAAGATATATAGAAATGAACAATTGAGAACTACCAACCTTAACCACATGGACATGGGGAGAACATGGAATCTCCACGCAAATTGGGATATAAACTTGGAACCCCTCTTTATTTTTTTGAATTGGAGTTTATGCAATGATGGGATAGGTTTGTTGTATATGTTTTATATATAAGAAATCTTTTTCTAGAAATGTTAAAAGCACAGTGGCTTAGTGGTTAGCACGTTCGCCTCGAATCCCCATCTGGGTGGAGTTTACATGTTCTCCCCGTGTCCGCGTGGGTTTCCTTCGGGTTCTCCGGCTTCCTCCCACAGTCCAAAAACATGAATCAAGTCAATTGAGTTCTCCAAATTGCCCCATATAGAGTGTGTATGTGTGAGTGAGTGTGTGCCCAGCGATGGATTGGCACCCTGTCCTGGGTGTATCTGCCAAGCGCCCGAAACCTTCTCCCCTGGATGGGCATAGAGAACCCCACCCGCGACCCTGATATAGGATGAAGCGGAAGATAATAGATGGATGGATAAAAATGTCAGTGAATTAAAAGAATTTCGTTATGCATTTCATCTAATGAAAATCCAGGTCTTTAAAGTTTTTCTATGATTGAACAACTAGCTCAGCGTCCAGGAGCAAACAACACTTTGAACCACTAAAATTAATCTTTAGATTTTAGATTTAAATCCACTGGTCTTCAACATAAGGGAGAAATAAATTGTCCTGGTAAATGTGTGTTAACAGCTGTGTGGGGAAAAACATTAATAATAAGCCAAAGAGAGAAAAGTACATAATCTAAAAAAGGGAAAAAAAGAGATTTGAAAGAAATCAAGTTGTCCTTGAAAATGAAATTGTTGTGTGAAAATGTTTTCTGGCAGCTGAAAGACTCAACTGAAGAGGACATTACTGTGGGTGGATGTGACACATCTAAGACCCTTTTCTTTATTCCAACCCTGAAGGTCACAACATATTGACCTTTACATAAAATTTTCATTCAGGACATTAAACTTAAAAATGCAAAGATATTTTATTTAATTAAACCAATTCAATAAACAGTTAATGATTTACAACAGAGATTTTTTAGACTGCCCATCATAGTATATGTGGATTAGTGTGATTTGAATTTTGTTTTCATACTAATGCACTTTAACATTGCATGTGTAAAAAGCTATTAAACTGAATGGTCTGTGGTCCTCTTTTTTGCACATGTTAGTGTAGTTATAATAATAATGATAATAATAATAATAATAATAATAATAATAATAATAATAATAATAATAATAATAATAATAATAATTATTATTATTATTATTATTATTATTATTATAGTTACATTTATATAAAAAAATCCTGACTTTCCTGAAATCAAACCCAGGACCAAGGGGACAGTGTTACCAGTGCTCACCAATATTTTCATAAAAGGCAGTTCTATACATCATTGCTCATTGTGGCCACATAGTTCTATTTTGGTCTGTTCACGTTGCATGTTTCTGAGAATCAAGTTTTGCATCATAGCTCTTTGTAAAGATTATGTTTGGTCTGTTTTCTTGGTCTGATGAATGTCATTGACCTCCGCAGTTCTTCTAAACTGCTATTTATTTTTTACATTTAACACATTTTTTGGACTTTACTTTTAACAATAGTTCATTATATTAAAGCTGTAATACCAATAGCTGTCTTTGTTTTTTATTTATTAAACGAAGCAAGGTCACATAATGCATTGGTTCATTTAAATTTTTTTTTTTAAATTCATCATTTCAAATCCCTAATATTTCAGATAAAATCTATTGTGTGGTTGATGCTGTAAAATACATCAGGAAGCTATTTAAAAAATAATAGCTTTAATTTTTCTTAAGTGGTCAAATAACAATTAAAGACTGAGGAGCTCACTGAATCACAGCCCTTGCTGATGTTCTTTTCCTTTATACATTTTGAACAATCTGTGTCTTCTGTATATAATACATTAAATGTTTCATCATTTATGCAATATATACAAATAGGGATTTTGTTGTTAGGATTAATTTATTATGACTTAGTGTCTATGATTCCATAAAGATGTAACTATATGGACAATGATGAAAGCATATCAAAGAGTTAGAAAAATTAAAAAGATGTGCAAAGTTCCCTTTCTTAAAAGGTCTGTCTATAAAAAAAATATAGCAATCTTGTCGCTTTGTAAGGTATGTAAGAGCAAAAAAATAATGCAAAACAAATTAAAAATATCTACCAAAATCTATTTATTTGATCATTTTATGCTTTAACCGTTTCCCAGTCCTTTGTGAAGAAATAAGAGAACACTTTTATAAGATAATGTTACCAACAATAGTTATGGACTAGTTTAAACTGTATACCCTTTAAAAAATTTTATTTCATTACACGTGGCAAAGCCTTTCAGTTTTAGCGTGACTCAGCATTAGAAAGTAGAAATGAAGCAATATGAGCAACATTGAATAATAATCCATGCTGTACTAGAGGCCAGTATGTTAAGAACTACCAATAGAAAAAAAGAAGTATCCTAACCAAATAAGAACCAACACTAAACTACCACCTGTTTTGTGATGGTCCTAAACAATAGAGAACAGAGAACCAACAGGGGGCCGACTAACAACAACAACAAAAAAGAAAACAGATGGACTACAGTCTGTAATAGTAAAACTGTAAAATTCTAAAACAAAGTCCATCTATATGGTAAGTGGAGAAAATAGATGATGGAGCAAAGATATATATATATACACACATATATAAAGTATATATATATATATATATATATATATATATATATATATATATATATATATATATATATATATATATACATATATCCGACACAAACTCCAACACCGATCTGATCTACTCAATGGTCAGCTTTCACCAGCACAAAAATTGTAAAAACTAGGTCATTAGATTTAGTTGTTCACTAAAAACATTCAAGTTTGAGAACAAGATTCAAAAGATAGATGAGTTTGAACTGTTTTTGCATCCTGTCCGATTTTTAAACAATAAATGACTTTTAACTGTCCATGTGATAGCTGTGTATTTGTGAAGAGTAATAAATAAATAAAAATTATAATAATAATAATTATTATTATGGTTATTAATCTTTATTCGTAACAGATGCCAAATTCATGTTTTTATAGTGTATTTAACCAGCCAATTTACGATGGAGTCATGAAAAGAAAAAGCCAACTGATGCAGTTTATATTTATGTGTGTGTTATTGTGTGTGTTACAGACCTTTTTGGTCTGCTTGCAGTTCCCCCTCTGCTCTATAATACAATTCATGGTTTCTAAAATATGAACCCATGCAGATTTGTCACATTGTGTTCTCTCAGAAGACATTACATGCATGAGACTTTGGCCTTTTCTGTTTGTCCTAATTTGTCCTTTTTGTGTTAATGAGCTTCTTGATGTGACTGTGCTGTTTCCATGTTTCCCTCCTTTCCATGGTACAATGAGTATGTGTAATTAATTTAATTATCTCAATGTGTTCCTTATTAACATTATATCGCATTTAGTCCAGCAACAATGCTAATCACAAATCATCCGACAATATGAATATAAAACACTGACGTGAAAGCTGCTGACTTGAATACTTATGAGTTATTAAATTTGATTCTTAAAGATTGAGATCAATGACAGTGATCCTTGCGGGTGTTTATGCGCATAATTGATTAATTGCTGATGCAGCTGTTTCTGCACACATAACACTTTTTATTTATTTGTTAGTCAGGTGCTTGGAGGAGAGGGAATGTCCACTCTAAGGACAGGGTTTAGTGGCTGTAGGGTTAAAAACTTTACCTAAGTAACCAACAGTGGACTTTTAGCAGCCTTCAGATTTGATCTTACATCCTTTAAAACACATACTGTAACACTTCATAATGGGTCCTCTTAGAGTTAGATTTTTAAAATATACTTACATAGAATATACTTATATCACTTGGGACATACACTCTGTTAAACGAAAATCTCAGACTTGGGGGGAAAAAAAAAAAAAAAAAAAAAAAAAAAAAAAAAAATATATATATATATATATATATATATATATATATATATATATATATATATATATATATATATATATATACACACACACACACAGTGGAGGAAATAAGTATTTGATCCCCCACTAAAGTTTTAATACAAAAAAAATAAATGTAACGTCTCATAACTTCATGCCAGCTTTATTTTAACTGTGCCACATAGAATATCAAAAGAAAAATGGAGAAAATTACATGAAATGAGAAATAAAAAATCATTTGCATTTTATTGAGGGAAATAATTGTTTGATCCCCTAGTAAACCCATGAAAATCCCCTAGCTCCCACAGACCACTGACACACCCTAATCACAGTGAAATCTTTACCTGGATGAGAGACACCTGTCCCAAATTGTCACCTGTATAAAAGGCCACCTGCCAACAGTCTCAGTGACACTCCAACATGGGCAAGACTAAAGAGCTGTCAAAAGATGTCAGGGACAAAATTGTTGACCTACACAAGGCTGAAATGGGCTACAAAGTCATAAGTAAGAAGCTGGATGAGAAGGTGACAACTGTTGGTGCAATTATTCGGAAGTGGAAGAAGTACAACATACCTGTCAATCGACCCAGGCCTGGAGCTCCATGCAAGATATCACCTCGTGGAGTCTCATTGATCATGAGAGAGGCTAAAAATCAGCTGAAAACTACATGGGTAATGGTCTCAAGGTAGCTTGGACCACAGTCTCCAAAAAAACACGCAAGGTTCCTCTGGCTCACGTCCAGGCCCGCCTTAAGTTTGCAAATCAACATATTAATGACTCCGAGAGAGACTGGGAGAAGGTGCTGTGGTCAGATGAGACCAAAATTGAGGTTTTTGGCCTCAACTCAACTCGGGAGAACGTTTCAGGCGCTGGGCAGATATCACTGTGATACACACAGTGATAGATTGGCAGGCGCCAATCTATCACTGGGCATATATTATATATTTATTTATTTTTAAATACAGTCCTTAAAAAGTGCTCAATATTAACATTTTGTAAGAATGTCAACATACACATCTTAAACTCTATTTGTGGAAGAGTCCTGCCATTTTTCGAACTTACATGCCTCAAAATTCTAAACTATAGACATCGACTTTGTTTTAAAAACAAATATTTATCTGCAAGGAATCTGAGTCCAAAAGTTTCTTATGTACCACTTTGGACTCTTTATATTTGCTTATAGGTAATTTTTATGTTTAATTTGTTTAATGCATTGGACATGATTTAAATCTTAATTTAACAGTTGTTTTTATCCAGGACAGAATGCTTTTTATTTTATTTTTAAAATAAAGCTCTGGAATTCACAGACTTTTCTGTAACAGAAGGTGATTTACTTCATCATCTTTCAGTCATGAAACTCTATTTTTCTGTGACCTTCAGGTCTGCAATGTGATGATGCTGTACAGATGGAATGAGATCACGCTCTAATTTTAGCATAGTATTCTTTACAATCTTGGTATGAGAGCATATTTCAAGAATTTCAGCCTAAATTTTCCAATATATTGCAAATAGCTTAAACAAACACTCATCTACCTGTCAGACCTGATCATTAAGAGAATACAGTCAGCGTTCAAATGAAGATTTAGCTTCTTTTTTGATATTGTGCATCACACAACACCTGCACTGTAAAGGTATGGCTATTTTGGAATTTCAATTTGGAAAGTTTTTTTTTTGTGTGACTATAGAGTTTTTCTTCAACATTTGTGCCCCCCTGGACAAACTCCATCTTAGTTTATTTTAACATTTTTAAACCTCTGTTTATATTAAGGCAACATTACTAAATATGTACCAATTTGAAAAGCAATAAAAACAAACATTAAGAAATATTTTCAGAATGATAAATTCAGCAAACAATGAGGATGTCATTTTTAAATACACAATACAGTATTGGGGGCATCACGGTGGCTTAGTGGTAGCACGTTCGCCTCTCAGCGCTAGGGATTCCCGGTTCGAATTTCCATGTTCTCCCCGTGTCCGTGTGGGTTTCCTCCGGGTTCTCCGGCTTCCTCCCACAGTCCAAAAACATGAATCAAGTCAATTGAATTCTCCAAATTGCACCATATAGAGCGTGTCTGTGTGAGTGAGTGTGTGCCCAGCGATAGATTGGCGCCCTGTCCTGGGTCTATCTGCCCAGCGCCCGAGACGTTCTCCCCTGGATGGGCATGGGGAACCCCACCGCGGTCGTAATAGAGGATAAATCGGGAGATAATGAATGAATAAAATTCATTTAGCCACTCCAAAATATATGATCACAGATTTGTGTCAACAGTTTGGAAAAGGTCATTTTTCATTCTAGTCTCTGACCTTTAATATGGTTCATAAAGAACTCCTAAAGATCAGTGGCCAATCTCAGTCCATTACAAATCTCTTTAAGATAAAAACTAGGAATCTCTCAAACATAGTTGGCTGTCCTTTCAATATACCCTCTCAAAAACAGCCTATAGAATATTTATAATAATTTGATGTGCAATGTAAAAATATCATATTAAACCTTTCTGAATGAGAATTTGTTCTGTTGATTTTTAAAAGACTTCATGCTTGTGTTTTTGTTTTACAGTAATTAAGTTCTGTTTTAATCACACCACACCTTTCTCATGCCAGAACCATTAAAAACTACTTGGATTTCTGATTTGGATTTTTTTTCCAACATGACATTTGGTATGACCACTCAACAAAAGAAGACTTACAATTTCTTAATTTGTTCATGAAAACAGTGTCAGAAACTTTCACGTGTCCATTTTTAAACATGAATCATCTATTGGCAGCACCTAGGGGCCACTTCAAGAAGACAAGGTGATGCGGGAGGGGAAGTATCCATTGGCAACAGTGATTGGCTTTCTGTATAAATACAGAAGATTTTCTAAAGACAGTAAAATACAGGAACAAACCTGAGGATGGCAACTTGTGTGCTTTCACTGCTCTGTGCCCTCGGGTTCCTTGCACTTTCTTCTGCATGTTACATCCAGAACTGCCCCAGGGGTGGAAAACGCTCCTTCCCTGATAACATCCAAAGACAGGTAAGATTCTTTTGTTGGATTTAGCCAGAATTATAGAAGTGCTTTTTCCATAAAACCTAAAACTTTGACTAATAAAACTAGATCTTCATTTTTTTTGACAAAACCACCACTGTTGTACTTTGTAACTCTGTACAAGGAACTGCATATAAATTAAATTTTAATATTTAATATCAAACAGGTAATTATTGTATGCTGCATTAAAGTCTTCTTAAACAAATTAACCCTTAACCAGTTGTACTACCTTTGTAATGCACTATGCAAATTCTTAAAAAAGGCTTTCCACACATGCATCATATCTTTATGAAATAAGAGTTAACCTGCATCATCTTCTTTAGTGTATGTCTTGCGGTCCTGGAGATAAGGGCCGCTGCTTTGGCCCCAGCATCTGCTGTGGAGAGGGACTGGGCTGCCTGATCGGCTCTCCGGCGACGCTGCGCTGCTTGGAGGAAGAATACCTGGCTTCACCGTGTGAGACGGGAGGAAAACCATGTGGCCCTGAGGACGGACGCTGTGCCACTTCTGGTGTGTGTTGTGACTCAGGTAAGCATTTACACTCTCCCCTTCTGTAAATCTGACACTTTTTGTTTTATTAAATCATTTATTAAAAATCAAAATCAGTTTTCCTCAATCATTCTGCACTTCAACCTGTTTCAGTACAAATGAAATGATTTGTTTTACTATGTAAACATATCAGGTCAAATTCTAAACATAGATTGCTCATTAACAGATATTAAATATTGATATTAATATTTTCTTTTGTTCATGATTTTTCTTTAAAAGTAATTTAGTTAAACTTAAGTTCACAACTAATTATTTTCATAATTATTTTTAGATTGCATCCTAGAACCCGTTTTATAAAGTCCACATCACCTTCAATTGATGTTTGTTTTTCTGAATTATATTGTATTGTAAACATTCAAATAAAAGTAATCTAAAAGACCAATAATAAACATTTTATCAGTGCCAGTACATAAGTAAATTTACAGTACTCTTACTTTGGAAAGAATTGTTTTTTTTTTTTACATGTATTGAAATTATATATATATATATAAATATATATATATATATATATATATATATATATATATATATATATATATATATATATATATATATATATATATATATATATAATTTCCACTAAAATATTATGATACTACACAAAATCAGTTATGTTATTTTTTTATATTTATTGTTATCCTGCAATTCAATTTTAATACAATATTATTTCAGTTACATTACTGTTTTTTATGGGGACTTTTCGACTTTATAGAACAAATAATCTGGTCCCCAAATTGTAAATACTAATAAACATTAGTATTAGTCTAGAAATTTAGGTTTAGGTCAAGCTGTGTCATTCTCTTAGTGCGTATGAAATAATAAAGAGATGTGTTTGTGTGTATAGAGGGTTGCATGCTGGATCCAGAGTGTACAGAGGGAAGTGAATACGACATGGCTGAAAGGAAGAACTTGATGGGAGCATCACAGGGAGAGTTGCTGCTACATTTTCTTCACCCAGTCAGACCGCGCACCCAGTACTGAACTCATGAATCTACCAGCAGACCTGCTACATTACATAGTTTCATTACATCACACATAGTTTACTTACAGCAGGAAACAATAAGGGTCTATTATAAAGTATTAACTCAGAGCTGCAATATATGGTATAGTACATCGTTAAAAAATGCTTTTCTGGAGATATGCACTGTACAACTAGAGTGTAAATATAGATAATAAAGTTCGTTTGCACTGTCGATTGTCTTATTATTCAGTAAAACAAAAAAAGTATTGGATATTTGGAAAATACTTTATTACAACACTTACAGAACCCCAAAAAGCAGAACATGGGAACTTTTTAAGTTCAACATTAGGTAACCAAGTGAAAAAAAAACGATTAGAAATGAGGAAATAAATTCATTCATGAAACAGAACAATGTAGTTCACTTAGCACCTATGTGAGCCTAATAAATAAACAGGCTTTATTATATGAATGAATAATTAGGATAACTTTAGTGGACGCAGTCCCATAAACATTATATTTTAAAACATTTTCCCCAGACGTAGTAGTGGTGCTATTTTGAAAACCTCAGCAATATTTAAGATTCTTTTGTAAGCCTAATGTTGTGGAAAGACATCCAGTGGGTTAACATTAATACATTATATTTTTTATAAAATCACTTATTTTTTGACAGATTAGTCACCTTTTAATAAATAATCCTAATGTGAATAGTGAACCGACACGCAGAGGCTTAAAGCTCATTATGGTAATATCTTACAGTGAAGTTCAATGATGTACAAGTTTAAATGCAATTTAAGCTACTGTATCAGTAACTCCATAAATTTGCACTCTTTAAATTATTCAACATTCTAAACCAATCAGAATGACCAATTTTATATAAACAGAGCAAGCAGGGTTTACTTTTAATAACACCAACAGAGCTATTGTAATAGTCTGTGCATGCCATCATAGACAGCAGGGGAACATTTGCACAGCAAGTAAAAACTGCTTTTATAATGTGAAATAGAAAGAACAACAATGATATTAATACAAAACATGCAAAATGTATAACATGAGATAACATGTTTCCCTTTAGACTAATTTCAACCACTGGCTTGATTTGGATCAATAACAAGACGCTGGAAAATCAAACGATCATAAACTGATACAAATAAAAGCACTGCTTCAGTGCAACTTCATTTGGCTTGTCGATAATGTATGTGAGGTCACAGTATGTTGTAGGTCATGCCAACTGCAATTTTTAAAACTGGAACAATAAACACAAGACACACACACACAAAGATTAGATTAGGTGGGGTACTAAAACTTGTCATACTTCTTGCTACTGGGCTTCCAATTAATCAGTCTATAATTTTACATCTACAAAAGGATCTCCATTAAAAATGCAATAAAATGTACAGAGTGGACATACAATGTTTAAAAAGTATATTATACCAGTGAAACACAAACCAACACACAAACAGATAATATTGGTGTAGTAAAAAGACAATCTACAAATAAAACAGTTTCTGATCTGTTTCTCTCTTATTATTAGAGAACAAAATAAAGGGGATTAACTAAGCATGCAGAGATAGACTACATATAGTGAATCTATATGGCAAGTGGAACTTAATGATGGACAATTGAAAACAATAAGTGCACAAGAATGTGTGCTTAATCAACTGCATAGTGAGTTTATTACTAATGTCATTAATGACGTTTCTTAAAACAGGGTCTGTGATGTACCTTACGCTAGTGTTTTGCCAGAAATGTGATCCCAAAGCTGCAACAGCTGAACTCCAGCTTGAGGTTCCAACTCCTACAGACCACACACAAAATTTAGTCTTCTTAATGTAAAGGAAAAAAACACATGAACTACAAAAAATAAAAACCTGCACATCTAGAAATCATTGAATTTATCAATTTTGAAAAATCATAAAAAAAGAGATCATAAAAATCTGATTTTAACATTTATTCTTTACAATAATTAACATTTTACGAAAACAAGAATGTTGTTTATAAAGATATCAGGCTTAAATATGTTTGATAATACAATAAGATTAAAAACTCATCAGTACATAAAACTTTTTTGTTTAGAACAGGTCACATGTCTTGTTTGTTCATACTGCATCAAGTGAACCTGCTAATGTTGCAAATATTCTATATAGTTATGCACTTTCAAATTAGCCTAGATGAGAGGACTGGTGGTAACTTGTAAATCAGTGAAGCAACATCTGTTTGATACTAAAACCTGAAGCTTATTTAACACCCACCCTGAAAAGAATGTTGCTTCTATTGGACTCATATATTTTCATTGAAATTTCACCATTTCTTTGTGACTCTGTTCTATTGTATTATGACCCTGACATGGACAATATTGTTGCTTGCAACTAGAGCTAGATGAAAAGGTCTTAACACTTTTTTAGCCTGATGACAACTCTTTTTCTGAGGTCTTCAGAAACCTTTATTGTATATGCCATGACACACCTTCACCCACTCACACATGATAGTCATGCAACTGAGTAAAAACTCTTTACTTCATATACATCAAATTATCTGCTAATCCATAAGGATCCCACACCACAGATCATACAGATCTAAAATAATAATTGCATAATTTCAATAAATAAATTACCAGGTCTAAAATGTGTAATTTGTTTTTATTTAGTTCTCTTTTTTTATCACTCTCTCTTTGTATGCATGTTAAAAGTGTACTTAGCTTAGAACCTGCAATGCAATTATATGAAATGAAGCAGTCCAAGAAAACATAAATGACCAAATTTAAATTACTAGATAATTCTCTTGTTATTTTCTGTATTAATAGCCACGAATTAATAGCCATGAATCATGCCGACATGATAGCAGACACACTGACATGCCCTAAATCAAGTACGAGGTAGACAGCACACTAAAGGTAAATAATATAAAGCCCCTCCAGCTGGTAAATAAATTTGATAATCTAAGCAGTGTTTATTTGTATAAGACACAAACAGTTTAAAAATGTTTATATAAATAAATTAAAATTGAAAGTGTGTGTGTATCTTGCAGATCCCAATGCTCAATAAGGACCTACTATTCTATACAAGTTAAATATATATATAGACTTATTAATATGTTTTATTATATGTACTTAAAGTTTATCTTATTGGTTTTCGAGGTTTTATTGTTTTTGTTTAGAGTGGATTTCAGGTCACTGTTCAAAACTAAACGTCATGACCTACATTAAGTGCTTCAGAGAACAAACCCAACAAGCCCAATGGTTCAGTATTTTTTAGTTTGCTATGGTCTTGGTAACAATTCAATACAAGTGCTGTGGCCTTACACATTCACAAGCGTCATTTCTAGCAGCTCAATACTGGTCTTTACCAGATTTCTTCTCACTGAAGCTATTTTGCTTTAAGAATAAAATACAAGGACATGGTGGAAAGTACAGTCCATCACAAGTAATTTTCATTTATCATTTTATTTATAACAAATGTGTACCCTGTGGCAACATTTATAACAAATAACGTCCAATAAGAACAAAAAAGACGAAGTTTTTTTCCTCAGATTATAAAATGACATTCAAAGACCAGTCATTGACTGCAGAACAATACCTGTACTGTACCATGTTATTAAAGAGACCTGGCTGTAAGATCAATTAGTGATCATGAGACACAGTAACAGAGGAGACATTTAGACTTAAGACACATTTCATACATTTTTTATTTTAATGTAATTTGTTTAGTTGTTTTTTGTGACTTTATAAAAGTTTAGATTAATGGACAGAGAAATTAAATTAAATAATCTAAAATGTTATATTAATGAATTTACCTTCAAAAGGATAGTAAAACTTGAAAAATGTAAGTACTATTTTTTTTAATACTTTTTTAAAATAAGTTTTTATCAGTACATATTCAAATGATGACATTAAGACTTTAACATTGTTTAAGAAAGTTCCTGAATATTAAATGTAATTAAGACCCACCTGTCCATCTCGGCTAATTTGCACTCTCTTGTTTTCATTCCAGGGGTTAAGAAGTTGGTGGGTAAATTGAAAAGAGAGACTCTCCTTATGAATCCACTCCACATTAAAGACCCCACCAAGCCCAGCAGAACCCCAATCCTCACAACGTTCCAACCCTATTTTCGACGTCATCCGTGCATAGCCCTAAGTATACAAGACAAAAATATAGATGTCTAATGTATACAATAGATTTGGTTTCTAGAAAATAAATAGAAAATTTGCAATTAATTAAAAATTAATTTAATTAACTTAATTTTATTTGTAAATTTGTCAAATTTACAAAATAATGCTTTCAATAAATAAAAAATAGTCATCAAAACTGAGTATTAAAGGAGCATACATTACAGCAATAATTAAAACATGCATACACAGTATATACACACACATTTATTCATTTAGCAGACGCTTGTATCCAAAGCGATTACAAGGTGAACACAGGGTTATAATCCGTGGAGCAATGAGGGTTAAGGGTCTTGCTCAAGGACCCACATTGGAAACTTCAGTGAATCTGGGATTTGAACCGCCAACCTTTAGATTGATAGCCCAACGCCCTAACCACTGAGCTACTGCTCCCTATATATATATATATATATATATATATATATATAT
>JAFMOD010001041.1:148687-171610 GCA_019802435.1 Corydoras maculifer | reverse complement strand
GATAGGGTGAGAAGCTCGGTCATTCGGGAGAGACTCGGAGTGGAGCCGCTACTCCTCCGCATTGAAAGGAGCCAGTTAAGGTGGTTCGGGCATCTGGTAAGGATGCCTCCTGGGCGCCTTCCTAGGGAGGTGTTCCAGGCAAGTCCGGCTGGAAGGAGGCCCCGGGGAAGACCCAGGACACGCTGGAGGGATTATATCTCTCAGCTGATCTGGGAACGCCTCGGGGTTCCCCCAGTCGAACTGGTGGAGGTGGCTGGGGCGAGGGAGGTCTGGGTCTCCCTACTTCGGTTGCTGCCCCCGCGACCCGAACCCCGGACAAGCGGAAGATAATGGATGGATGGATGTCCACAAACCTGGAAACCATCACTAGCATCAGCTGAAAACAATTGCAGCTTTAGATTTTCCACAAGGGATTTTGAGACCATTATGTAAAACAATCAAAGCTGCCCTGCCGAGGGCTCAATTCTCTTGCACATTTAGCAGAAGTTTCTACCCTTGGCCTTTACAAAATGAGATTCCCTCACTCTTTAAGTGCAGTACACGTATGGCCCACAAGAGGGAAGCAGAGTTAATAATAAAGACAGCTGAAATTTTTAACCATTATTAAACAAGGCCCCTTATGGACCCAGATGTGCTTATGGTCAAGGCCGTATAATGCACCATTACATGTATTACTTATTTATATCATTATATTATATGTCTTATTCTAGTTTAGCAAATTTGATTACATGGACTAAATAGTTCATAAAATATTGACGTGGGACATTTAGCTTAGGTATAACACACACCTGAGGAGAAGACGGGAGGGCAGCTGTCCCTTGTTCTGAGGAAACAGAAGACGAACTAGCAGAAGGACTAATGAAGCAGGCACTGTCAAACTTCGCAAAGAGAAGTTCGTCATTTGAACGTTTGGTGCACAAACTCTTATCTCCTTGGCCCTTAGACTGAGAAATAACAGTAGTCACTCCTGAAGGCCTAGGGAACAAAATGTTTTATTTTAATATTAATCTGTCAGCAATACTCTACCAGGCAGTTTTTCAGGCTTTATTAACACAATGCATGTTGTTTTTGCTTGTAATTATTAAAGATTAACCTTCGGTTCAGCAGGAGAAAAAAAAAAATCTACTTTTTAAGGTTCTTTTTACATTTTTAATCACCTTTTTAAATATCGATTACTGGTGCTGTATGAATACTGAGTGCACAGGCAGGATCATCGATTACAAAAGCCTGTCTTGAATTAGTGGGCAGTTTGCAACTGGATTTTGGTAGTCTAACAGAACTAGACAGAAGTGAACTGTTTGACCAACTCAAGCAAGGCTTACTCAAACAAGTGCCGATTTTATAAGCTCACTTTGTGAAATAAGCTCCAGGTCAAATCCTTTTACTATCCTGGTTTATTAAAAAATAAATAAATAAAATAAAAATAAAAAAACACTATAGTAAACTTCATTTTATGTCTGCTCAGGGTCATGGTGAGTGCTGTGAAAATCAGTCCATAGCAGAGCAGAAACACTAATCACTAAAGTCAATTTAATATTTTCAATTTAACCAAAACATAGATTTTTTGATTACAAGAGAAACTTATTTACCATTTAGCAAGGCATCCAAAACTGCTCATTTTTGCCATACACAATATCTTTATACTATGCGGTCCTAGCACAACCCACTCAAAATGACATAAAACTTTAATACTGATGAGAATTTTTAACGTCTTGCCTGCCTGATGCCTGGGCTTCATCTGTCATTTTAATTTCGGTTTTGCATCCATCTGTATTTCTCCAGTTACATGGTTGAGGGCGACTATCATGGGGACTCATGGGTTTGGGCCTCTGACCAATACCCGTTGGTTGCTGAAGTCCAGCTGCCTGTTCTTCAGCACCAAGCACTGATATCACAGCATGAATGGTGGCCTCATCCACCGGTGACCATGGCTTAAAAGGGTAACAAATCCTCCTGAGGAAAAGACTCTGCCAGCGCTGCCTTAGCTGAAACACTAGCACCGCCATCTGAAACACAGATAATTAAATTGTTGTTTATAACTGTCCTAGACAGTCACCACACGCAACGGGGTCTAAACTGTTTGAACCCATCAGAATTTTCCATCTTTATACATAAATATTCCCTACAGTTTTATTAGATTTCACACTGAAAAGTAGTATGTAACCCTTTGCTTTCAACTGGGGTTAACTGCAAACATTTCAGTAACTGTTACTAAAACAAAATAAAATCAATTTTTGGTTTCATCCACCCATATGATCTACATCAGACTGCAGACAGGCAGAAGTGTTATTTTCAGAGAGCAGCTTTTATCTTTTAGCTCTGTTACGCACATAACTGTGTTCTTCTAATGAGACACTAATAAACATTAAGATTAAAATGTTTTATATTAAGTTTAAACAAGCCCAGCCAGCACATAAAATAACAGAAAATGTGGTTCATCAGACCAGGCCAACTTTCTTCCATTGCTCTGTGTTTTGATGTATGTCCATTGTTAGCATGACAAGCAGTGGACAGGGGTCAGTATAGGCACCCTAACTGGTCTGTTGGATTGGTCCACATGGGTCAGCTTTTGCTCTCCACATTCATTAATGAGCCTGGGCCAGCCCTGATGTTGTCATTTTACCACCGTTGCCTCTTTTAAACAACTTGTATAGATCCTCAACAGCACCATATTTGGAGAAGTTTTAACTGCAGGGTGTGGTAATTCAGTGGTTAGGGTGTTGGCTATCAATCTAAAGTTGTGGGTTTAAATCTCAGGCACACTGAAGTTGAGCAAGGGCCTTAAACCTTATTGCTCCAGGGGTGCTGCGGTTAACCCTGTACTCTGACCCAATCCATCAAGTTGGGTCCATCCATCCATCATCTTCCGGTTTATCCTCTACTAGGGTCGCAGTGGAGTTCCTCATGCCCATCCAGGGGACGTTTTGGGCGCTGGGCAGATACAACCAGGACAGGGTGCCAATCTATCGTTGGGCACAATCACACAAACACACTCTATACAGGGCAATTTGGAGAATTCAGTTGAACTTCAACCATGTTTTTGGATTGTGGGAGGAAAATAGAAAAAATCCCACAGGGAGAACACGAAAACCCCTCCCAGATTGGGATTCGAACCCGGGAATCCCGAGCACTGAGAGGCGTACGTGCTAACCACTAAGCCACTGTGCCGCCCCTATTCATAAGTCGCTTTGGATAAAAGTATCTGCTTAATGACTAAATTTAATTTAACCCAGTTGAATTGATCACAATGTGGCCCATGTCAAACTCACCTAATCCTGAAAGTAGTTAATTTTTCCTGCCTCTAACATGCCAACAATAAGAATAAAATATTATACTCGCCACCTAAAAAAGCCCTCCTTCTAACAGGTGATGTAATAATGAAATAACTAATGTTATTCACTTCACACATCTTAATGTTATGCCTGGTTGGTGTATTAAAATTTATTAATTACTCTGAAATTTATAACTTTTTTTTCTATATACCTCTTTATCCAAATTAAAATTAAGCCACTCATCAATCTTCATTTGAGCCAAGTCTTCTGTAGAATGATCCTCTATCTCACTGTCACTGCTCTCAAACAATGCCTCTTCTAACACTGCAACACACAAAGACAGACACACACTGTGCAGAGTAATTCAACATACACCTATTTTTTGCAAAACAAAGATAAACATTTGGTTTAATGATCTAACAATTTCTTGTTTATGTTTACAATATTAAGCTAATTGTGTTGTCTTTCTATGTGGTCAGGACCAATTCTAAACAGTTCTGCTCTACAGCATGACAGTAACTATGGACAGTAGAGGCTTTTACTTCCTTTAACATGAACCAAATTTTCTTCTTCTTAAACAGGCAGTCATAGGCTTGTGGTTAAGTAACCAGCCTTGTGACCTGAAGGCCTCCGATTCGATTCCCAGTCCCATGAATTACTATCACTATAGTGCTCTTGGGCAAGGCACCTGACCCAGATTGCTCCCCAGGCTCCAGATTCAAGGCTGCCCACCGCTCCGGGCACGTTTACTCACTTCACCAGAGTGTGTGTATATATATGTGTGTTTCACTGCACAGATGGGTTAAATTGGTTTTGGTTAAATTCTTCATTGTTACTTGAATCACCAGTCCTAAACACGCTGCATAAACTACATATTGGCCCTCAAAGTCTCCCTCAAATCTGACTACCTTAATAAGTCAATTGAAAATAAAAATGTGTTAAGTTTTTCATTGTGTGTTACCTCTAGTTATGGAAGGTTCCTCAAAGGCATTGATAGGTAATTTGGCACACCCTCCAAACAGTGCCACAGTAACAGGAGTAACTACAGTGCAACAGCGAACACTGGCTATCCGATGAGCTCGTGTCATTTCATCATATATTAGCCAGTCAGTGGGCAGACACTGAACCGCAGCAGCTTGACCATTAGTGGGAGGAATCTAAAAAACATATATACTGTTTATTGTTTTATTATAATCATTAACACAAAACATAGCGAGCTTAGCTGATATTTTGACAAATGGCAAAAGATTTTGCTTTGCTGGTAAAATTTTCAATTATTTTAAGCAGATTCAAGGGACACATCATACAGTCATATGCAAAAGTTTGGGCACCCCTATTAATCTTAATCATTTTTAGTTCTAAATATTTGGGTGTTTGCAACAGCCATTTCAGTTTAATATATCTAATATCTGATGGACACAGTAATATTTCAGGATTGAAATGAGGTTTATTGTACTAACAGAAAATGTGCAATATGCATTTGACAGGTGCAAAAGTACGGGTACCCTTATTTTATTGATTTGAATACTCCTAACTACTTTTTACTGACTTACTGAAGCACAAAATTGGTCTGGTAACATCATTGAGCTTTGAACTCCATAGCCAGGTATATCCAATCATGTGTAAAGGTATTTAAGGTGGCTAACTGCAAGTTGTTCTCCTATTTGAATCTCTTCTGAAGAGTGGCATCATGGGCTCCTTAAATCAACTCTCAAATGATCTGAAAACAAAGATTGTTCAACATACTGTAGTTGTTCAGGGGAAGGTTACAAAAAGTTGTCTCAGAGATTTAACCTGTCAGTTTCCACTGTGAGGAACATAGTAAGGAAATGGAAGACCACAGGGACAGTTCTTGTTAAGCCAAGAAGTGGCAGGCCAAGAAAAATATCAGAAAGGCAGAGGAGAAGAATGGTGAGAACAGTCGAATACAATCCACAGACCACCTCCAAAGAGCTGCAGCATCAGCTGCAGATGGTATCACCGTGCATCGGTCAACAATACAGCGCACTTTGGACAAGGAGAAGCTGTATGGGAGAGTGATGCGGAAGAAGCCGTTTCTGCAAGCACGCCACAAACAGAGTCGCCTGAGGTATGCAAATGCGCATTTGGACAAGCTAGCTTCATTTTGGAAGAAGGTCCTGTGGACTGATGAAACAAAGATTGAGTTGTTTGGTCAAACAAAAAGGCATTATGCATGGCGTCAAAAAAACACAGCATTCCAAGAAAAACACTTGCTACCCACTGTAAAATTTGGTGGAGGTTCCATCATGCTTTGGGGCTGTGTGGCCAATGCCGGCACCGGGAATCTTGTTAAAGTTGAGGGTCGCATGGATTCCACTCAGTATCAGCCGATTCTTGAGAATAATGTTCAAGAATTAGTGACGAAGTTGAAGTTACGCCGGGGATGGATATTTCAGCAAGACAATGATCCAAAACACCGCTCCAAATCTACTCAGGCATTCATGCAGAAGAACAATTACAATGTTCTGGAATGGCCATCCCAGTCCCCAGACCTGAATATCATTGAACATCTGTGGGATGATTTGAAGCGGGCTGTCCATGCTCGGCGACCATCAAACTTAACTGAACTGGAATTGTTTTGTGAAGAGGAATGGTCAAAAATACCTTCATCCAGGATCCAGGAACTGATTAAAAGCTACAGGAAGCGACTAGAGGCTGTTATTTTTGCAAAAGGAGGATCTACTAAATATTAATGTCACTTTTCTGTTGAGGTGCCCATACTTTTGCACCCGTCAAATTTTGGTTTAATGCATATTGCACATTTTCTGTTAGTACAATAAACCTCATTTTAATCCTGAAATATTACTGTGTCCATCAGTTATTAGATATATTAAACTGAAATGGCTGTTGCAAACACCCAAATATTTAGAACTAAAAATGATTAAGATTAATAGGAGTGCCCAAACTTTTGCATATGACTATATATAATCACAAACATTTAAACTTTTACAACAATTTACAGCTATATATATAACACTTTATATATATGAGAAGTCTGGGAGAAGTAAAAGTGTAAAATTAGAGTTTTTTTTTTTTTTAAGATTTAACCACTGACCTTCTTATACTGGGGCTGGCTGAGAACAGATGTAGGATGGAAGCGAACTTTCTTCTCTTTGGCACCTTTGAGTATTAAGTTGTCCCGGTCAACGTGGATCACTTTTGGATACATACCTGCCACAAGTGCTGCCTTTACCACTGACCAATTCTCAGAGTTCAGATTTACATCACGAATATCACATCCACCGCGAGCCCGCACAAAACCTGACCACCAAAGAACCACATTGAAATAATGGGTTGTAAGCATTGAGATGACATACATTTATGAATATACACACACACAGAACCTGTGCACCTGCTAAAGTTTTGGTCTTAGTCTTCAGTCATCATAACTTTAATAGATTTATGGTTGTTCAAAAATTTTACTTTTTTCAGTTGCTATTACCATAATTTAACTTAGTTTTAAAAACACACAGACATGCATCTTGTTATTATTAAAAGTACCTATGGCACGAAGCTGGCCCAGCAGCTGTGTACGCATCCCGAAAATGATCTCCATGGTGGCCTGCGACAGATAGTTCTTTTCACAGAAAGTTCTCTCCCAGCCATCATTACGGGCCTTTTGCCATGCCTAAAACATATAAGCATTTTATCACATAAGCAAATGGGTAATTGTGTATATTCTGTTTTACGACTGCATTTCATACACAGCATTCTTCATTTAATCAGTGTCATTTATTTATAATAAATCAGTAAGTCAGTATATTCACTTGAAATGCTCGAAGCAAGGCCATGTGGTCACTGAAGGTATTTGCAGAGAAGCGCCTTTGGCACAGCATAGCAGCCCGTTTCTGTGAGGCCTGGCTGGGTAACACAAATGGATCCCTATAGGCCAAAGTGCAGGCAATGGTGAGAATTGGGTCCAGGCACTTAAGCACCACGGCACAAAGCAACATCTTTCCAAGGTGTGGCTCAACAGGGAGATCGGCCAGGTGGTAGCCCAACTCTGTCAGATCCTCCCATGGATCCATGGCATCTATGGTCTGTGGAAAAACAAGGAAGTTAAAGTGATCTTTAAAGTAAAGTAATCTTTTGACTTAAAAATTTAAAGATGTTAAAAAATAATTAATAAAACTAAAGACTTTTTATGTAAAGTTTTTATAACGTCTTAAAATACAGAGAGGATGGGGCAGTAATTACATCCTCATAAAAAATACCAACTACTATCAGAAAAAATAAGACTCTAAGATAAAAAAAAAAAGTCTCTCGAGCTGTTTCTTACACAACACATGCAGAAACATCCACTTTTATTAAAACATACCTTAAGGATTTGCACCGCATTATTGACACTGAGTAATGGTGGTGGCTCTGGAGCTTTGGCCAGGAAGTCAGCAATAGGGCAATTTATAGGAGCCAAAAGCTTACTGTGAAGACAGAGTTCCTGCCAGAGAAAAAGAGAAAGGGGTAAATAGAGGGTCAATTGTCAAGTCAAGAAAACATTTTAAACATATTATCAGCCATGTCTAACCATACACTGAACCCAACATCAGTATAAGAGTTTAGAGAACAACAAGTTTGCTCCATCCCAATTTACTGTTGCTTCCAATGAATCAGCACACACAACCTTAATAAAAAAACAACAATTAAGAGTATACAGAAATGCAAATTTAATACTATCACAGTTGGTACAGTGATGACTGCATTAATCAAAATGTTGACACTGATCAACAGTTCAAAAACACGAGTTAGCTGTTGTGGTGGTATGGATATAACAAGTTTATTTGTTATCCTTATAACCTGAGACTGCACTTCAGAAAAAAAAAAATATATGTGGAAAAATCCAGGGAACTGCCAAAAATATTACAAACAACAAAAAGTTGAGATAAAATTTAAATTGTCAATTACTTCCCTAGTAACAATGTTTTTATGTATAAATCCTTAACAAGCTTTAAATCTTTTTTTTCCATCCTCTTGATCTAACTTGTTTTTAAAGAACCAGTTAACTCTGTAGCCAATATTGTGTCAATGTTATTTGTGAGCAAGCTTATGTTAACAAGCTCAAGGACTAGATGATGGTACAGCAGCAGTGACAGGACTCAAACTCAGGATAGTTCAGATTACAGTCTGACAAATTAAGCATCAAATCAAATTAACCCACTAATACTGACTTTAGACAACCGATATTTCCACATTAAAGCTTTTACCTGTAACGGCATACGCAGCAGTTGAGGGACCTGGTACTCCAGCATGTTTTTGAAACGTAGCCGACTAAACAAATGGAAACAGATTCCAGGTCTGCACCGTCCAGCTCTAGAACAGTATAACAGAAATTAAAAATGTATTAACTGACTATAAAATAAAAAGTTTTCAAGAAATTTTCAAACTGTATTATTGTAAATGAACTGCAATAAAGCATATTAAAACATAATGTTATTTCATAAAAATGAATTTCAAAGAAATGAATTGACAAATCAAATAAAAACACACAAAAGCAAAAATTCAGTAAAGGTACAATAAGTATAATTTTCTTTGCCATCAATAAAACTTTTCCAATGGCAACAAATTACATAACCTTTTCGTAAAACATTACTCTTTGTGCATTTGTAGTCATTAACCTTGTAATAACATAACAGGTCATCTATTAAAAAAGGATTAGATAACGAACACAAAAGAAAATGTGGAACACGCACCTTCCTTTCCGCTGTAATGCACTCGCCTTCGAAATCCACACCATCTTTAACATGGTCAGATGATTTAAGGCATCAAATGCTTTCTGTCAAAAAGACACCATAATGAAATTAAAGAACAGATATATACAAATCGCAGGTTTTCCAAAAACTGAGAAAATGCAAAATTAGGAACCTCTTTAACTTTGCCAGAGTCAATGACAAAGACAACGTCATTAACAGTGATACTGGTCTCTGCAATGTTGGTTGACAGAATCTTTAATGAGAAAAAGCAGTTGTTATGAACCGAAAAAAATGAGCGTATTCTGAATGTACAAAACAAGATGCACTTACAATTTTGCGCACGCCACTTGGTGTAGGTTTTAATACTTTCCTCTGATCAGCAGTCTGCATATTAGAGTGAAGTGTAAATACTTGGAACCTGATTGGTCACAAAAAATAGAGCATTAACTCGAGTAACACTGACAGGAAACTGATTTTCGTCTTTAACTACCAGCAAAAAGTAAAAAGTTTAAGTAAAGGTCAATTTTAAAAAGCTTTTTAGCAAATGCTATGAGTCAAATCAGTTAAGATTCATGTAGACAAGCTGCTTTCATACAAAAATAAACAAGGGTAAAATTTTAAATGGACGTATTAGAATAGATTCAATTTGATAATGCACTTTCTCTCCTGCTTAAATTAATATTTTTACAATTAAAATATATTTTAACAATTTCATTAATTTCTCATATTTTATTTACAACTAGGAAAAACTGATAATTTAACATGGATGACATTTTTTTAAGCACCATCATCAACACATGATACATATTTTTATTTTATTTTATAGCAATCCAGTACACATACTTTACTACTTATGGATTTATTTCCATGATAAAAGCAACTGGTCAATTTAGTTATGAAGGAATAGAGGGTCCACGTGTCCACGTGAATGTGTATCCAATAGGCCAACAGGAACAAAAATGTTAGTGATGGAGTGGAAGGTTTAATTCTTAGAAATGTTTTAAATCCATAAGTAAGTAAAATGTGCTATTAATTGTTTTAATCGTGAAGGTAAAGATGTATAACCACTTACTCATTTACATTTTAAGTCATAAAAAACTGAATATTATTTAAAGAAAGTGAAATTTTCACACATCCAGCAAAAGATTATTGGACAATAGTTTAAACATATTTCTGGCCTTAAACCTTTGTATGTGCTTCAGCTCACATTTACAAATGACACTATACAGCTCGGTGGAAATATGAAAAAAATAAATAAATAAAAAAATACGATAAATTCTTTCAATTTGGTCATCAAGGATTAAACTATAAAAGACCAAGGTTTCAATAAATAACTGGTATTGTGCATTATTTTGTCTCTTTTGTTCAGCTAGGTTCTCTTTATCTGCTCCTAGACCTTGTGAGACCCTGCTGATATAAAGGTTATATTATCAGAGATTATTAGAAGGGTATGCAAACAATCAGAATCACCGTATACAAATGCAAAATAAACTGAGCAGGACCTGGATCTACTTTATATTCTTTAATGTATATTGTTATATTTAAACCTTCTTTGTTCCAATTAACAAATAAAATGTTGTTATGGCACTAGATATTGTTATGGGACTTAATATAGTTTTTAAACAATGTGCTTTTAAATGTATTTCAAAACTGACAACAACTTTTTTTAAACCTGTCATGTCTGGTAGCTTTCGCAATCTGAATGGTAATCTGACTGCACTGATGTACTAAACTTGTTTGCTTTTACGTTTTTACAGGAACAGTTCTACAGATTATTATAGCCTATTCCTGTTAATTGTGCTTTTATTTAATTGATTTGAATTATTCTGCCAATACGTGACAGGGGAGAAAAAGAGGAGGAAAAGAAGAGCGAGGGTAAAAAGAAACAACCTAGAAAAAAAAAAAACAACCTATACATGCATTCCTATGTACATATACACAGGTATATACATACCTATACACATACATACCTATACACATATAAACATACACAAATACACTCATGCATTATACACACATGCCCGCCACCCCCCCCACACACACACAAAAAAAAAAACTGTTCAAGTAAGCACAATATAAATTTGAGAATGTTTACATTGCTATTTCACAGGTGACATGATAAATAAGATGAAATAGCATTTTTAAAAAACCTACCTGTTTTGATGCTCTGCAAATCTTTTGTCATCAAAAATAATGCGATCTCGAAGTCCAACTATCTCATCATATCCTGGTAAAAATATTAAAACTGCTCCTGAGGAGAAAAAGAAAACTACATCTAATCAAGCAATCTGCACATTGTGGTTTGATTTCATTACATTTTTAAAGCAACAATAAATTTTACAGCAAAAAAGCATTTTAAAGATTGTTCTGTACAGTGTTACATGTAAAATCATATTAACAGATTTAACACAGTTTCAATAGGAAGTGACTTGGTACACCTTATAAAATATATAATAATTTTTAAATTAATCATAAAGGGAAAAACAAAACTGTAGAATATTTTTTTATATCTAGAAAATCATGACTGCATTTTTTTGCCTGACTTGTGACTTTATTTTGGCTAATTCCAAACAAACATTATTTAAATTTAACTAAAAACTCTCCTGCCACTGGGTTATAGAACAAAACCGCATTTTAAATACTTCATGACAAAACTGTAATCATTTTTGTGTGTCACTGACACTGCTGCGTGATGTTAACAATCACACCGCTCAGTGTTCATTTATAAAAAAATAAATAGAACAAAATAATATAAAATAGGCGGCACGGTGGCTTAGTGGTTAGCACGTTCGCCTCGCAGCACTAGGGATTCTTGGTTCGAATCCTCATCTGGGTGGTTCCATGTTCTCCCCGTGGGTTTCTGCCGGGTTCTCTGGTTTCCTCCCACAGTCCAAAATCATAGAGTTCTCCAAATTGCCCCATATAGAGTCTGTGTCTGTGTGAGTGAGTGTGTGCCCAGCGATGGATTGGCGTCCTGGCCTGGGTGTATCTGCCCAGCACCTGAAATGTTCTCACCTGGATGGGCATGGGAAACCCCCCGCGACCCCCTAATATAGGATAAAGCGGAACATAATGAATGAATGACTGAATAATATAAAATATATTTTTTTTTATTACAATTGACAGATTTATATTTGTCTAAGCTGATGATTCATTTGTTGTTTTCAGTAAATAAGCAACAATTTGTGGGCAATTAGCTTTTAGTTTTGGCAATAATAGTCACTTAATTTTTTAAATGTAATGTTTAATATGTACTCTGTTAACCAAAGAACAAAAACCTGGTCTTAGAAGCTTTAATAACTTACACATAGCCACAAACATTATTTAGGTTACATCTCTGCAATTTAAAATTCCTTTAAGGCTGAATATAATTATAATTATTTACTTAATAGGGTGATTGTCACTCATTCCTGACTTCCTTACCCTCATCAGAGCTTCGGCAAATGTTGTAAAGCAAATGCATGATGAGGTCGAGATCCACCTTCTCATCATCAAAGCTGTGGTGGTATGCCTTCAGGAGCTCCTGATCCTCAGCACTCAGCTCTCCGCTGGCTGACTGGACCAAAGACGATTCGTCCAGCTGACCAGCCTCTAAAGATGAGCTGAAATGACACAAGCAAAATCAGTAATAATAAACACAAGAGATCAAATGTTACCATTTATGACTGCTCTATGAACCTACATAGCTTAAATACTTTAAACTATTTAACAAATCTATTTTTTTATTTCTTTTAATTAAGTCTGTGGAATGTGCTAGAAAATGTCACAAAAATCACTAAGCAAAGCTTAAGGAGAAAGAAAGAAAAAAAAAAAAAAAAAACTATGGTGAGGTCTCCTTATTCAAAACTGACATGTCATGATAAAGTGGGCAAAAATTAGCAAGTAGCCATCACGAGACATTCCATACAATAAACTTTGTGTTATTTTTTACATACAAATTATAGAATTATGTCCACATATAGTAACTGAACTGTGGGCTTGACTGACTTCAAAAATAAGTGTTAATCAAAAAACTTTATTCATTGTTACTGCATGAAACACTGGATCTTAAGGGGTCTCCCGACATGTGCAAAAATGCTATGAAACTTCCACATCCCAATTCCATCAGAATCATATAAGGTAGATCTTTACTATTTCCTTTAAGACTTGTTAATATGAATTAAAGTACAGAATTTCTAACAATATTTTTATTTACAGTTTTACTTACATGTGTGACTCTAGAAGATCCACTGCTTCAGTTTGGTTAAAATGTTTGGCCCAGTCAACAGCAGTCCTGCAGTGCAAAAACAGACAATGGAGATTCAGAGAACAATGTAAGAACACTCAATGTTTTTAGAATTGATGTAATCTACATTGATCAACATTTAAAGGATTTTGTAAGGGGTACACTTGGTCACTAGAACAGTGTTTTAGAAAATAACCAAAGTATTTCAACCTTTTTCATAAACATGATCATAATTAGAGAGCAGCAATGACTGTAGCACAGTTAAAGATTACAACAAACTTTTCTGAATGTTACAACAGACACCAATCAGAACCTGTACAGGTCATTGCTTTGAATGACATCTGCGGCCACAGCACACTACTTGTCTCTCACAATGATCTGCTGTGATTTTGGTCCACTCTTCTTCCAGTCTCTTCCACAGTTCTGTGACTGTTGTGGTTTCTTTGCCATAATTTTGTCACCAAGCATTTTAAAGAGCTTTCCTATTGGGTCTATATCAGGACTCAAGAAACTGCTTTACCCGTTTTGCTGTGTGACAGGGGAATTGTCTGGCATAAACAGTGCTGGCTGATTTAGCGATAAAGCAAGCGAGGAACTACATGTTTTTTTTTTATCTACTTTTTGAAAATATGATCAAATTAAGGTTTAAATTCATGCAGGAAATATAAAAAATCGAATGGGTTTATAAAAATGTTTACTTTCATTGACATGAATTAGTTCGGCAAAGGTGGCCAAATTGGCCACAGTGGCTGTGATGGACCCCATCTATTTTTATATGAAGCTGTACACTTTGCAAACCACATTTTTGTTACTCAGACTTACTCTTTACTAACAAATTGCACTAAAACTAGTCGGTTATTTGTAATAGAGTAATGTTCGCACCAGCCGTTAGAAGCTTTAATGTGAACGCTGGCTCCTATGCTAAGAAGTTGCTCCATCTGGCTGACAAAACCTCTTCCTGCAGCCACCATCAGAGGAGTGGCGCTCGTCTCGCTATGCCTGTAGTCCACTGAAACAAGCCAGACAAAGAAACATGCCATTAGAATAGAGTGGAAAATCTGACTTATGATTGGGTATGAGAAGCTGATAGCATGATGTGTGAATACAATACC
Source organism: Corydoras maculifer (assembly GCA_019802435.1). Classification (NCBI taxonomy): domain Eukaryota; kingdom Metazoa; phylum Chordata; class Actinopteri; order Siluriformes; family Callichthyidae; genus Corydoras; species Corydoras maculifer. The sequence continues at coordinate 157,293 of JAFMOD010001041.1, read as the reverse complement.
GCTAATGTTCTCATTAAGGATTAGGTTAAAAAGCTGCACAAAACTGTCAGCATTTTGCTGCAGAAAAATCTCCGAGATGCAGGCATCCATTTCCTTCAACAGCCATGGCTCCAGCATGGTCTGGTCTTTTTCAATCTGCACACATACCTCACTTTTATAGTAATATAAATGGCAAAAACTTCACAGTGTTTCACAGAATCATAATTTATACATATGTATAGCTCAATGCTGATTAAATACAAAGACATGACTTGTACAAAGCAGTCTCTCCTTGAATAGGAATTCAAGACACTAACAAGTAGCAAACTTGATGAAGTACAAATCATACATCAACAAACATTTGAAAAAGATCAGCTAACAAATGTTAACATAAAAATTATAATGAGAGGTTTGGTAATCTAATATTAAGAAAAGCAAAAAATACAAACAAAATACACACACAAAAAAAAAATACTAATTCAAACTTTTGTGCCATTTAAAACACATGACTTCCCCATGATTGAGCTTAGTTAATCACTGAATTTTCAAAGTGCAAAATGTTTTAATGATGATATTAATATCAAATTATCCTATTTGTGACACAGTGGCTGCTGCTTTTGCCTTGAAAAGGTCCTGGATTTTATTCTTGAGATAGAAGTTAAAGTTTTTGTTGAGAAATTTTAATGTTCTATCACATCTGCAATAAATTTTATCTGGATGCTCTGGTTTCCATTTAAATGCCTCATCCACACACCTTCACAATCAAACACTATTTTAACGATTTTTAAACACCATATTTAGAGTTTATGTTGCACTTTTTTAATTGGTTAAAGAAAATACAATAACCAAGTACCAAATCAAGTAAAAATCAAAAGGAAGCAAAAACTAAATAAGTGTCAGAATTGGTAGGGAGAGTTTATATTTCAATTTAATTTTTAATTTAAGAAAATTCAAGTGATCTTTAAAAAATACCAATTATTGGATATTCCTGTCTAAAATAACTCAAAACGATACTAAACAGTCATCATGCATTAAGTCATGTTTATGTATTGGTTTGGCTGTGTAATGACAACAGCACCACCAACAAAGCTCCAATCACTACTGTTATTTTGATAGAATCAGGTTTCCTATGTACTTTAATCTTAATGGAGATTTTTCATTAATCATTTTATCATTAATTGTTCCAATATAAACCATTTTTTTAATTGCCTGGAGTTACCAGCTGGCCAAAGACACCGTCCTCTCCATCATCCAGCAGGTCAAAGTTTTGCTGTACGTTAGGGCACAGTCTGTTTCTCTGTAGCTCTGGCTGAGGTAAGCTTTTTTTTTCTTCCTCACACCACTGTATTAGTGAGGTTTGCTGCTTTGCCTCTGCAACACACACATGCACACACAAATGAGGACATAGACACACAAACCCACTTGAAGGGACTAAAACTGAGGAAGTAGAATCATTGTTAAAAGTAAGGCGTTTTAGACTTTTTACAGCAGTGTAAGTTTTTTTTTACTTTTTGAGAAAACAAGCAATATTTTAAACAAGCTCACCATTTTGCATCTCCTTTTTATATTTGGCCATATCTGCGTTTATGTACCCCGTAGTTCTCAAAATGTCCTCCAAAAAAAGTTGCTTGATTTCAAAAGGGCGTCCTTTTACTAATACAACAGGAAAAATAAAGTTTACATTAACATAAAAATTCGACACAATTTTATCACTGTATCAACCAATAAATCTGATGACAAAAACTTGTGCCACAAGTGGAAAACATTATCACTTTACAGCACATGATATTCTAAACCATTCCAGATTGCATAAAACAGAATACAAAAACATGTTTAATAACATATTTAATATTTTCAACTGCTGTAAGAAATATTGGTTCCTAATTATATTTTACATTTTACTTACTGTGAATAATTGGACAATTGCCAAAGTATCTGGTGAAAAGGTCCACATCAAGAGCAGCACTGGAGAGGATGAGCTTCAAAGAGGGTTTTTTCAGAAGCAGGTCTCGCAGCTTGATTAGTAGGAAATCTGTTAGGCCATCTCGTTCATGAACCTCATCCTGAGATGAACAAGACCAGAGAAGTGGATTCTAAACAGTTTCATAATCTAATCGATTTTTCAGTGTTACCAAGTATTTGAATCCTTGTTGAATCTTGAGCAATATCTCGTCATATTATTTTCCGCATAATCCTACACTATGAACTAGGGTCACAGAGAGCGTCCCCATGCCTATCCAGGGAAGAACACTTCAGGTGCTGTGCAAATACACCCAAGACAGGGTCTCTAAGCAATATGTAAAGACAAAAGATTGAATTTTACTTCTAAAACTCAAATATTGTTTTATCTTCATGTGATACTAAGGTAAATAAATTTGCAATGTGGACAAAATAGGAGATTAGATTAGTTAAACTAATATATCTTAGTTTTAACTGTAGTGCCTCTAATCTTACACCAGGTGGCATATTTTCCCCTTTAACTCAATCACAGAACAAACAGCATACAACGCGGTCGATTGTTGTTTCACATTCACTCGGATTGTGGATGGTGATAAAGGAGAGACACCAGATCGGTGGGAATTGGTCATGAATAAATATTAGGGGTAAAATGAGATAAAAGTTGTTACTTTCTACAAGCCTGCTGTAATTACTGCCAGGGTTAATCTAAATTATCAGTATTATAATGTTTAAACAACTGACAGATACAAGTCACATAAATCATTTACTATTATACATATTACTATTAAATACTGACTTGGTGCATACATACCACTATGACATGTGTGACAGTAGAGAGCACAGCATCTCCAGCCATTAGTGTCCTGAGAAGCACACCACTTGTGCAGATAGTCAGCAAGGTTTTAGGAGAAACACTAAATAAAAACATAAGAGTTGCCATTAAAAGTGTTGTAAACAGGGAAGCATGGTAGCTTAGTGTTTAGCACTTTTGCCTCTCAGCACTGGGCACCCTGATTCAAATCCCAATTTGGGTGCAGTTTTCATGATCTCCAGATTCTCCCGTTTCCTCTCACAGTCCAAAAACATGAATTTAAGTTAAATTAGCTGCTCTGAATAGTCTTAGATTGGTGCCCTGTCCATTTGCCCAGCGCCCAAAACTTTTTGTAATATAATATTATAAACTGTAAGGTAATATTATAAATGGAAGGAAGGGTGGTTTTGTTGTAGAGTCAATATTTGTGCCAATAATCAACATTATTTCAATATAATTATGGCTGCAAACAATTATGAAAGCAGAATAATTATGACAATAGTGTACATAAAGACCAGATGAGAATGAATGAGGACCGGAGAACATTTACCAAGCTTGTGCTTGGCACTTTTACCAAGCACAGGAGTGTGTTTTATTAACATTGAAATACAAATGTTGCCTGGTGGAATATCCATTACGAACAGTACCTAGCAACACAAAACTTGACATCCAATCTGAACCTCTTTTGTTTGTGGTACTGAACTATATTTCTGCTATGACTGGTCCTTTGGATTCAACTGTGGCTACTGATCATACAGTAAAACTTGAGTGGATTATTATTGGAATAATTGGGTAAACAAACCACAGATGTGTGGACTGAGGGTTTAATTAAGAGAATAAATCATGGAACAAGAGCTGCTCCAGTTCATATTGTTTACGTGCTCTCCAGTCGGATCTGGTAACCAATGGTCTGGCCGATGGTCTCTCCTCTTTCTGCTGCAACTCTCTCTGCCACAGCAATGGCTGCCAGCCTTCTGGGCTGTGTACAGAAGATCCTGCAGGGGATTTTGTTCAAGGTGCAGTCATCAAGTAGAAACTGAGGAATCTTCGGACAAATGCAGATAGCTTTTAGTGCAAATGTTCCTTTTCAAAAATGGTTAAGTATAATTAAATAGCATAAATATAATTATCTGCTTTAAAGAAAATAAATGTTTTAATCTATGATGGGAATTAAGGTTAATTGTGTTGTGCCAGTTCTGTGAAAAAAGAAGAAATATCAAGACTATTTAAGCTGAAACTAATTTATCTTTTATCATTTTCATTACAATCACACATTTCTTACCTGAGTGGTTTTTCCTGAACCCGTTTCACCCACGATCAGCACCACCTGGTTCTTTTTGATGGTTGAGACAATCTCCTCCTGACGCTCAAAGACAGGCAGGGCTCTCCGAAAACACTCTAGCTCAGACACGCCCTTCCTTGAAGGCACCTGAGGAACTCCTTTACTTAAACGCCCACTTGTCCTATTCTTGTCTGCTCCACTATCTGAAATAATGCATTACACTAATATCGTCAATATTATCTCACCCACATGATCAAGCAATGTAAGTTCAAATAACAGTTACATGACATAAAGTAAAACACATTACACATCTAAAAAAAAATAGTAGAAAGCGCTATATAAATTTATAATTATATAAAAAATTTTGTGTGCATGTTCTCCTTATGTCTATGTGGGTTTCTGTACATCTACAAACAGACGAACTAAAGTTTACCCAAGGTGTGAATGTATGTGTCTGTACTGGCATACTGTCAATAGTGTTTCCATGTTTTTGCAAAAACTTAAATCAGCCTGCGGCCTTAATTAAGATGATCAGTTTAGATTTGATTTGATTAATGTTTATTGTCACATTAAACACCGACTTTTAAAATAAGTCATGGTAGGGATTGTAAAATAATGTTTCTTTTTTCTTTATTTTATCTTTTTTTGAAAAGGATCATACTTCATGTATGAGAGTTAAAAATCATCAGTGTCTTTCAATGAAAAAAAGTATAACTTTTATTTCTGATGTCATCTTACAGTATTTTCTTTGGTATACTGCCAGGTAGGGGTTATTTTTTTGTATGCAGGTCTTATGTGTTCTATCATGCATCTTGTATACAATATGTCATAAGTTAAAAAAAAAAAAAAAAAAAGAACTCACAAAGCAGTCAACTGATTGTAAACTTTGGTACAAAGTAACATACTCCAGGACATGAACATACAAATGCTATTATAAAAGGTAAACATTTTTTTAAACATAACTGATAGATTATAGCAGCATCTATAATAAAGTAAACTTGTACTATTATTTTTACACATGCAATAGACAATTATTTTATCTATTTAGGAGATTTCTAGAATAGAATATAGTATAGGCATCGACATAGAACAAGATGCAAAAAGTATGAAATATTGAACATATTGATGTATTTTTTTCAACTTTGTCAGATGATTTTCTTAAACCATTGGATGTTTGTATTAATTTTTTTTGTTCGATTAACATGACACAAATGTATTCAACACATCAGCTGATAGATAAGCTCTGAAAGTTGAAAACACTCTCATTGAAGTGTGTGTGGGGGGTGTATTTCTGTTTAAACATCGGAATGTAAATATGCTGATTTAGATCACATACCTCTATATACAATTTCTAGTTAAAAATGCTCACCATGAGTTTCAGGAGAGTTGGCTAGCCCTCGCTCGGTGCGTGGAAGCAGGTCGGCACGCTCCTTATTAGTGATAGGATATCTTTGCATCAGGTGTCTTGCTATATGCTTGGAATTGCGGGTCAGGTTAAAGGTCATAATAGACTGAGCTGCCTCCAAGCCATCCTTTTTTCTTACAGTAATGTACCTTTTAAAGCCTTTTCTGTAAGAAAAAAACAAAACAAACAAAAAAAACATACACAAACATGGTCCATTGTGGTCATTATTAAAAAATAAAACATTCTCTATTGAGAACTCTGAAGGCCTAGGTCCATGTGCTTACCCTTTGCTTTTTGTAATATGGCCTAAGGACTGAGCAAGCCGATGAACAAATGCTCTTTCAATGCTGGTAAACGAAGAAGGGAACTCCGTCTCTGTAATACAGAACAATTAAATAAGGATTTTCTGCAGTATCAGCAGTTATAATGCCACTGAAATAATATACATTAATGTAATACACAGTAGAAGTTTACAAATATGCAACAACATAAAACAAGTCCAAAAATGAATTTAAGGTAATTGAATTGACCTTCAAATTGCCATATATAGAGTGTGTTTGTGTGTGTGTCTGTGTAAGTGAGTGAGTGAGTGTGCCCAGCGATAGATTGGTGCCCTGTACTGGGTGTATCTGCCCAGCACCTGAAAGTTTACAAGTACAAATCAACTTATTTAAAGTTCTCATACTAAACAACTAATCGTCAAGTAACTTAGCCTAATTCCATCAAAAATACCGTGTATATACATCTCAAGGATGATCAGTGGAAACAGGATGCACCTGAGCTCAATTTTGAGCTTCATTGCGAAGGCTGTGAATACTTATGCAAATATGATTTTTGTTTTTTAATTTAAATAAATTTTCAAAACTCTCAAGAAAACTTTTTTCACATGGTCATAATGGGGTATTTTGTGTAGAATTTTAAGGAAAGAGATTAACGTAATACAATTTGAAATAAGGCTGCAACGTAACAAAATGTGGAAAAAGTGAAGCGCTGTGAATATTTTCCGGATGCACTCCATGTGTGTGTGTGTATATATATATATATATATATATATAGCCACAGATCACTTCTGCTTTCTGGTTGATGTTTTGGTCACTTTTGAATATTGATGGTGCTTTCACAGGTGGACCACAGATCACTTCTGCTTTCTGGTTGATGTTTTGGTCACTTTTGAATATTGATGGTGCTTTCACACTCGTGGTAGCATGAGACGGACTCTACAACCCACACAAGTGGTTCAGGTAGTGCAGCTCATCCAGGATGGCACATCAATGCGAGCTGTGGCAAGAAGGTTTGATGTGTCTGTCAGCGTAGTGTCCGGAGGCGCTACCAGGAGACAGGACAGTACATCAGGACATCAGGAGACATGGAGGAGGCCGTAGGAGGGCAACAACCCAGCAGCAGGACCGCTACCTCCACCTTTGTGCAAGGAGGAACAGGAGGAGCACTGCCAGAGTCCTGCAAAATGACCTCCAGCAGGCCACAAATGTGCATGTGTCTGCACAAACGGTTAGAAACCGACTCCATGAGGATGGTATGAGGGTCTGACGTCCACAGATGGGGGTTGTGCTCACAGCCCAACACCATGCAGGACGCTTGGCATTTGCCAGAGAACACCAGGATTGGCAAATTCGCCACTGGCGCACTGTGCTCTTCACAGATGAAAGCAGGTTCACACTGAGCGTGTGACAGAGTCTGGAGACGCTGCCTGCAACATCCTTCAGCATGACAGGTTTGGCAGTGGGTCAGTAATGGTGTGGGGTGGAGGCCTCCATGTGCTCGCTAGAGGTAGCCTGACTACCATTAGGTATCGAGATGTGATCCTCAGACACCTTGTGAGACCATATGCTGGTGCGGTTGGCCCTGGGTTCCTCCTAATGCAGAACAATGCTAGACCTCATGTGGCTGGAGTGTGTCAGCAGTTCCTACAAGATGAAGGCATTGAAGCTCTAGATTGGCCCGCCTGTTCCCCAGACCTGAATCCAATTGAGCACATCCGGGAGGTCATACAGGCACATGGAGGCCACACACAATACTGAGTGTCATTTTGACTTGTTTTAAGGACATTACATCAAAGTTGTTTTTTTCACTTGACTCCAAATCCAGGCCTCCATTGGTTAATAAATTTGATTTTCATTGATGATTTGTGTGTGATTTTGTTGTCAGCATACAATATTTCATTCATTTAGATCTAGGATGTGTTATTTAAGTGTTCCCTTTATTTTTTTGAGCAGTGTATATACAAACATATATATATATATATATATATATATATATATATATATATATATATATATATATATATATATACACACATACATAATGTAAATGTATTGTTTTTGTCCACATACACACACACATATATATACACACTCACAACAACAGATGCTCTTGTTATTTACAAATAATACCACAAACACAAGCAAACTACTAAATTTATGTGTGTGTATATATATATACACACACATATACATATTTAAAAATATATATACATATTAATACTCCTACACAACTGAAATCTAATAAAATTTTTAATAAAAAAAAAGAAAGTATTCCAGGATATTTACTTACGTACCTTTCATATCACTGTAATGAAACCTCTCTAGGGCGATATTCACTGCAATTCTGACTTCTTCATCAACCCTGATGTCTTTCAGTCCCTTTGCTTTTAATGAACCAGACGGCTTTGGTCGGGACATGATGCCTTTTAAAAAAAGGAAAACAAAACGATTGCAACTTACAACAACTGGTGCTCTTGTTCTTTACAAATACCACAAAAAAAAAAAAAAAACACACACAAGCAAACTACTAATTGTAACTAGTAAAATACACGATAATATAAATAGAAATTGCCTGAGAGAACACTTAAGAAAATTCTAAAAACAAGTTTGAATGATTTTATAATGATGCAGTAAATGCTGTAGTTAGATGTAATTGACTGGTTAAAAGTAGGGTGGCACAGTTGCTTAGTGATTGGCATGTTCGCCTCTCAGCACTGGGAATCCAGTTTCTAATCTGTTCTCGTCACTTTCCACGTTCTCCAGGTTTCCTCCGGATTCTCATTTCCTTCCAGTCTGACAATATGGATTCAAGGTGAATTGGCCGTTCTGATATTGCCCCTATAACCTGTCTGTATGCGCCCAGTGATAGATTGTCACCCTGTCCTTGGT